>CALNHX010001607.1:0-215396 GCA_940337035.1 Agriotes lineatus | reverse complement strand
TTATACAACTGTTTTCAGTGACTAAAATGAAGTTTTATTCACTAGTGAGTATAAAAGATTTTTATACTCACTAGTGAGTAAAACTTAATTTTAGTCACTGAAAACAGTTGTATAATGTATTTTATACTCACTAGTGAATAAAACTTCATTTTAGTCACTGAAAAGAGTTGTATAATGTATGGTAATAGGTGCTACTGTAACTATCTATTGTCTGTATATCACACGTGAGCGAAATGCCATTATAAGCTCGTGAGAAATTGTATCGCTCGTGCTGGGGCACTCGCGATTCAAAATTCTCACTCACAAATAATGATGCATTTCTCTCACTTATAATATAGTCTACTATTATTACATTATTGCTACACCTAATAACATTTTGTTACGATTTAAACCAACATTAGAACAGGCAACGGCGTTGAAATTCCAACGATATAAATAGCCTTCGGTTGGATTGCGACTAACTCAGAGTTAGGGTGGGGTGTACCTGTTCTAGATAGCTTGAGTATACTAAAGCTGGTCTAAACACATCAGTATTACCTTTAATGATTGGGAGGGTGCCATGGCAGACGTCAGCTAGATGTCCAATTCTATAGCATCTGCCATTGGGAACTAGATGAGGGGGATACTTACGTTATTTACTGGACAAGTACCTATATGAAAAAACAAAAGTTTACAAAAGTGCACCGATAGAAAACAGTTTGCTTAAAGAGCACTCAAGTAGCTTTTATATTACTTACAATCTTGGTCAATCAAACTCAAACGCTAATTATGAGCAATACATTTATTTTATCAGAAAGAGGGCTATTGCAAAATAGCAAAGTAAATGTGTGTAATTCTAACACAAGCATGTGGCAATTTACCAAATAATAACAATTATTTCCTGCGCTCTCGTTCAAAAACACAGTTATGAATGTTCGCGGAAGTGAACGGTTATTGTCCGAAGAGTGACAAACTTAGCTGTTCGTTCCTTCGAGACACAGTTCTAATTGTCAAAATAAGTGGGCGACTATTCACCAAACAGGACGAGCAGCTTCTTGCCTGTCCGAAATACAGTTATAAATTATTAAGGCGAGTAGGAAAATTGACAAGCATTAAATAGGTCCCTAAGAAACCGTAACGAAAAGCGGCTGGCGTCGTTAGTTATTACAGTTCAGTCTAAATCTTTCATCAAATCTTTAAACATTTCTCCTTGATAGAGTCCTGCAGTTTTCTCAAAAATTCGCTGTAACGAACCCACTTTAGTGTAGGTTTATAGGGAAGGTAATCTAAGCAAAATTCTTCACGGCCATCACATTGCCTGTGGTTGGGTGAACCTTGATTTTCGTTGATGTTGGAGAGTGTCTGTGTTTCCATTAAATGGATTCACGTTTCATTCTCGGTTACAATTCACCCAATAAAATCCTCTTCTTTTCGTTCACATACAAACTTATTACCACACAATGGCACAATGTTCGATTGTATCCATAACTCATGATTACCAGTATACAATAACTTAAAATAATTACAAATTCGACACTATATTATATAAATGATACTTGGCAAATACATTTTTGACACTTCAAAGAATAAACATAGAAATTTGTTTAAAAGCCCATCGCTTCTTTGAGAGTCAGGTACCTTAGATATCAACTCCTGATATGTTTTTAATCAGACAGATAAGGGCATTAGGAACTATGTAAATTAAAAAGAAGAACCAAGACATGCTAAAAGAGAGAATCAAGAAAATGAACAGGTAAGATAATAAGGTATAATTATTATTAACAATAGAGGTGGAATTTATTATATTATGAACGTGGTGCGAAATGACCTATTAAAAGCAATTTGAAATAGAAAAATAGAGGATAAGGGCAAATAGAAATTGTGCATGTAGCTTATACAATATTTAAAAAATAGTGAAAAGTCCTGTGTAGTATAGCAAGAATAATAGTGAGCCAATGGACAAAAATACTTTTCCAATGAACACCGAGAAAATTAAAAGAAGGAGAAGGAATATAAGCAGGTTAATTCAATTAGGTAAGGCTGCATAAGAAAATATAATATGCGCTCGTACACTTATAGCAATTTCTAATCAACTTGCTAGACTAATCTAAGCAATGGCACAGAAATAAAATGGAAAAATTGTTTATATTCAAAACACAGGTGCCAGTCAGGTTGACGATCGACAATACGTCAAGTAGAATCGATTAAATGCATAAAAATGTATCTTGCTTGTCTTTGCAACCGAAGCGCTCATTTCTCTAAAGGGAACAGTTAAAAACCAAATCTCGCAGTTTGCATTGATTCAATAACTTTGAATTGGCTGGAATTCTTATTCTTTGTTTTACTATACATTGGTTTTTAATATTTTAATTAAATATAATAGGGCAATTTAAAAGGTCTCGGAATATGTTATTACAAAAGATCTCACAAGAGGAGTTTCCATAAAATGGACGAGTTTGTTAATCATAAATAAATTATTAACGATTGCAGTAAATCCTATGTAGTTATAGAGTATATGTAAAATATCCTAACGGACAGTGTTGAATTCTTTTGAAATGTTACATGTAAAATCCGCATCAAAATGCGCCTGTTTATACAAAAGTTGCTGAATACAAGTTTTAGAGTTAGAATCCTACAATAAATAATTTGAATTCTTTTCTTGGCACCATCAAAACATTTAATCAAGATACATTTGTATGTGTAGAATCTTTATGGTGTGATAAGTCCATCTCCAAGAATAATAAAAAAGACTGCCAAAAAAATAGAAAGCTAATCTACACATGTAGTGTTTTCGGGCTGGAACTGATTTCAAACAACATACACAAGAAATGCTAATTGGTTTTCGCAAATGTATTGACTTTAAAATATATATAAAAACAATAAAGAAAACCAAAGAAAATATGATGAGCATTTTGTGCTCAGCGCTTACTTTTTCGTAATTATCCTCGCTGTCAAAAATATGTATATCCTAGAAGGAATTTTTGTTTCGTATTAACTGTGTTGTTGCAAAATGTTTGTAGGAACAAATAAATACCAAAATATCACTGTCCTATATTTTATTTAAGCTCCCTTATCACAAAACAGCGGGGCACAAAATTCCGACATTTGGTTTGCACGCTACCAAAAGAAACCTCAAAATGAATGGCCACAAATATAGAATAAAAATAAACAACTTACGTGCGATATAGCTTGGTGCTACACGCATTTACATTTGAACATATTACATGAAACAATATTAAAATACTGCCGAAATAAGTGTCCTTAAGAGCGCGAAAATTAAACTGTCGGAAGCCGGTCCTGTCTGAAGCCGGATCTGTACGTTATCGTATCCATGAAAACCCGGCACAATTCACGTATGTAAGCCCAAACCTGTAAGTTAGCGCAATTACATTCTGTAGGTATTAAGTGACCCGGCAATTGGGCTGGAGAACTGAAACGTAGCCTCGAATGGGGCTCGGCTTAGATTGCGTCACCATGATGTGACGCGTGGAATTTTAACACGAAATTACCTTGACTGCTAGCTGGTGCCGCAATGAACATCAGGATATGCCTGTATGCTTTTAACTTTGTGTACTCACCTTATACACGATAAGAATGGCGTTTACTGGACACGCAAACACCGACTTCTGCACTCAAACTTGTGCAGCAAACTTGGAGTACTGCAAATCCTGTTAAGACACTGCTATTTATTTTTATATCCGCGAGCGTGTACCCACGGTGGATTCACACCCGCTTTTTCTCAAGGAGAAGATTCACAAAATAGAGGCCCAGAAGTAGACGAAGACGAGCCCGACCCGTTGAAGCCATTTGAGTCAATCTTCATCAGGTAGCGCCCTAAACCCTGGAGGGGCTTGGAGCTCAGCAACCTGCAACCAGAACAGACTGTCCGCTCAAGCTCTCCCAGTTTGACGCTGTCGCCAGCCTCGCTTATCCTGAGGAGCGAGTCGCCACCAGTTCATCTAAAGTTCGGAGCTTCGTCAGAAGAAATCAACCAGGATTCTGAAACCTGCCTGGGAAACCAGAACCATTCTAGAAAAACCTGATCCTCTCTTCGTTAAGCTGATTTTTCGTTGGCGAAACTGGCTCCCGTAGGACATGCAGAACCCCCTCCGTCGATCCGATTTATCAGTGGCGGAAATCGTCCCCTAAAATTTGCAGAATTGTTTCCTCCCTAAAACGGCATTGCCGGGTCCGTCGCTGCGTAGCTCCTGGCCACGAGCATCCATCGCCCATGATCCAGCGTCGCAGCTTAAGCCTAAGGCACCATAGCAAGCTGCGAAGACCGGCGCCAGCAACCCCAGTTTTAGGTGATCAGGGGCAGCTTGATCACAATCACCGCCGTAATTAAGCAAAAGTTCTACTTACGTGGTGAAGACTCATAACAGCGAACATGGAGTTTGTACGACGTTCTTTGGCGAAGTTATAGCTCGCGTCTACACTTCCACATCCAAAAATTGGCTCTAGAGGCAAAGTACCCCTAAACGACTACACGAGGAACCGGATCCTTGGAAAAAAATAAACGGCGCTATTAATATTATTAGCTTCAGTATTGGCCATCTCGCTGAATTGACCTTCTACAGTCCGCTTGCCTTCAGTTCAGCGTTTTTATAAAGTAATGAGGATATTGTGAAAGCAGGGGTCAACCATCCAAGATGCGTCTCTGCTGCTTAAGACTTAATATATTTATTTTGCTGATAACGTGCACACTTACCGTTGAGTGACCTGTGCATGAACAGTGATAGTGACAGTGACTTGCAGTTAATGCGCAGCGATAAAATAGGAAGCTGATAATGATAATAATAAATTTTATTCCGTAACTAAAATTCGTATATACAATAATTTAACGCAAAAATATGAGTGGAACCTTAAGATGAAGTTTAGCTGTTTATTATCTTCACCTTAAATATAATAGAGAGCAGAAGTTAAAAAAAATTGGCCTAACTTACATCCACAAAATTAACGTAATTCAACGAGATGAAAACTAGTAGATAATGGCCGTGTAAGACACAGGCGTTTTTCCAATAAGTTCCATTTCATCAAACATTACAAGCGCCCCCACGTATTGTATTAAAGTAGGGGCAAACCTACTCAGGCGCTTAGCAACATGTCTTCGTATATTAAATGAAATCTGTTTTATATCGATGTTAAACTGTGCATAAATTGTTTACATTAATTTTAGTTTTAGAAATGACATTAAATCCTCGAGATAATGCATAGTTACTCAAAAGTGTTCTTAGTCTAATCAATCAAAGCATAATAGCGAGCCTTTCGCTAACACAGGGACATGAAAGGTCAATCTATAAATCCCGTGTCGTGATGCCGTCTTGTCTTTTCTTAAGGTTTTTATCGTTTTCCAAGCGTTTGTTGATTTAGATCTGTCTATGAAGAGATTAACTTTTTCGCACTTCTTTTTTTGTCGTTTCTGCCAATATGCAGATATCAGCACTCGTTCTTTCTCACTCCTGGAAGGTTTCTTTTTTTATTGTATTCTTTGTGACTGTTGAGAGTGTTTGCTTGTAGACATTGTTACAGATGTTGGGGAACAAGCCCAACTCGATGAGTTCTGCAGTCCCAGTAATAGAACAATTTTCACTGGTTCAATGAACAAGGTTCAATAAACAAAGAAATATGAACGGTCATACTTCGACTATTCTTCTCTTTTATTTTTCTACAACTTTCGTATTGACTGCTTTTTCTTATAGTTAGCTGCTTAAGGTGTATGATTAATTAGTAAAGGTGTATATGGTTGTTACTTTAATTTAATAACTGACTGCTTTTAGTTTCAGTTAAAATATAAATATTCTTAGTACAATATTTTGTGATGATGTCCACTGGTGGATCCAAGGGGGTGTCAGTGGGGTCAATTGACACACCCTTGGGCCTCTTAAAAAATGTAATCGCATAAAAAGCTGACTGCTTTGTTTTAATTATAACCAAAACGCACCTTTACAGCATCCGCTCGTAATTTAAATTTGAATTTTCCGAATACTTTTTCAACATTTTTCATTTCTTTTTAATTCCAGTAGGCACAAATTTGCCCTCATCACCCCTCAGCGTTGATGGGGTTTTCATCGCTCGTCGATGTCGGTTCTGTGACCTGACTAATGTTTACCAGTCTCCACTAGACAAAACAATGAACTGCACCTGTTGCATAGTTATCGGCGTATTTTTAATTTTGCTAATAATGTGTTTTCATTGTTTGTTTTAAACTGTATAACTAGTTAGTCAAAGTTTAAGATTTCCAAAGCCTCCAAAATTTTAGAGTTATTTTATAACATTTCGCGCGAAAGCGAAAAAGTACATACTTGATTTTCGAGTAATTGACATTTATGCAGAGATCCCAAACATTACACAAAATAAAAAAATTCTTCAATGGTTTTATAAATTGTTATTGCAAATTTATTCTCTTTGTGCTATTTAATTTTTTAGAATGGCGCCACCTTCTAAAAACAGAAAAACAGCAGCCTTTATACAAAAATTAAAAACCACTTCCCTTCATGTCAATCAGGATAAGACGGTAAAAATTCAAAATCCAGAGAAAGCACATGATTTGTCAACAAAATCCGCAGAAACTGAAACTGCAGTAACTTCTATTCCTGCTAATAATGGGGAGATTGACAATTGGTCAAACGACATCTGAGCTTATTTTGACAGCGCTGATAGACTTCTCCGAAGTCTTTCTAATTTAAAGAAAAACTTATTACTGGAGAACCCTTACGTTCCCCGAAAAACATGCTTATTTTCTTTCTCGAAAAAAGTAATTCAAATACGGTTTAATATTAGTTATTTGGATAAATATACTTGGCTTGTCTATTCGTATGTAAAACAAGGGTTTTTTGTCGTTTTTTTCTTGAAATGAAGCATGGTAAGTGGCTCAAATCGTTTTTTAATGAAAAACCGTTGAATTTAGAGGTATGAAGTAACATATCCACAAAAGCTCATTAACAGCGCTTTTCAAAAATTCATACAAGACCTTTCATTAAAAAAAAACGTAATTATTAAATTTGCCAATGTTCAGCACCATGTATATTAGTAATACCCAAAACAATCATTTTTCACTGAAAAGGTAGTTCACAAAAAGCATACTTTTTTGTAACGTTTTCCTTCACTCAATTGCAATTTTCTTACAACAGCCGCCTGAAATTCAGATTTTTTTTGGATACAATCATTGATATGTATTTCTAAAACAACTGACATTAGACCCATACAACTTGATATAAAATTATTAGTATTTCAATGCAAAACTTTCAAGTTACCGAAATACAGGACATTCCATTAAAAAAAAGTACGATTGATTGGTCACACTGTTTTGAGCCACCCTGCATAATCAAAATTATTTTAGTAATGTGCACCACCTTCGTACTTACAACTTTTATGTACACAATATTTATGTAAGTCTCATAGTTTTAGAAATATCTTCTAATCCCCCCCCCCCCTCCATCGTTGCCAGACCCAGTATATAGTTTACTTTTATTTTAGTATAGCTAGAACAGTTTATTGTTCCTTCTTTTAAATAGTGTAAAGTTTACTTTTTTTGTTATAGCCTATATAGCTAAAACAGCTGTTTAATATTCCTTTTTAAGTATAGTGTTAATTTAACTTGTGTCTTTTATTTGTTGAAATCGAAATAAAACTTCAAATATGAAAAATCAATTTTTATTTTTTACCTCTTCTATTCTAAATATCTACCTAGTACCATCCCATAGCAGGCATTACTTACATAAACCATTAGTTTAGCCCTACTGTTCAATCTACAAAAAATTGTTGACCCCCCCCCCCCCCCCCCCCCCTCCAGGAAGTCTCTGGATCCACTTATTTGATTATAATACGATTTATATGGTTAACATTACGGCGTAATTCTAATGACGCTCACATCTGTTTGAAACTCTTTAACTGTTTATTCGTCATGTAAGCATAGTCAACGTTTGAAAAAGATTGTGCGATACTTAAAATCACGAAAAATCGCCTTCCGAGCTTTTTCAGATCTTCACGTTTCAAGGTCCCTAGATGACGAAAAAGAGTTTTTTTCAATTCCGTCAGCCTGTCTGTCTGTCCGTCTGTCTGTCTGTCTGTTGGCAGTATAGCTCAAAAACTATTTGTCGGAGGAAGACGATACTTTGCATTCATATTATACAGTGTGGTCCATTAAGTGTGCAACAAATGGGAATTTTTTTTATTAGTTGTACAGTCGAAATTTAAATATTGCCAAAAGTTAGTGCATGTTCGATAACCATATCAGATGCCCTTAGAATGGCTTCAAGTCAAACAATATACAGGGCAGGATAAAAAATATGAAATTCGTTCAAGAACAAAGTTACCTTATTTAAAAAAATATAGCAAAATTTTATTGAGAAAAGTTGTTTAGAATTAAAAGTTATGCTCAAATACAAAGTCACGGCCTCCTATTCAAATTTTAATTCTTTTTTGGAAAATTTTGTATTACCCCCGTATGATACATATTTTTATTATTTTGATTTTATATGTATTTAAAGTAGCCACAACCACATCCCTTTTAAATAACTTTTAGCAACTTGAAGCGTATTTGTAAAATTTACTTAGATTTATATTTTTTTAGGTAAGCGTCCACTTCATGTTTGTTGCAACGATATTTAACAGAACTTTCGAATTTCGCAAATATTCTTTTTAACAAGGCAAATGCTTTACTAATAATAATTTACATATGAAAAACTCTTAATAAAATCAGAATAATAAAAATATGTATCATACGGGGATAATACAAAATTTTACAAAAAAAGAATCAAAATTTGCATAGGAGGCCATGACTTTGTATTTGAGCATAACTTTTGATTCTAAACAACTTTTTCAATAAAATTTTGCTATATTTTTTTAAATAAGAGAACTTTATTCTTGAACGAATTACATATTTTTTGTCCTGCCCTGTATATTGTTTGACTTGAAGCCATTCTAAGGGCATCTGATATGGTTATCGAACATGCACTAATTTTTTGCGGTATTTAAATTTGGGTTTTACAACTAATAAAAAAATGTCCCATTTGTTGCACACTTAATGGACCACACTGTATATCTACCTCGCCAGGCCCGGCATCAGTTGTGTTGCTTGTGAGCTCGAGCAACACAGGAAACAATATGAGCAACACACCGAACCTCGGACGACAACAGACAAAATAAATAACTGACAACGCTCACTACTAGTTAAAAAACTAGGCCTCAGGTGTCTGACGTGACGGGTTTGTGATGTCGGGTAAAGTAGGTAGTTAATGCCCGCGACTTGAACATGCTTACAGATTATAACTCCGCGTTGGTTGCAGTTATCGATTACAGTTGAGCTTTTTGTAATAGACAGGTGGCTTAGTGCCTTTGTTAGTGTTTAGTGCTGTGCGTGTAAGTTATTTACCACCAGTTTTGCACAAATAAACACTTAAATTACCGTCACAGGTTATTGCATTACCACCGTAATGGCGTGGTGCTAGGGTTTCAAAACACTTGCCGGTGAATAAAGTAGGTGTAGTGTAGCGTGTTGTAATTGTATACCATATTTGTGCTGGTGTCTGTAGATAAATATTTTTGTTATGGGAATTTGTGGGTACGGAGGCAATAATTTTACGAACGTCGAAAATAATTTACTAGGTCGCCATTTCGCCTAAAATAAGTATAACACGACACCAATATTTTGTATTTATAGCTAGTGTATGATACTTAATTTTTAATACAATCTCAAACGCTGTGTTCATCTGTGAATTGACATAGGCTGCAAAATATTTAAGTGGTAGTTAGGCCTGGCTATCCCGTTTACAAATCACTCTCCAAACTTTCTTACCTTCAACAAGTTCCAACTCCCTTCAGCATAATAACCTGGTTTTATCAATTTACAAGTTACGTTTTCTGCGGTATTTTTTAAAAAGTGCAAAAAATTAAGAAGACTACAGACAACAATAATTACAGAATTTCAACTGTGGGCCTTGTTGTGTCTACATAATGTGATGGTAAATTTAGTTTTATTTAATTATTTTTTATTCAATGAATTAGTTGGGCATTTTGAAAAATTATTTTCAATATAGTCCTCTTGAGGGACTAAAGTCCCACTTTTAATCCCAAGGGATATTTCTGCAACAATATTTATAACCTAGAAACTGATTTCTACTTCCGGTCATGAAAAATGACCTTAGTATAGGTGTCGCAAATTCTCATTGTCTTTGAGAAAAGTATTTCCAGTAGGTGATGTTGGGTTATGTAAAACTAACCTGGCACAATGTAGGGTAAATAATTTTAAAGTGGGTTACATTTTTTTACGTTTGAGAAATACACTTCTAACTAAAAATACTTGTTAAACGTCAAATATTATAACCCAACTTAAAAGTACATACCTGATATTTTGTCAGGTCCTTCACACAACTAAACATCACCTACCGGGAATACTTTTCCCACGCACCATGTGAAATTGGACACCTCTACCCTCTCCCAGTGCTAATAAATTGCTAAGGCACCAAGTATGTTTCGTCACCATCACTACTATCTTTATTTTGATAACTTAAAAAGCTGGTACTAAGATGTCATTAAATCCCATATGTCATTCTTCCCTCGACTTTGTCTCGGGAATAAACTTCATCCTGGGGATTAAACGTAAAAAATATATATAATACTAATTGGCATCTAAAATTGTGAATCCTTTTAATTAAATTCTTTTTAAGTTAATATACACTGGCATTAAATCTAAATTAAATATTTTGAGAGTATTTGACATGAACAAAAACGATTTTTCTACTTATCATTTTAGAATTTCTGCTATTTATTGTCTTTAGAAGTAAGAGCAACACACGAGAAAACATAAAGATGCCGGCCCTGTACCTCGCATGAAACCGGTACAAATATATACAGGGTGAGCACTAGGGTGGAGTGAAAACTGGACCGAAATAACTAATTTTCGAAAATAGATCTGCCTGGGTGCGCAAAAGATGCCTTTTAAGATTCTTAGTTATCCAAGAAAATCCGAATGCTTTATGACAATTTCTTCGGCTGCCGAAATGACCTTGAACATTTTAAAAATAATAAATTTTTAAAACTGATAAAACAAATTTAAACATGCAGCTCTTAGCTAGTTTCTTTTAAAGAACTACCCAGTACGCACCACTTCGAGGTGGCTGCATCTCGAGTTCCACCCTACCCTCCCATCCGTACAGTAAAAAGACTATTTTTTGTCCTAGAACTGCTACAATTATTTATTTTTGTTTCAAATTGCGGCAATATTTCTCTAGATTCAATACAAGCCCTAATAAACCGTCCCGCGCTTCAGGGTCATAAATCGCCATAGAGCCTTCGGTGACTAACTTAACACATCGTTCAACTGCCTGCGAATGACAAGGAAATTTCATTAGTGGTATTTCATCCGGAACCAAAGAAATCATATTAGTTAGTTCTTCGTTTGAAATTTCCAATGTTAACGGAGACTCGCTTAGATCAACATTTTGCCAGTCAATTAACTCCACATAACCTTGACAATCAAAATTTAATTTATTAACTCGAAATATTCTGACACCCTCGGTTTTTGGCGTTGATCTACATTTTAAAATTCTTCTTAAAGCTAACTCTCGAATGCGTTTTCGATCATCCCCTAACATGGCAATCAAAAGGTTTTCTGGATGACCAAAATATCCGTTTCTCTCAATTACGGGATCTATCACTTTTTTCAGTTCTTCAGAGAGGTAAGGAGATTTACTGATAATGCTAAATAAGTGCCTAGCACCATTCTTACAAGACCAATTGCGTTTAATTTCAAACCAGCATAGGGCAAACACTTTAACTATAAACTCAGTTAATATCTTAAGGTTTTGAGAGGGCACTTTGGTGGCAACATATGACCTTAGGACTCTATTGGCTGTGGTAAGTCATCTAGAATGGGACATTTTTCCTAGCGCTTTTAGAGCCAAATCGTTTTTTTTAAATTCCAGTGGAGACTCCTTGACACATCTCATACATGTAATTAGCATTTGTACTTACAGTTTTTAGATCAACTAAAGGTAAAAATGTCTCAATTTTCTCGAACTGTACCACAGGTAAGTTTTCGGACGATTCAAGTGTCTTGCCAAGGCCTCCCGAAAACCCTTTTGGCCCAGTAATTTTTCCGTCTGAATAGTTCTCCGCCTTGCGATTTTTGAACGTCGCAAGTATTACAGTTCTACGTAAGATTAAAACATTACTCATAAAGTATAGATATTAGGTAAATGTAATCTTCTTAACCCCATTAATTTATTACACAAATGACCAAAAATTCTTGTTTAAGGGCAGAGTGTCGTCATAAATTAAATTTTTTTAAAAAATCCGAAATTTGAAGGCGGTTTCGGCAGTCAAAGATATCGTTTTTGGGCGTCCAGATTTTTTTCACTTACTTAAGAGTATAATAAGCCTCCATTAAGCATGCAGGGTGCTTTAATTTCAAGAAATCGAAAATTCACTAAATTTTAAAAAGATTGTGTTAATTTTCGAAATTTGAAGGCGGTTTCGGCAGCCGAAGATATCGTTTTTGGGCGTCCAGATTTTTTTCACTTACTTAAGAGTACAATAAGCTTCCATTAAGCATACAGGGTGCTTAAATTTCAAGAAATCGAAAATTCACTAAATTTTAAAACATTGTGTTAATTTTCGAAATTTTAAGGCGGTTTCGGCAGCCGAAGATATCGTTTTTGGGCGTCCAGATTTTTTTCACTTACTTAAGAGTACGATAAGCTCCCATTAAGCATATAGGGTGCTTACATTTCAAGAAATCGAAAATTCACTAAATTTAAAAAAATTGTGTTAATTTTCGAAATTTTAAGGCGGTTTCGGCAGCAGATATCATTTTTGGGCGTCCAGATTTTTTTTATTTAATTAAGAATGCAATAGGCATCTATTAAGCATACAGGGTGGTTAAGTTTCAAAAAATCGAAAATTCGCTCCACCTTAGTGAGCATCTTAAAAAATAAAAGTTTGTTTATTTTTGTGTTAATTTTGAAATAAAAGGAATTAATAACTTTCACATAGGTCAGGCTTTACATTTGCCGAAAATAAGACTCAACCGATAGAGGATAATGTCACAAAAGAGTAAAAATGTTTCAACCATTACACCGCGCTTTTCATGAGACGCCGGACTTTTCTCGAAGAGACTCGGTAGAGGAGATGGAATGCCGCCGGACTTACGTCCTCTGCGGGACCTCGGCCAGTATCGAGCATTCTGCAGAGCCGCAGATGCGGCGGGTTCAAACCCCAGCGGAATACATTTTTTTTTAAATTTGAAAATGTATTTAATTTATTAGAAATGTGAAGATATTTGTACTCTTAACTTAATTTGATTTTTAAAATTATTTAGTGTCATAATTTCGACGAGGGAAGTTCTGCGTAAAGCCCTTTACATATTTTTTAGCAAAAGTAATTCCAACAAACAATTTTATTTATTATCCTTGATAATGCATCAATTGCCGCCGACCTTCAAATTATGCTACGTTTCTAAATGACCTGTGAACAAAGGTCACACAACAACCCTCCAGAGATAAACACACCTCACTTCCTTTCCTATTTGCTATCATTATTCTAATTACATGGAAATAGCGTTTTAAACAATGTAGATTCCCCTGTCATAACTTACTGTACAATATTCCGACAATAATTAAATACTTTTCGATTAACATCTAACTGCGGGTCCGAAAACTTAACATTCAAACAGCATTCGTGTCGTCATGCACTGTCAGGATGTGCTATTGACACGATCAGAATTAAAACCTAAAATCGGTCAAGGAGTCGGATTTGCATCGAAGTGGCCACGTTTCAGGGAAAATTGCAACAGCTGTGTTGGAGGAAAACTTGAACGTTATAGTCAGAATTAATTTCAAAAAGTAGGGAAATTATAATAACACAATGTTCATATATAATATTTATAGGTTTTTGTGTTGATTTTTTCTAGTAGGTAATTTATAATTAGAGGAAAAATATAAGCACAATCTTTGAGCAGGAAAATAGAACGATGTATATGTAGAAAGCGAAAATTAATATTTATTAGTATAACTATATAACCATAATAATTAATAGTACTCGTATCAAACCATTAGTCTCAAAAAATCCGTTTGTGGTTGGCAACGACTTCAAAACCATATCTCTTCTCTTAATTCATGATTCAAAAATCACATGACAGATAATATGACAACTGAGAGTAGGTGCACTAAATATACACAAACGGTTTTATTAATGAACACCCTTTATATGGTCGTTTGTATAAGAAACTAGAAAAGATGACTAGGTAAATCGTAATTCGGTTTCAAAGAAAGTCTTGAAACAAGGTGACACTATTTCGCTTTCATGTCATGGTAAGGTAGTTTACTCTTGGCCATTTTTTAAAAATCGATTCGGAAAACACCCTGTATATTAATTCATTTGATTGATTTTCTCAAAATTGTGGTTTGAGAACAAGCAGGAGCGAATCCTAGAATATCAGTTTCTAAGTCGAATATTTTTTATTATTTACACCTTATGTGAACTCAATCCGCGGACGCACTGTATATCCGGAAGAGGATTTTTAAAGAGGCTTTAGACGGGATAGATGATCAAATTAGAATCGATGGAGAATATATAAAAGGTGCTTCTCTCTGATAGTGTGGAAGGTTTACAAAGACTACTGAATCAAGTAACAAAAGTCACTAGACGGTACATAATGAGCTCTAACGTTAAGAAAACTAAAGTAATGATGGTCAGCAAATCATAAAACATGTTATAATAGCAAATCTTACCTTTTTCAGTTGGTAAAATACCCGTTAGCTCCTCAATTATAGACCAGTAGAGTGGTCGTGGTTCAAATACAAAATAAAAAGGCAATCGTTATATAATTACTTCGGATGCCTCGATTGACTGAAGATGCAATATATTTCATAAAACCGGTAATATAAAATTAGTTGAGTATATATAGTAACTAATCATGTACAGTATTGTAGCTAAAGTTACATGTCAATCTGACGAATTGAAAATACAACGCGAGTTTGTAATGGTAAAATCAGAACTATTAAAGTGTGTTGCAACTAACGCCATTAACGGTACGGCAGTTATACAAAGTTTATATAGCATATGAGGATTCTGAAGTACCTAACTGTTAGAAGGCAAACATCATTTAAGCTATTCCATCCATCAGTGCAGACATTAACGTAATTGAAGATCATAAAAAGTCAAGTAATTATGAAAAAGGGCGAGAAAGCTGTAGGGAAGTACTGGTTAAATACTTTAACGCATGATCATGAAATTGACCCAGCCCTTAGTTGGTGGTCGGACTTATAAGTGAAATTTGTAAACTTTAAATATCAAATAGGGGATGCTGGTGCAAGCTCTCGGTCTAGAAATCAAAAGTGGCCACTTGTTTCTACCAAAGTATCTAAGAAAATTGTCTGTACAGTTTTTTACAACTGTGTACCAACAACCCCTTAGCGCGTAGCCTTTGTTTTTCATCAACAGGTAATCAGGAAAACGAAAGACTCTTATATTTAGCTAATAGCGTTAAACTTCCGTATCAATTTGTTACGGCAACAAAGATTACCCTAGATATTAATTCGTTAGACTTATGATGTAGAAAAGTTATGTTGTGTTTGTCATATAGAAACGTTGTGTAACGAGAAGGCACACAATTAATAAAATTTATGACGTTACAATATGTATAGAAAATGCAAAATAAGGGTCTGACATTTTATATCTTCTTCGACGCAAGGTCAAACATTTCGGCTATGTTATTGGAAACCCTCAATATAGGCTACTACACCTGAGTATTCAAGGAAGAGTAGAAGGGAGAAGAGGGCATTGAAGAAAACGCACCTCATGGTTGAAAATCTCAGGCAGTGGTATAAAATGACGTCCATCAACTTGTTCAGAGCAGCAGTAGATAAAATAAAATGGGCCAGCGTGATTTCCGAGGTCCTTGGAGGATAGGACAGGAGGAATTGACGTATAAACGTCAAATTTGGTATATAGATTTTGATAGTTTTTTATAATTTGGTTAAACTAATGTCACTAGAGGTTGCTATAATAAGGTAATCTTTTCTTTTATGCAGAATATTTGATACTTCAATTAACTTTGTTCTTTTTTTAAATATTATATGTTGAATGAACTATGATATTTTAAAGTAAGGTATCAGTCAATTGCTACGTATTAAAAACAAAATTAATAACACAAATTAATCATAACAAAACTGTAAGACCGAATTTGACATTGTTTTCACAATTACTACTATCAGCTATTTAATAGGTAACTTAAATGTAGGCATTAGAAAGCCAATAAAATAACCATCTAAAAAGGACAGATTCGGTCTTAGGGTTTTAGTTTGATTAATTTTTGTTATTATTTGGTTCAGAGTAAGTTTTTCTTTTGTTTGTCTGCATCAGTTCTAGAATGTGCTGATTGGTTAAATCTGCAGCTTGTTGCGCTATTTGGCTGTTTGGAGAGATGTTGCTCATAAATTGACGTTACGGTCATGGTGGAATAGCAGTTTTGCTTATGGTCGGGACTCTAACTGCGTTTACTTAACGAGTTATGCGTGTTATTTCTTGGTAGTGATGACTTCCTTATAGAAACAAGTCGTTAAAAGAGTCAATTAAGGTGCTTATTTATCTGTTGACTTTGACGTTTGAAGGTTAGGTATTTGATAGTTGATTCATAGTGACTTTCAGTTTCCATCTGGGATTCTAGTGCCATTGCGTCACATTGTGTTGGTACTGGGATACTTTTATTTTGGTCGAGTAGGGATAGAAAATATAACAATAGGTACAGAAGCAAACAATATGTGGAGGCTTTTGTGGAATTTGGTTTCGATAGCAAAGCTGAGTAGTCATTATTGTTCCCGATTCCCATTTGTGTATAGTTAGTGTCGGGATATTATCTAGTCGGTGGATTTAAATGACTTTAGGGAGCGTTGAAATGGTGTTTTTAAGTCTGGGCTTTTTGTGGATGGCAGATAGTATGTATGGATTGGTTTATTTTTGTTGGAGTCTTTTTGTGGATGGTTGTTGGTTTTAGTGGATTTTCTTGGCTTTGATCGACATTGGATGCTACATATAAACTAACCATTTATTTACACATTTTTCACTAAGGTGATGTGAAAAGTCACGTCATTGATATACTTAGTGAGGCATTAATGCTGGATATGTTTATGTATTTCATACGCACATTTAATTTGGAATATTCGTGTATGTGTTAAACCTATATCTAAAATTACCAATTTATTGTGAGCGTATCCTGATTACGTCCCAAATTTTCTATGTACTGTTAAATAGCATAAATTCAGGATTATATATGTACACGTACATAGATATATCAGTACGAGAAACCCTTTCCATTCAAAACCAGCACATAAAATAGTAAAATATAAATTTAATTGAGCCGCACTTATGTTTTGTTTCGACCTTTGCAAGGTATAGCTGATCAGTTCGTTTGCATTTCATAGAGGCAATAATTGTTGATATTTAATCTTCATTGCAAGTTAATGATACTCTAGTATAAAAAAAAATTGAAAAGTGTTATGATGATCATTGGTTTAGTTTCGTGCTGTTAAATTGTTAGAACGTTCAACTGCTAACGAAGCTTATGGACGAAAAGTTCAGAAAAATTGTTCGAATTCAATTTAGGGGCCTTTGAACGATGCGGCACGAAGTAGCTAGAGTGGATATCGAATTAAGGGTGCACATTGTGGGGGCGAATTCGATGAAGTGGTGATAGTGATGGCCGATGAAGGGAGGCTAAATGTCTGCTTGTTAAAGACCATACCTATGCTTAATCGACTACGAAATTGAGCAAACAGAAATAACTGTGCATACTCAACTACATAAAATATGAAAGCTCTTCGGTTTACTCCGTTCTAGTAAAATATGTAATCGTAGGGTATTTAAAATTTTCTTAAGAGTTTTAGGACGATGTAATTCATTTGCATTTAATCTCTTCCAACATTGATTTTGATTGCGCCATGCTTCTTTGCGTGCATACGAGGCGCAATAAGTAAGTTATTCTTATAAGTCAAAATGTTACGAGTAATTGTGATTTAGAATTGGAATTGCAGTCAACCCATTTACTCCATTTTTCTTCACCTTGAAAAGGGATGCACTCGTTAATTAAGCTTTAATCACATATTGCCCACTTGTTCAATTGTTAATCCTTTGAGAAACTTCAAAATCTTGCACTTTCTCGAAACATCTCGATTGTAATTTTCATGGTAATAACGGCAGTAACATATATTCAGTGAAAACTCCAATGCCAAACGAGTGGCAGGATATGCATCAGCAACTTGAATGTGGATTGGTTGATGATATTTGCCATGCAGCTCGATGAGAAATGAGCGATTTGTCATTTTAAATGAATGTATTTTAAATTACTGCTGGAGAATTTTCTTGTTCTCCTTTTCTCTTTATGGCCTCATTGAGCATCGACATTCGTTTTGTTTTTCCGGTTTTTAATCATGTCTTTCGGTCTGTCGTAAACTACTTCATCTCTTTTCTTTTTTTATAATTCCTTAATTTGTTATAACCACATTTCTCTGGGCCCTTCCTTTCTGAAAATATGTTTTGCATCCATTGCTTTCCTCATCAATCTATTCTGATCCATTTTTACAATGCGTTGAAACCACTTTCGTTTTATTTTTCTCGTATTTAAAGTTATTAATCTTTGGTTTAGGGTTTCTCTTATGTTCTTCTTTCTAGACGATAATTAAACCATAAGCAGTGTTTGCAGCACACGGTAATTCAATCAATCAATGATCCTTATGTCCCTAGTTGGGTCTTGTCCGACTCCACAACAGCTCTCCAAGCAGTTCTATCCTGCGCTACTCTCTTCCAGTTGTTAATATTCAGTTTGGAAATATCATCCTCTCTCCCATCCTTCCATCTTTGGATGTTTCCTTCCATTGCCTTCTTTGCGCATCTACCGCTGTCCATTCTTATGACGTATGCTGCCCACCTTATTCTTCCTGCCTTGATCATCGATATAATAGTTCTATTTTCCAAAGTTTGTTTTATTTCTCGATTTGTTCTTCTCCATTTGTTCTCTTCCCAGACTGGGCACACTATATATCTGATAATTCTATTTTAAAAAGTTCTTAGCATGTTTTCCTGTTTTTGTGCCATTGTCCCGGTAATTACGTGACCTAATTTACTTTAAATCGCGATCGAGGCCTTAGGAGTGAAGCCAGTTTCTCCACACTGGTAAGATGATATTAGGAATGGCAACGTTTGTATTATAGTGACCCAAAAACTAATTAACCCTGCAATTGTGGTGTACTCCAACTAGATATCGTTGAGAATTGGGAGGGTTGAACAGTGATAGAATTGCGGGTGTTTTAAATAGCTTCGAATTAATATACGGAGGTGCCACTTAGTCTGCACTTATGTAAGTTGCAAATACCTTAAATTTCAAAATGTCAGTGATTTACCTATACACTGACGTTGTCTACAATACCTGTAGAGCCCGGGTGTATCTATTCTAAACCTTCATTTGGTGTGCTTTATGGTACAAAAGAAAGAACACTAGAAAACACACTGATTTTTGTGAAAATGCTAGTTTGTTTTTTGCATTCCTTCGGTTCCGGAAAATAAAAAATTGTTAGCAACAGTATGAATGGATGCAGTATTTTTTTCTCTACAAAAAATATATTTACACTTTAACTCTAAAGTAATTAGGGGAGCAAATAATTGAACATAAATAATTTACTATGCAAATTCCTATGGTGCGTCGCGCAAGTCAGCACGCGGTATAATAGATCTATTGTTATGTATACCGGATCATTAAAAAACAGCAATTCTATATTTATAGACAATGTTTATGGTAGCACTTTCCTAAGTGATGTCAGTTTACGTACAGTCTAATTAAGTTTTAATCAATACGCAGGGGTCCTGAAGGGGGCTTCTTAATTTAGTTAAAATAGAATGTTAGCATGCAAACCCTCATGGGTTCTTAACACGTCTGACAGTTTTTTTTTGCACGTAGTGGTGCAAAGTCGATAAATATGTTTACTTCACAATAATCTAACGCACTGTTGTTGCATGCAATTACAGTAAAGGTAAAAGGCCTCGAAATTCGATATATATGTCCGTGGCTGGTAGACACTTCTTTTTAGCAGCTGAAGAGAAATGAACCGACCCAGCATCCAAGTCGTTTTCAGCAGGATGTCGTAACACTGTGTCTTTCCTGCAATCTTTCTCAATTGCTAGATCTCACCCAGAGCTATTGCGCTTTCATGTTTCCTCTTAGTCACTCATGATTCACTTACGTAAGACAACGACGGTGCTGCTGTTCTATTATAACTGGAATTTGTTTTGTTTATTTATTTATTCTTTTCCGAAAATTATTTTATTAAAATTTTATATTTTTTTTATCCTGTTTGATATCTCCATGTCTTGTTACTATCATTTATAACCATACATGTAATCCCAATATATCATGTATTTGCATTGGTCTGTTCTTATGTCCATATTTATATTTTTAAGTTCTTCCACCCAAATTCTATTATTGTTTGCATTTTTCTTTGGAAGTCTGTAACCAGTACTATATCAGCTGGACATGCTAATACTTTTATTTTTATTGGTTCTAGATATCCTACTGTTCATTTATTGTTCTATATCTCGTGTTCTAATTATTTTATCCATTACTATAACGAACAGTAACAATCTAAGACAGTCACCTCGTTCAATAACCTTACATCTTTCTGTATATAGAAGACCATTTAGGAATAATTTTCAAAAATCTGCTTGTAGAAAGCAACATATTAAATGAGCGAAATTGTTGGGTGCTGATAATCCATTTGAAAACCGTCCAGTTAGTCTGCTTTTACAACAAGAAAGATATATTATAAATCTTTATGCACAGTTAGTTTTCTCTAATAGAGGTAAAATGATTCTGCATACCTTTTCCAACTTTTTATCAGTGGTGTTATAATGTTTGCTGCTGTATAGGTGTTTCAATATATTCATTAAATCGTCCAGTATAAATTAAATGCAAATTTGTCAGTTATCACATAGATATAAAAAGGCTTTTTAAAAATATTAATTCGTTGACCACTAAGTTTAGATACACTTTCTACGTAAATTCATTTAAATTCAAAAATACCGTTATATAGATTAGCTCTATTCCATACTTTTAACTGCAATAAATAGTAAAAAGTAATTACTCAACCCTATGTTTTTTTTTGTATTAGAAGCAGACTGCTAGTGTGCGCTTTGGGTGTAATTCTAACGGGTGTTCATAAACAGTCGTCATCCCAGTTGCCTTAAAAAACAAAATGTTATGTCTTTGATTAATTCGTGCAACACAATGAAACGTCATTGAGTACTGTCATAGCGCATTTTTTCTCAATTTTAATAGACATACGTTTCTGAAGTCAAAACCTACTGGGATGACGACTGTTTATGAACACCCGTTAGTAGCTTCATGATAAAAGGTCATTCAGTGGCAGCAAGGTGTAGATAGACAATCGATGCAAGCTGAGAATAGCAATATTTTTCAGGAGCAACGTGCGAAGTAGCGCCTGGTACCCGCTAATAACTTACTTTAGTGCTACTTTAAAGAACAGGCAATTTACTTTATTGCAATCCATAACTCCCGATTCCACGTTACATAAAGCGTGTTTGAAAAGCTCTTTCATCGGCGCTTTCGTGTTAGTTTGTGTGTTGTTTTGTAATAAGATAAACCAGCAGATATCTAATTGAATTTCTCAGTATATTAGCAGAGGCATTGTATTAAAAAGTAACTAGTGTTTAAATAAAGAATACTGTACAGTAATATACGAATATTAATTGTATTTTTTTACAAAAATATAGGGAACATTTCAAAAGTAAAATACGAGGCTAGTTCAAATATGAAACAGATTTTTTTATAATACTATAATAACTCATCGTATTTACGTCGTTGGTCTGGTATCTTCATAATACCATTAAAACCTACTATAACAAACCATTCCTTTATAATTCTTTATTCTAACAGAAAAATTTTTTGTTACTATGTTTCATCATTTTTCTCATTTTAAAGCTTAAACAGAGCACGAGTAAATTTTATTTCATAAATATAAGCTGACTGTACGATAAGCGCAGCTTGCTGTTACGGACGCATTAGTGCCATATCAAAACGGCTCCTCAGCTTTTCGGCAGTTTATAGACTGCAGCGGGTGCAGAGCGGCAAGAAGTAGGTCAAAAGGTAAGGATATTTTAATATTTAATGGGATTCATCAAACGAAGACTCAAGCCTCAAGCAGTTTCAGCCTGACCTAAAACCCTGTGATAACGCCCGTGTATCAAAATTTTGATGACAATTTTGGCGTGTACGCTCACTTTGTCGAGTTCTGATGAAGAGACGCCGCGTCCCCGGAGCATATAAAGGCAGTTGTGTGTACAATTCCGACAGAAGAAACGTTGGGCTTTTCGCAAAATAATTACGTACTGATCTATTTCATTATAGTCACAATTTACTGGTAAATTGACAAACATTTTTGCCAGTCCATATGCAAAATATTTAAATCTCAAGATATCGGAATCTGTCTTTGTCTGTGAGGTGGTGGAAAATGCATTTACGTTCTGTGGTTGGCTATACCATCAAAATTTTTCACGAGCCGCCACTGTTAAAACATAAATATTTTATCTGAGTATCCAGTCAGTTTTACCGAGAATTCTTCGCTTGGTCATGCAAAAAAAGTACTAATTGAATGTTGATAAATCCAGGCTATAGGAAGAGTGTGAATGTGTTCTCAGTCTCAATTCAGTAGGTCTACTGCAGATGAAAAGGGTGGTATGGGGTCTAGCATTGTCATGGGAGAGTTTTTTATTATCTAAATTTTCTATTTAGTTCGGTATGTGGACTCCATTCTATTTTTTAATATCGACTAATAATAAGAAACTTTAATTGTTGCTGATTGTATAAGAAAATTAATTTATACGTTTCATGTACCACAAAACGCGCAATATCAGCTTTCTGTAGACGGCTTTGTCGTTGCCGATTCAGAAGCTTCAATGCGACATAGTTTCTGCAATGACGTAAGGAGACGTCGAACATAGTTTTCTGTATTAAAATTCTTCAAGAGTATTCGTTTTCCATGCAGGCGATACTTATTTCAGCATGAATAACAACATACACTTTTTGAATATGGTGTTATTCGGCTAGCGGTTGTCTAGTACGCAATATATTTTTGACCTACGCTTTTAATAAGCAAACCTTTTCAAGCTCTGTTTAAGTCTTGCCAAAATTTGATTATCAATCGTTGTGCAATAGTGCAAGAAAAGCGGTGAGATAAGAAATAATTAACATACGCCTTCTGGATATTTCAAAACATATATCGGAGAATTTGTTTTCTTAATTATAATTATTTTAAATTTTAAAGGTAAATTTCGGTCGACATTTAAGATATTCTCGCAGTCAAGACACGATTTTTTTTAAAAAGATATTACAAAATACTTGAGCTACGTTAGCAGTTAAAGTATAAACGAAATGATTGAACTAAGAGGAGCTGAATAAAAACTGACATATCTTACGTACTACATGCAGATTTCAAGCTTTTATTACAGCAAGGTAGGTAAATACTTCAGATTTCCGAAGCCATGTTATCTATACTTAGTAAAAGAAATGATTCCAGGTATTTTATCGATTTTGATTATGTACGTCATAAACTTATATGAATAACCAGAAAAACGTGTTTCGCTATACTAAGAACATAAATAGCTGAATAATTTGGCGTATTTTCATTATGTGTGTCAATTTAACTTTCAGTTCTGATATTTGCTTTAATGGCATCAAATGCGTCTTGAAAAGAGTCACGTACTAAATTGCTTTCAACGGAAAGCTTCTAGAAATAAAAAGTTCTTGCGGTATACCGGGTGACAATGAGGCTATGGTCATGCTCATATCTCCTTCATTTATGAATCAATTTTGATGAAATTTCATACGGAAATACTAGGCTAGACTAGTTTCTGATTGACCGATAGATATAGTTAAAATAGTCGACTTCCGGTTTTACCGGCAGTGCCGCTCAAATTACATATGATAGTCTAGACAATTTTTTATTTTTCTAAACAAAATATTCTATTTTGAATTTTTTTATTATAGAAGGTCGTGGTACTGTAGTATTAAATTTAAGCCGTAGATTCCGAAAAACCGAGTATGCCAGGCGATTCATTTAAAAAGTCAAAGTTAATGACACCTCCGGTGAAACCGAAAGTCCGTCAATCTGATTATATCTGTCTGTCAAATCGAAATTATGTTTAATTCCTTGTAGCAAGTTTCGTCCAAATCCGTTGATAAGTAAAGGAAATAAAGACATGGCTTTGGTTTTACTATCATCTGGTATATTTTACTATCACTTCTTTATTCTATGGCCTTTAATTCCATTCCTTGATCCAGTAGTTTTTTTTAAAGTTTTTCAGTTATTTAACGTACAGTGATGTTAAAAAATGTGTTGTACAGAGGCAGTTGTAAGTTTATTGATGGTTAAGTTATTATTTACTAGGTAAATCTAGATGTATACTTTCAAAATATTTGTATATATAACACTTTTTTGAACTTTGTGTAATTAATTTATATTTACAAAGCGCAAATGCTGTACAACACTTTAATGAACACGGCTCTACATTATACCTACTATTAAACTTTATGTTTTTATCGGATGAACTATGGATAGTTTTGAAATAGTTCAGATTTGTACTCTATACATACATTTGAATTTAAATAATAGTTATTTGCATTACGAGTGGGGTAGGCTGCATTTTACAACGCGAGGGCTCTCTAACAAAATCGAACACTGTATAATGATTAACGCACCAAGTATTGTGTTACATTTTTTTGGCCGTCATATTTTTTAAACATTTTCTATAATATTGAGATTTTGCTTTCGAATGTCAAAACCACTGTTGCCATCAAACAACCTGCTTTCAAAAAATTTTGTAGTTGACGATTTGAAACGTCAAAAATCTAAGACGTTAAAATCAAGTTTCCTGATTTCTCAAAAACTCAACTGAACCAGGAATTACGTAACTAGCGTTTCTGCAAATCTCCTTTATTACTATAACAGAAACTTTTTTCTTTAAGGATCTCTGAAAATGTTCTAGTTGTTTTACCGCACCGGGATGCGTAAAAACACTGACTAACTATAAAATGTAGTTACTGTGGACGTTTACTGTGTGTGAATGTGTAGTTTACATGTCAGGGTACTAAAATAGTATATTGTATGTTAAGAGCTGAAAGTGCATTCTTGCCGCTTGCGCATGAATATTGCTGGTTGAGACGAAGTCGAAACCAGCAATCATGCAAAAGCGGCAAGCGCACTTTTAGCTCGAAACATACATACTATTTTTTCGACGACTGAGCATATTATTAAAGGAAAATATCTAATTTCGTTTTATCGCAAAAATTAATTGACAATCAAGTTAACATTACTCGCGCAGTCTATATGACATGTGACGCGATTATTTCCACAAATGACGGGCGTTGTCAAGGAAACATTCGGACGTGGCTAGCTATTTTGTTCACGCGGAAACCCAAAACGCTCGGCGAGCGGCAAAAAGATGAAAACGCACGCTCAGCGGCAAATGTCAACTTTCTGTTGTCAAATGACAGTGAGAAAAATCTACTTTCGATGTCAATCGTCGAAAAAGAATGTTACCCCACATTCCCAATGTTTTGTATTTGCTTGTAATAGTTGCCCTAGTTATTCAGTGATTGCCAAAGAGTCGGCATCATATGGGAAAGTTTTTTATTTTTGGTTTTTCAAGAAAACTTTTTACGGCAATAATTTGTGCTTGTCTAAAAACCTACTTAGCTGCTATAATATATACAGAACGGTTTTCGAAATTGTCAAAATCCAAAAAGTGCTGTTTTTCAGAAACTAAGTAAGATTTTAATGAGATTTTCTAGAGTGTGTAAGTTCTAACTGAATATTCTTAAGGTCAGTAAACGTTTAAAACGTTTAACTTTAGCTAACATTTAATATTTAAATATTTTTCAAAATTTCGCATACCAAGACTTAATTTTAAAATTCAAACGTGTTCAGCTGAAGACTTTTAAGATTTATAATACTTGGTAAAAATAATATAAAATGCTAATTACTAAAGGTAATGTTAACATAATTTTTACGTTATTCATGCAAGGCGCTGTTTAGGGGAAATATTTTTCAACTAATAATTAATATCTATTGAAATGGATTCTAAAAACTCGAATGTAGCCCTGTTAATGAATTACAGTTACAAAAATCCTGTAAATGTTCTTTTGCAGTTTTCTAAATGAGGAGATTCTAAAAAAGTCCTCATTTTGTCTAAATAGATATTAACTAGCAGTCCAGTGAGAAAAATGTCTCATTTAATAAAACAAAAAAGACCGTTTTGCAAATAGAACGCGTATTCACCACACGTACGTATATGACGTCATTGTTGGTAGCAAACTACCAGTCGCATTCGCCTTGATAAAATTTGCCTCGAATCTAACCTAAAAAGTTAGGATTAGGATAATTAAGATAATAATTAGTGTTAGAGACAGAAATTCGGTTCCTGACCTGATATGACCATTCCAAACATATAACTTTAATAACTTTTTTCTTTATCTCTTACGGTTTGGCTGCTGAAACAGCGTCCCGGACAGACAAGTCTATTAGATAAAGGATTATCATAGAAAAATGTTTCCTCTAAAAAGCGCTTTGCATCGAAAACGTAAAAATTATGCGAACATATAAATTTTCGGTAAATAATTAGAAATCTCAAAGAGTAATTAATATTTCATATTATTTATTCCAATTCTAAATCTTCGGTCTTCACCTAAAAAATTTATTAGTCTTGGTATGAGTAATATTCAAAAAATTTAAAAATTAAATTTTGGCTACAGTTAAAGAAAAATAGGCGTTTTCTGTGGTTGAGATTGCTCATTTAACTAAAACTAACACACCCTAAAAAATATTACTTAATTTCCGAAAAATAGCACTTTTGGGATTTTGACAAATTCGAAAAGTGCCATTTTCTAAATAAGTAAAAATCAGTCGGTGTATATGATATGGGATAAATATGTTTTTAGATAAGCACACATTATTACCGTAAGAAGCTTTTTGAAAAATCAAAAATAAAAATGTTAATAAATAAAAATATTTTAATTCTTAACGTTTTGCATTTCTATTTATTTTTTAATAGTTCAGATTGTTCCCTCTTACATAACTTTGAATAAGTTCGCTGCCCAGACTAACTTGAATCCTCTGCAATCATATTCATGGTCATGAATAGGGATTAGAGAAAATCTCTTATAGCTACTAAATATAAACAGCATTGGTGTCAGTTACTGTACAACAATAGCTTCAAATTAACTAATAGACTGAACACACAATACTTACAGTTGAACACATCTATCTCACACTAACGTATTTAAAAAACGATAGATTGTATAAAGGAACAAAGTGCGAAGATACAAGCACTTCATCGATACTTCTGTACGTTGTTGGCTTTAACGTGAAGACACATTCAGTCTTCGTAAGCTGTTGAAATGTTGATTTTAGTGTAGTGTGTTCGTTACCATATGTGTTGTATATGTTAGATGCACGATTGCGCTACATTTGCCACGTCTTCGGTTAAAGAGAATTCGTAAAAGAGACGGCAATTAATTATTGCGAAGCCTAGACGAAGGAAGTCGGTTTAAAGTCGAGTTCGCGATCGCTAGGGGAGGGTGTAGATGGGACTGAGAATACCAATAACGTGTCAAATTCTAAGCAAAATAATTGCTTAAATTGTTAAGCAATCTTGGTTGTTTAATTAGACAGAAATTTTAAACTACAAGGTACATATGATTAATTTTAATTTTTCTTATCAAATTTCTGCAATTATGCGAGCTCTGAATTGAAGTAGCAAACGCAGTGGAATTCTTGAATGTTCTTCGAGTCTGATAACTCGAATTGTGCAATAACTATCTGTATCTGAAGATTCCTATAGCCCTAAGATCTGATGAACACGGGACGCCATTTAGGAGTATGACAGAAAAAAATCTGACCTTGCGGTCTCCACGATCCAGCAGGTCCGCCAGCGGCTCCAAGACTCCATCCATTAGCTGCGGGCCTCAGGTTTCCCACTGCCAAAGCATTATTCTGACAAACTACGTAAAACAAAATATTTCAATTCATACCCGAATGCTGATGACTGCTCTAGAAAAATTTGGCAAACGATAAAACGTGTACCATATCCCACAGGAAGCAAATAATACACAATTAAACTACTGTAAATACGCCATCTCAAATTCATTACGATGTCGGATGACGCCGGTTAGGGGTAAAAATCTTTTTTCTTTACTCCCGGCCTGTGGTAAACTGCACTTTAAGATTATAAGAAGACAAGTCAAAATTATCGGAAAATCCGGAAGAAGCCTGCGCCGTCAAATGAGACCCAAGATTAGAAAACGTTCCCAAAAAATAACCAAAATAAAAGTAAGCAACATGCTCCACACGATTACAGTACCTAATTCCAATCAACAGCATAGCTACAAGTGAGAGAATAATCACAAAATATGTGGTTTATGGAGGCGTGAAAAAAAGCTACGGCGAAACTGAAAAAAAAACAATTGGGCATTTTACATATTTCTCTCTCAATTTTTCGCTTAATCCCTAACCTCTACGTTTTGGGCTGAAGTATCCTTGTCCATCAATTTAAAATATAAAGTTTTTTTTGTTTAGTATTCGACTTCCTATCAACTACTTTTGAACTATATCCTAAATCTTCTTAAATTAAGACGCTATACTTGTCAGCTTTATTGGTACCGTTTTTATGTCCAACACTTGTATCTTTCGTTCTGTTATTCTAGATAATGATATGTCAATCACAAATACCTTTTATAAACACAAAGAGATTTATAAATACACACGAGCAGTTCCTACCAAAAATGAAAAATCAATAATTGACTACCTACTGGTCCATAGGAATAATAAAAGAAAAGTTAAAGATGTTAGAGTAGAAAGAAGCCATGAAATAGGCAGTGGTCACTTCCTACTAGTAGCAACGCTAAAAGGGGAAGAACATTGGAGAGGAAACAACCAAATAAGCAAAAACAAAATAAAAACAGGGAGCATCAAAACGTACAAATTAAAAGAAGAACAAATACGAATACAATACAGCAATCGTATTGAAGAATGGGCGGACGGATATACTGAGACTGAAAACCTTGAAGTGGCATGGATTAATTTTAAAGAATTAATACTGAAAACAGCAGAAGAAACCTGCGGAAAAACAAAAGGTAAAACAACATAGTAAAAAGACTAACTGATGGAACGAGGAATTAAGAATTGAAACAAAGAAAAAGAAACAACTATGGAAAAAGTACCTAAACACAAAGGAAACAAGTGTGTATGAAAAATATAAGAGACAAAGAAAAAGAGTGAAAGGAATGGTCTCAAAAGCAAAATCACAAAAATGGGAAGAGCTAGGAGTACAACTAGAAAAGAACTATAGAGAAAATCAAATGCAATTCTTCAGAGCAATAAAAGCAGTGAGGAAAAAGAAAAGAAATCCACTAATACATTTGAAAGACATAGATGGTAAAATGCTAACAAGAGAAGAAGAAATAATAAAAAGATGGAAGGAGTACTTCGAGCAGTTGTTAGGAGGTTTAGAAAGTGTAGAAAACGAGGAACAAATGGAGAACAACGACCAAAATGAAATCACACTAGAAGAGGTTGAGAATGCCATAAGAAAACTAAAGGTGGGCAAGGCAGCAGGCCACGATGGTATCACCCCAGAAATGATAAAGGAAATGGGCCCCAAAGGCAAAAAATTATTGCATAAAGTTATAACTCTAGCATGGAATCATAAAAAGATCCCGAAAGAATAGGAAATTGCTATAATACTCCCTTTCCATAAAAAAGGAGATAGCCATCAATGTGGAAACTACCGAGGAATATCGCTATTAAGTGTCCCTTATAAAATATACGAAAGAATTTTAGAACAAAGACTGAGGAAAAGTATAGAACAACAACTTCAAGATTCACAAAGTGGCTTTAGATCGGGTAGAAGTACAAACGACGCAATTTTTGGAGTCAAACAAATTATTGAGAAAACCATAAGACATAAAAATGAACTATATATCTGCTTTATAGATTTGGTCAAAGCGTTCGACACTGTCCCTAGAAAACTCATATGGGAAGTATTAAGGAAAGAAGGAATAAACAGCGAACTAATAATAGCATTAAAATACTTGGAATTACATAAGAACAGGAAATATGGAGTCGGAATTATTCAAAACATGGGAAGGAGTTAGACAGGGAGGTGTTCTTAGCCCCCTGCTGTTTGTTATTCTGATGGACAGTATAACCAAAGAATGCAGAAATAAAGTAAAGAAAGTGTTGGTGGGATATAGGAATATGGAACCGATCTGGGCATCAGAATTTCTCTTTGCAGACGACTTGACCATAATAGCCAAATCAGAAATAGATCTACAAAGAAATTTGAATATACAGGGTGTCCAAAAAATGGCGGATTAACTCTACAGTGCGTTACTTGGGGATGCCTAATAAACCATGGAAAAATATGAAAAAAATTCCCTGGGCCGTATTTTTCGAAATATTTCTGGTCAAAGGTGGGTAATTAAATCCATTTATTTAAATAACTAGTGTATAATTATAGTGTCAAATATATCTGGGACTTATTAAAATATCTGTTTTTTTAATATTCTTGGGATTTAACTAAATTGTTTTCAATATTTAAGTATTTTAAAAAACTGATATCCTGTTGAGTTTGTCAATTACTAAATATGGCAAACAGGCTTTGTACAATAATAATATACGAAATCAAGCTTGGCATTGAAATATGTGTTGTATGAATAATATGTTGGTGGCACTGTAAGTTCATGTCAAATTCGATGTTAGCAGGTTAGGTTTTGCGACAGTTTGTGTCAAAACTGACGCAAAACCTAACCTACTCACCTCGAATTTGACATAGACTTACAGTGTAACCAACATATTAACAACTTACTATGGATACATTTTTTATTGAGAAATTGTTGCTGTATCAATGTTGCCAGAATTATTTTTATTAATTTCGAAATATTTCGAAAAATACGACCCAGGGATTTTTTTTCATATTTTTCCAGGGTTCATAAGGCATCCCTCAGTAACGCACCGTAGAGTTAATCCGCCATTTTTTGGACACCCTGTATGGAAACAAGCCTTCGAAAACAGAAATATGAACATCAATACTGAAAAAACTGTAGTTATGGCAATGGGGAAACACCAGAAAAATATAAATGTTAAACTGAACGACAAACACATAGAACAAGTTGAAAGTTTTAAATATCTAGGCTCAACAGTGAATTACAATGGTGATATGGACGAAGAGGTTAATAGTAGACTGGGAGCAGCAGCACGTCTCTATCATGCAATTAATAAAATAATCATAAATAAAAAAGAAATCTCTAAAGAAACTAAAGTGAGAGTGTACACTAGTATTTACGTACCAATCTTAACCTACAGCAGTGAAGTGTGGACACTCACGAAAAGACAACATGAAAGAATACAAGCGGGTGAAATGAAATTCCTCCGTAGGATTGAGGGAGTGTCAAAAAGGGATAAAATAAGGAACGATGAGATAAGAAGAAGAGTACCGATAAAACCCCTAAAAGAAAAGATAGAAGAAAATCAACTGCGATGGCTTGGACATTTACACAGAATGGGAAAAGAGCGCGAAGTTAAAGCTATATGGGAAGCGAAACCGACAGGCAAGAAACCCCCGGGGAGGCCAATAAAAACTTGGAATGATGAAGTGAGTGCAATACTAAAGATGAGAGGAATTGGATGGGCTGAAGCAAGGAAAATAGCAGATAACAGAAGAGAATGGAGAAAATTATATAGACAAGAAAAAAGTGTATAAATACGTAGTGCAAGAAACTGTCGACACCAATATGGTATAAGAGAAAAGAATAATAAGAAGAAGATTCTTTACTCTTTTGGCCGGTACATGTTAGAGACATTAAGAATATAAGAGCACTATATATTCTGGTACCTTTCCTTCGTTAATAACCTGGTGAACTATATACTTTTTAACCTGTTATTTTCTTTCGCTTTAGTTTTCTCTGCTTTGGTATTCAAGTGAAGACTTGCTGTATGTCACATCATAACCATAAATGTTGTCGATCTTTTTATTATCAACACTTAGTTTAAGCCATTTTGTTGTTCTTTGTTGTTTCATTAGGATATCTCTCTTTAAGAGATTAATTCTATATGCTAGAGCACCTGTAGTTGGCGTAGAAATGTATTTCGGGCATACCTTAAACAAAAACAAACCCCTTCTGCTTCCCATTTCATCTTCGTATTTGTTCTTATGGAGTGCTTTGCATAATCATAAAAAAACATTAATTATGTTCTTTTATCATTAATACTTACTTCATGTTGCGCTATATTATTGTACTGATATGAATAACATATTTTTAATGACTTCAAAAATATTCGTAGATGTAGACTCCGTCGGCAAATGGTCCTTGTTGGAAATAAAGTAGTTGTTCTATATGCGTGATGGTTTAGAAACATGACCCAGTCACCCAGGTTTAATTTTGTCTGAATCGTAAGAGATATCAAAAGTTAAAAGGGCACAAAATATTTGTATCCCGACACTCGCGTTTTATCCACTAATAGTCCATAGATAAAACAACCACTATAATCTCAAAAGATGACTTACTCCAGTTTAGAGTGTCATAGTGAATATCATATAAATCGATTCCAACGGTCCATTGTTGTAAGCAAAATTAAACCGTGACTTGAAGACTTCAACAATAATAAAATAGCGCAAACAGCTTCCATAGTAATAAAACGATCGGCTGAAATTCGATGTTTAAGATACTGCTGGTAAATTTAGTAGCGTTAAATGCTTGGATTTCTATATACTACGTGTACATATATAAGGATTTCTACAGCTGTCGCTGTCTTCTTGTGCTCTCAACCACAATTTCCATTCTTCTCGGTTCCCAAGTTCTCCATCTTTCAGTCCTTTTTCTCAAGCCCTCATCTATTTCATTTTTCCAAGATTTTCTGGACATTTTTTCCCATCCTCTTGATCTCTAATTCGTTATTTTGTTAATCCATCCATTATTATTACCTCCTCTTATGTTACCGTACCATTCTAAGCGTTTTTCTTCTATGCAACATACCGCATATTTGTCTATGCTCATTTTGTTTAGTATCTCTTCGTTTGGGATTATTTCTATTTGCTTTACTCGACAACACCTCTAGAATTTCATCTCTACTGCATTGATTTTAGATTTGCTTCTTTTGTTTAACAACCACGTCTCCGCCCCGTGTCTCATTTTGCTTTCTATCATTATTTTTTAGATGCTTATTTTTGCATGTTGCGTGATGTCCCGGAGTACTGAGTTTAGTTGTTTATACTTAGTTTGTCCTAGGAATTAAAATATGTTTGTTGCTGCTTTTATTGTCATGTCATCATTTATTTCTAGATTTTGTATGACTCCATTTCCTGATATCAGATATTCCGTCTAACGAACATCTATTTCAAACCGTGCTTTGATATCTTCCTCTTCGAGCTTTCTAACCATTAAACTGAGATCTTATTCATTCTGGGGTATTACCACCTGGTCATCTGCAAAGCTTAGTGTGTATAGAAATTCATTCCGAACTGGAACACATTTCTTCTTCTACTGCTTCAGGTATAGTTTAAAGATTGTTAAAGACGAGGGGGATACTTGTAAGAGGTTTTTTGTTGTTTGGAATTTATTTGTTCGTGTTGTTACTCTGTTGTCTTTGTATAGCGCTTCTACTGCTTCAATTCGTTTTCCCTTTACTCCTATTTCAGTTATTTACAATAGTTCTCCCATTCTGTTTCGGGTATGTACTGTATATGGGTCTTTTCCTTTGTATTTGTTTTAACGCCCTAATTGCTCTTCAGCATTCTGAGCTTCTTGTTCCTCCTATGTATTGTTCTATGTTTTGGCATTTCCTTTCCCACATCCCATTTTCTCTTAATTTATCAAACGCTTCACTCATCTAGTTTTCTTTCTGTGCATTTGTAAATTTTGATTTTCTCTTTAGCTATCTCTGATATAGATCTTGTTTTCTGTAATTACCGCTTTGGTCTTCTCATTGATATTTCCTCTATGGCTATAGTTTTTTGTGTCTGAATATTCTACGCTTTTTAAGGCTGCTGCGTTTTACTGTTCATACATTTCTTTCATATTCTCGTACCTAAATTATGTTAGTTTCATATTTAGGCACCTGTGATATATATATTTTTTATTGTCTAATCGTTTAAAACATACATCTTAAATCTCTTACTCGTGTTTAGAAATTCAGTTTCTTTTTCTTTCGCGTTTTCTTTCCACGTTCTTTCTTTCTCTGACTTTATAGTAAACGTTGCATCATACCATAGAAAATCCATAATCGATACAGTTTGTGGTCGCTTCCGCATTTAGCGCCATGCTTCATTCTTACATCTCATATCTCAGTTGATGTACAATTTTTTATCATTATATAGTCGATTAGATAGATGCCGCATGGCGCAGTTGGGTAAGCGCCAGGCTTGCATTAAGCAAGTCCTCGGTTCAAATCTCGCGGGGGTCGGAATTTTTCGGTAGCCTTGGCGATTGGAATCGGGCTCGGTGAGACCATTCGCAGTTGGGCACCAAATTAACTGTCCTCTACTCCGAACCGCAGACCTAACAAATATAGTAACAAGGTCAACACATCATCAAAACACACACCTCACACAATAGTTGCTGCGCAAGCATCAAAGGCGTGCTTCAACTCTGTATCCCAAATCCGGGGCAAGTTGAGCATTGTACCGCCAGATGCAAGCACATAAAGCACCAGCCTGTACACCGCAAGGTAAATGAGGTTACAGATAATACATACATCCCTACATATAGTCGATTATTGACTTCAGGTGTTGTGTTTTCTGGGTCCACGCATATTTATAAATGTCTTTGTGTCTGTAGAATAAATTTTTAATCTTTTAGTTAACCTAGTATCATTCACCACTATCATTTAGCGTTGCTTCGCAAATCGTCCAACTGTATTATTAATTATATTTCTTCCGGTGCTTCCATTCAGTTGTCTTGGTAGTATAATCTCTTTTTTGTTTTCTAATTTTGCAATTTTTTTATTGCAGCCGTAAATGTTTCTTTCTCTATGATGGTGGTATCATCGTTGATCTATATGCTCCATTAGGATTATTTTCCTTTCGACGATTGTCGTATCTACTGCCAGTATCCTTTCATTTATAGGTTACCATGCTGTTACTGCGTTTTTCCATTTCCTCTTGATTAATATTCCAACTCCACTTTTCACCCTTTCTTCTTTTCTTAGTCTACTCAAACAGTCGAATAGCGTATAGCCTAATCCCATCTAGGTTTTCTATTCCATTACCATTTTTCTTTATTTTACTGGTATCCATTACATATATTTTTTCCCTTTTCTCGTCCTTATTTTTCCATCTTTTTCCAATTCAAGTCCGACATATCATTCGTTTGTTTTTTACGTTTGTCTATATATAGACGATTATTGGGTGGGTTTGCCAGCTTGTATTTTTGTGTCTTACATTTTAGCAATGTACGTATTATAAATTATAAATGTTCGCAAAGCCGGGCATGTATAATAAACGCATTGTGAAATGGAATGTCAAAATGCAGCAAGAACGCACGTACAAAGCTTTTCGCGGGATGAGGGGAGTTTTAACTTATGCAGATTTGACAAAGCAGAATAAAGTCGCATGCAGCCTCCGTTGGGGACTGCACGTGTTTGCTACTCCGAAGTGCATTGCGTAAGTCACCTTGAGACGAAATAATTAGAAGCAGCCTAAAAGGGGATTGTAGCCGATACTTGCTTCATAAAAGTGAAAAATACAGCGAAGAAGCGTTTACGAGTCTCGTATACGCAATCTACGTAGTTACACGTGAGTACACCATTTGTACTATAATGAAAGGTACATTTAGAGCGTCCATTTGAAGACGCTACTTTACATCGCACCTAAGGATGCCTTCGTTATGAAACCGTGACTTCAGATGACCGTGAGTCAACAGTTAAGCAGCACTGGGGGCTTCACCGAGCAGTCCATATGGGAATCATAGTGTCACTCGTTGTACCATCCAGGGCCAATGACGCAATGTAACACGTGCTGATTTCAAGGGTATGCAGCAGCTAGTTCCAGGCAACATGATAAAGTTGCGTTCAAGTTTGAAAGGTTTTTGCAAGCGCAAAGAATGTGTTCTGTCAGCTAATACAACGTGTGTAGTTCGCGCCCGATTTGAATATATGCAAGCGCGATTAGAGTCGTACTTACACCAAGACTGTATTAAGACTTTTTGATATTTGCGTTTTTTAAGACAATTAATTGAATGTTATTTTAATAATGTTTTGCTGATGTTTTATGTATTTGAGTATCCCCAAGCTATATCGCACGTAGGTTGTTTGAATATTTAATCCTACCTCTTATTTCTCTTGTGTTTTTGTATATGTTTTTATTTGTGTTTTGAAGTCAATAGATTGACTTCGCCTTTTTCTGTGCATTGTTTGAAGTCAGTTTTAGTTCGACAAAACTACAGTGGGAATCGAATTCCAGTTTTGGTAGATAGTGATCTTTCATAAGCCACTAACTCAGGTATTTCTATGAACACTGATCTAAGGAATAAAAGGGCATATGATTATTTAAATATTACGGAGTACGAGACGTCTTGTACAAATTTAACGTAACTACGTGAGGGGCCAATAAACGACTTATTTCAGTATAATGCCCAACTAAGGAGCTGGACGGAAGTATAATTTCAATAGTTAATAAAACAATGATCGGAAATTTAATGTTTAATTCCCGAAAATATTTTCTTAGCGCTAAACATCTGTCTTTCTATATACTACGCGTACTATTAAATAAAAATAGTTAGATAAGGTTGAATCTGTAAATTGCTTTGTTTGTATGTATCATCGATACGTTTTACTGTTTATAATTTAAATTAACTCAGCAATGTTTTGATATTTTAGAATTATTACGAATTTAAAAAATAACGACATTTTTATGAATGAAATAATTACAACAACCATTCATAAATGCCCAAGAGGCTATAAAATAAAAGATAAGGAAATCCGAATTGTTTGTTACGTCGACAATGCTACTCTAGTTGCAACAAAGACGACCTGCAGCGACGGTTGTTCCAATTTTCGAATGCATGCCGAAAATTCGACCTAAAAATATCACACAGCAAAACGAAAACGATTACAATACGTAAAGAGCAACTACGTTGCAAATTAGAAATAAATAACAATATTATAGAAAAAGTCATGATGTATACTTACTTAGAAATTACAGTTACCAACAGTGGGGCTCTTGCCAGAGAAGTCACGTATCAAGCTCAAAAAGCAGTAGAAATATCAGCATGCTTAAATAGCACCTTCTGGTAAAATACCGAGCTCTGTAGAGTAGTAGTTACGACGTCTGCTTAGAATCCGGGAGGTCGCGGGCTCGATTCTCGTGGCCGTCTGATCTGATTCAGGTTTTTAGGTGGTTTTCCTGAGTCAACAGAGTACCTTCTCTGAGGCCAATGCCAGGACAGTACTTCTCCACCTTTCCTGGCCTCTCTTCCTTTCGTCACCCCTCCTTTCTCTTACCCGTCCTACAATTCCCATTCTTGGTTGAAGAGGAACTCAAGGTCCTTATAGCAACCCCCCCCCCCCCCAGTTGGGGGAATTGAAATGAGGGTAATTTGAAAGGTTCAGGGTGAACCTTTCACCTTCACTAATAAATATGTACTAAAGAAATCAAAAGTAAGAATCTGTCAGAAATAAGGTCAATCGTTATGTATGCAGCAGAAACAAGAGCAGATACGGTAAAAACAAAACAAATATTGGAGACGACAGAAATGCAGACATTGAGGAAAATAGCAGGAGTGAGTCGACGTGATCATGTAAGAAGTGAGGAAATCCGGAGAGTCTGCGAAACTGAGGAAATAAATGAGTGAGTCATAAGATGACGAAATGAGTGGGATTAAAGCACCTCTATAATACGAGCATGCTTGTCAGCCATATTGAATCACATCACAAAAGCGGCAAATTAAAAAAAATAGTTACTTTTCAGAAAATTATTATAAAGGGCTCTAAGTGGGATGGGCGCGTATCTAGAATGACAGAGAACAGGCTAGTGAAAAGTGTGCGAGATTTGTCCCCCCGCGGGAAGAAGATCCTCAGGAAGACCACGAAAAAGATGGAAGGAGTCACTGGAATAAACAGGCTACCAGAATTAGAAGAAGAAGAAAATAACGACGAGGGCGCTTATATAACCTATCAAAGCACTCATCCTCTACCAGGAAATCCCAAGAAAAACTTGTCAGTTATCCTAATATATTTGTTGAACAATAAAGCAGTGCAACAATCGCTGTAAAATTGAAGAACATGAGTTACTGTCTGGTTTTTAGAATGTTCAAAATCTAATTTGTGGCATTGTTTTGCACGCAATAAATTTCCACGTGGTAAACAGTAGATTATACAATGGAAATTAAAACGTATACTGGCGGAATCTGTTATGCATAACACTAGTTCACATTACCCTCTTGTTATTTTAGCACGCATTCGTTCCGAACGTCGAATTATTGTTCCCGAAATAGAATTCATTATTGCGCCGTAATGTATGAGCCATTTAAAAACCACGAAAAAATAGCACTAAAATCGTAAACAACTTATTCAACGCCGAAATGGATAAAAACACGCAACGCTTCTCAACGTTATCGTCGGTAAAATCTTGGCAATTTCGACCATCAACATTCGTAAAATTTGAATTTTATGAACCTCCAATAAGAGTTTTTAACGCAAAATCAAATAAAAATATCGGTATTTTGCAATATTTCATAACCATTTCATAAAATAAGTTCTAAGACTGTATTGCGACAGCTGCCAATTATTTTTGGTGTGGCCTTGAGCTTTGGAAGCTCAAGGTTCCACGGGAAAGCTGTCAACAAATGGGCGGAAAGGGAAATTGTAACATAAGTCAACTACAATTCGCTACTTTCAAATTATTCATTTCTGCGCATTTCCTGAACTTTCTTCTAGTTGTATTGATTGTTAATCTAATAATAATTTGACTTTGAAATTTAGTTAGGAAAGCTCGGTTTTCCGGTTTGATTCAGGCGAACATCCTATTGTAACCCAATTAAAAATCTATTACATGTAATTCTTAGTCGACGATGTCTAGCTCGCACGATATTCCAATTACAGGCGCGAATTCGCGTTAAAGTCAACATTTTTACTCAACATTTATCGCAATATTGCACGGTCTTTTTTAAATCCATTTTTTGAATCTGTAAAACTTAGTTTAGATTTTTATTGACTTTTGAATGCAGCAATTTTTTTACAGAAATGTAAATCTCATAACTATATTCAATAACTAATAATAATTCATCAAATTATTATAGATTTGGAAATTGTAATAGCTATAAGAGGAATTCCCATACTTTGGGAGATAAGCTGAAGTAATACTTATGTTAAAAAATATTTGTTAACAGAAAATGAAAAGTGTTGTGTAATGTAAAATTTAAGAAGAAAAACTACAAAAAAGCGTACAGGCTGTTTTAGTAGTCACGTCAGTTACTTTGGACGTCTGTCGATTAAGTGAATACAAAGCAACATAAAATAGGCAAAAAGAAAATTGAATACTTTAGACTTTGCTTGCAAGTAAGTTTTTAACCCTTAACTCAACTAGAAGTTACTTAAAAGTCAGATGCCAATTGTAACATGTACAGGGTGGTCAAATTTCGATGTTTTCATAGGGAATCTCAGTAACTATAAAAGATATGGAAAAATGAACTACCGTCCTCGATCTATTTTTTCGAGGAAAACTTAATGGTAAAATCCAAAATTGGTTATCGTCTTTTGCTTTCGAGCTATAAGCAAAAGTTCGATTTTTAACTTTTCGCTCTATGGCTATATCTCGCTTATCTCTGAAAATAGAAAAAATAATTTCTACGTTTTTCAGGCACTTTTTTGATAAGAATGGAGTGGCGCAGTCAATTTTGCAAAACTATTTTCGAAATTCGAGTTATAGTATAAAGTTGTAAGTCTGGCATGAATATAAAGACATTTTTTTCGATTCCAATAATATATATCATGCAGGGCCAAATTATTCAATTTCACTAGTTTATAGCAAAAACTCGAAATTTTCAAAGTAGTTTCTAATATTTCATCGTTTTCTAGTAGGGTTGTATCATTTAGAATCTACCTGATTAAACAAAGTATCTGTCAGTGCATTGTTAAAATACCGATCGTTTAATTGGCAGAATAACGAAAAGTTTAATATGTTAGAATGTTTTATTCAGAGTAATAATAACTCCCGTTGTGAAGGTGAGTAATATTTGAAAATCGGGCCATGAACGTGAGTAAAAATGTCTAAGGCGTGATTCACGTTTTACGTTAATTTTACGTTAAATATTTAGTAACGAATAAAGACTGCAGGGTGCTCCGCTTCCTCGCTGCCCACCCATGGGGACGTTCTAGAGCTGGAGGGGGAGGTCATTGTATTTCTGTGTGGCAGCCTGCAGCGACGAAGCTTCGCATCTGTGTTGTGTTGTGAATGCTGTGTCTGCAGTCAATCGCGTGCCTGCGTCTATAGGCAACCAAGAAAAACTTACTTTTAGTGCCTCGGACGTAAAAGTACTTTTAAATCTCGGAATTAAAAGTGTTGCCTAACAACATATACCTTCTTGTACTCGTATCAGTAAAACAAACGTCAATTCCAATAACAGATTTTGGTATTAAAAGTAATGTCTTTGAAGACGGTTGCAAGAAATGTTTTTGCGAGAAATCAGTATTTCTCCTTGTAAGCTATTGCAGTCAATTTCCATTTATTTCTTTTTATGAGGTTATCAGGTTAGGTTTTGTTTGTTATTTGACACAGACTGACGTAAAACTAACCTGCTAACCTGAAATTTGGCATAGACTGACTGTTAACACGATTCGTCGGGTAATTCTTTCAAAACAGTACAAACTACCTGGATACAGTTGTCGGCCAGCTAGTCAGGAAGACGGCGTGTAAATCTTTAATTACTAACACAAATATTAAAGCCAAAAGGGCGCCAACGAATCTTTAATTCTCATTGCAACATATCACGTAAATTATTTCACGTGCGAAACATATTATATTTTATACATTTTTTTCTGTTCTATCTGAATTTGAATTTTCAAATAAAAATTGCGGGTCACATTGTGAACGTGAGCGTACGTAAACGTAAGTGTTTAAAGCAAGCGTGACGTGAGTGGATACTCACTCATGCGCTCACCTCTACTGTCGGCGTCCACAATCAGGGACTCTTCAGGTTTAGTGTTTGGTGTGCCCTATTTGGCAATCGCATTTTGGCTTACTGAATTTACGAAGAAAAACTGTATAGCCAACGCTATTCGGAAACACCTAACACGTAATCGCAGATTTTTTAGATGAATTGCCGCTGAATGAGAGATGACAAATATTTTTCCAGCAAGATGTTGCACCACCTCATAATACTAGAGTCGTCTCGGAGTTGTTAACAGTTAATTTTGGAGACAAATGGATAGGAACCAACGGGCCAGTAAGGTGGCCACCACGCTCACCGGATTCAACACCACTAGATTTCTTGTTTTGGGTGCACATTCAAGACAATTTATATAAAAATAATAATAATATGAACGAACGAAGACAAAATTTTATACAATGTGTTAATTCCGTTTCTAATGTTCATATTTATAACGCAATTCGGAGTATTTCAAAGCGATGTATACTATGTGTTGCAAATAATGAACAGCAATTTGAAAAATTAGTGTAAATAGTTTTATATTATTTTGAAATTATTTTTGTTTTATTTTGTTTTTGTTTTTGGTACTCAGCCAACAGCCGTTAGGCCAATTATAGGCGTCGCTGTACATTTTATGGGGACCTCTAACCCCACTAACGACTGGCATGATGTTATTATGACATCCGGGATCAACTATTTCAGTGACAGCCGTATCACGAGGCGCCGATAGAGGCAGCCATGCAACTCTCATCCAAGTTCTGACCAGAAAGAGCGTTGCTTAACTCTGCTGATCGAACGTGGACGCTTGTTCAAGCTACACCACCCGGAACCTATTATCTTGTAGTTTGTATAGCAGCATTTTCAATATTAGAATTATTTATTCTTGGTTGGTTGAATGTCCCATAATGAATGAGATTTTCTTTTAATATTCCAAAAATAGATTGCCGTATTTCCCAGTAACGATTAAATTTGTTTTACTTGCCGCCTCAGAATTATTATTACTCTGAATAAAACATTCTAACTTATCAAACTTTTCTTTATCTTTATATGCCATTACGCACCTTTAAGGTGAAATATTACAGTGAATAATCAAACGTTATTAATTCTGGCAATTAAATATCATATAGTAACAATGCAATGACAGATATTTTGTTTAATCAAGCATACTCGTATTCTCAATGACACAGGACTTCTACTAAAAAACGATGAAACATTAAAAACTACTTTGAAAATTTCCAGATTATGCTATAAAGTAGAGAAAATAAATAATTGGATCCTGCATGATATATGTCACTGGAATGGGGAAAATAGTATATTAAAGTATGAGTGGATAACAAGGTCTTTAAAACACGCGCGAGTTTTCGAGCTCGACGGCGGCGGCGTAGCCGGAGTGCTCGAAATAGAGCAAGTGTTTTAAAGACCAGTTATCCACCAATACTTTACGCTATTTTTTATTATACCTGCAATACTGGAAATAAATTACGCACTAAAAACTTAGAAATGATTTCTGTCGTGATAAATCGAGAGGGCATAATAATATTGCTACTATAGTTACGAGAATTATTTACGTTTTTGTCGCGTCCACGTCCGTTGTTGCATTCAGTCGTTTCCTTGACAACCTTTAAAGCTCGGCGAGCTTTAATGGCCTGTTTTTGCACGCTCAGGCGTTTTCATTTAATTAAGAACCTGTAAGAATGTGGTTCCGTTGGAAAGCCGAGGGATAACAATAATATCGAAGAAGATGTACTAATAAATTTTTTGGCCTATATTAATCAGCATCCTCCCAAGTCTACGCCACAAATTGCAGCTGAAGCTCATATATCGCAAAGAACTGTGAGGATTTCAAAAGGACAGAAGTTTCATTACTTTAAGTTCTGTATTGTACAAACGTTGAGCGTTGCTGACTTCTATCAAGGAATCAATTCTTGTACTAATTCGTTTATACATAAATCTAAGTGTTCAAAACCCTAAATTACCTAAACAAATACTGCCAATCGATGAAAACCGTTTGCCAACTGTGGCACCTTTAACAGGCATAATGAACACGTCCGTCGTGTACAAACATTATAACTTGAATTTGGTTTACGTTTCTAGTTTATTAAGAAGTTTCTTATGTTTTGGTTTCTGTCTTGGATCAATGGATAGCACATTTAAGAAAGCACACTTCAAAATCCGATCCCTAGTTCCAAAAATGCCTAATTCAAAAGATGTTATATTCCAACAAAATTTAGATATCATTATAATCAGTGAAACTTGGTTGTCATCTATTGTATCTAACGACTTGATTTCGATTAATGAACAAGAATTTAATTCGACTATTAAACATGCACCATACCGAATCGTTAAAATTTCAGAGAGGATTATGGATTACAGCTAATATTAAATTGGTAATTTCGTTAAGGGACAAAGCTTTAGAAGAACTAAGTTTTCAGCTCATTGAGATTATTATAAATCCTTGAGAAAGTTTGCTACCCTCACAATAAGAAATGGCAAAAAAGCGTATTTCAACTACAACGTTAGAAAATGCTCTTATAAGCTGAAATTATTAAACGCACCCGCGATTAATGATTTCTTTTTAGAAAGTAGCCCTACTTTAACTGAAGATGCTAATTTAATAAATTTTTCGTCAAATTCAAAAATTGCTAGTTTAAAAAGACTTGTCTTTCCAAACGGTTAATATGGATATAGTTTCTCCTATTTAAGAAAAATCAAGTTAAATTCTACTGGTTCTGGTCAGTTAAATATCCATAAATGCTAAATATTTGTTGTGCATTAGTTTTTCAGTGCGTATATCACCCCTATCATTAACACGGTAATAGCTAAGAAGTCTCTCCAAGTTTTTGGAAGAAAGCCATCGTCGTTCCTATTCCCAAAAAATCTGGTGTGATACACTCACACAACTTCCTTTTACAGTATTCTTATAATTAGTCAAAAATTTCATTTTTAATTTTTAGCCATTTGTCAAAAATTTTCAAAAATTACAAATACTACAAAAACGGTACAAAATAGAGTGTTAGTTGAAGAGACAAATTTTCTCTAGAATTTTAAGGTGAATTCAAAAATGTAATAATATACCGGGTGTTTTATTTAAAATGGGAGTTAATAAAAAAAATAGCAAAAAAAACAAAAGAAACCCACTTTAGAAGTATTCAACTGGAAAATCACCTATTTCACATCAATACACATTAAAAATGTAGTAAAAATGTAAAGTTAAAAAAAATCGTTAGAGCCGTTTTTGAAAAAATCAAAAAAAACTGAAAAATCACAAGAGTAAACACCTACTTCCGGTTATGCGATTTTCTTCAAAAGCTTGCTGTCTCATCTACATAGTACACAAAACTTATATATGAAGTTTCAATGCCATACCTCTTTTCGTTTTTGAGATATTCTGTTCACAGACACACACACACACAGACACACACACAGACCAATGAAAAAAAATATGTTTTTTGGGATCAGGGGACTCTAAAACGTGAAGATCCGTTGAAAACTCAATTTCGAATTTTTGGGGTGAATCCAATACTTCCTTTATAGTAAAAGGAAGTAAAAATGTAATCCTAGTGAATATAGTTACTTGCCACCTATCATCATTATGCCCACATTATCAAAAATTTTAGAAACAATGATCACATCTCAACTAACAACCCATTTAATTAAATATAACAAATTTCCTGAAACTCAGACTGGTTTTATGTCGGGTCACAGCTATGCAACTGCACTACTTAACGTCATGAATTATATAATTGCAGCTACCGATCGTGCCTTTGCTAGATTATAGCTAGGCTTTTGACACCATCTCTCGTTTTGTGCTATTTACAATTTTACATTATATCGTCTCGGTGACAAGTCTGTTCATTTTCTATCAAATTATCTTAGAAACAGATCAGAAACCGTACAGTTATCTAATTCAACATCTCATATTAGGCGCGTAATCAGTGGCGTACTACAGAGTTCTATATTAGGACCATTATTATTTACAATTTATACGTCTACCTTACACAAATGGCTTACAGTATGTAAAAAGCAAATGTTTACAGACAATATGTATTTGTATTATTCATTTCTCTCAAATAATTCCATTAAAGCTGTTAATAAGGTCATCGTAGACTTACAAACGCTCTTTGAAGATTTCTATAAACACTCTTTATCCTTTAAAATATAATATCTTCTTGTTTCAACCTACGTAATCTCGATCTTATCATACCATCGTCTCTTTTTAGGATAGCCTTTTCCAGAGATAAGTTCTTATATATATTACAGACTAATCCAATTTGAATATTTTTGATCACATTTGACAAATCAGATCATGATGTTTTATCCGAAAGGTACAGCTAAAAGTGAAATAGTTTTAACGCCGGTTACAAATATTGGAAGAGACTGGTGTTTTTTCAGGATTTGCGTCTTGCTGTTCATGGTTAGGTTTCCCGCCTGTTGGAACTGAATAACGATTAGAAGTAGTGGGTGAATTAAGCCAGTATTGATTTTTTTTGGCATGTTTGGTTTTTAGTTAATGTCACCTTAAGGGGTTCTTCTTTTATAGGCAACTTGAATTCAATTTCTGTAAGATTATGTTAAGGGTGGAAATGCTGTGGTTTGATTAAGGTGTTTGGTTTGTTGATAAAGCTGGGGATAAAACATTTGTTGTGGCTCTGGAAGGAAATTACCTGGCATTTGTTAATGCTGTGTGTTGCACACCTGTGTTTGTCCGGGCGTCAACGTTGGCGTTGATTGTACCACTGGAAATGTCAGTTGTGAGGGCTGCATCTAGCCAGGTGGCATTTTAGAAATTTTAATGCAGGAATTACCTCCCTATATCACGAGGTGAGGTCACTTGATATCACAGATGGTAAATAGAACGCCTTTTTTCTTTAAAATTTACATTGGAACTGTTTTTCTTATAAATTGAACTTCTTCTGTTACCTTTATTAATTACTTCTTTCAATAGTCTGGTGGCAGTAATATAATTTCACATCTAAGTGTAAGTGAAAGTAAATAATCTGTTATGAAAAACTGAATCGCCCTAACATCTTTCAAAATTGCACCAATTTTGAGGATCCGCAAGAGGAACAATAGTATATTATATCATGAGGGACTAGAGTGCACCATTTAATCCAGCGAGTGGAGTTTGTTGCCTCGAGGGCGAAGCCCGAGGGCAACAACCACTCAAGGGATTTAGGCACTTTAGCCCCGAGGTATATACGCTATTTTTACACTTTTGGGAACATTATCATCAAACATTTCCAAAATTTGGAATCTGTCAATTTGGAAACTGACAATTACAATTTATTAAAAACTGAATTGCAGCAGGTCCTGGATAGCCTGAATCAGTTGGCAGTACTGAAGTGTATTGTCAGTATATGTCAAATTCGAGATTTGCAGGTTAAGTGTTGCGTCAGTGTGTGTGAAATGACAAACAAAACCTAACCTACTAACCTCGTGTGTACATACATTTACCATAGTTACAGTATAATTTTTACTTTAGTCCCTAGGGATTAAATAAGCTACTTTAGTCCTTGTTTACGTTGAGTAAAGTATCAACTTTAGTCCCGGAAGTGCAAGAAGAAATTTGATATTAAGATTTTAGAACCTGTAGTAGGAGTGGAAAGTGTTATTATCCGATACTGTGTTTACTAGGTATGGTCTTTTAGTAAATATCACAGTAAGTGCGGACGAGACTGTCAATGGGTGAGAGCGGTCGAAAATCTTTTTTTTGCACTTGCGGGACTAAAGTTGGCACTTTAGTCACTTATTTCAGGGACTAAAGTAGCTCATTTTATCTCTAGGGACAGAAGTAATTACTTTAGCCCCTAGGGACTAAAGTAAAAAATGTTGCCGTATCTATGGTAATCTATGGTAAATTCGGGGTTAACAGGTTAGGTTTCGCGTCAGTTTTGACATTAACTGACGCAAAACCTCATCTATTAACCTCGAATTTGACATAATTGTGAGCTCTTGTCATAATGACTTACAGTGCCACCAACTTTAAAATTTAGCAAAGGCTACTAATTTTAAAATAATTGTAACTAAAATGTCAATAAATGACGTTTAAAAAAACGGGTTTTCGTTTTAAATCTTCCTGCAACGTGAAAAAAATAGTATATGCAACTCGGAGAGAATGCTATTTTGCTTCAGTGCAATTTCTGACTCTCGGGCTTCGCCCTCGAGTCAGAAATTGTACCTCAGCAAAATAACGCATTTCTCTCCCTCATTGCATAATCTACTATTATAGGCCTTTTCTTCTACGCAACTCGACAGGCTCTTGCATGCCTGCTTCGTGTTGAAGCAGCTTCAGATATCGTAACTCTTTGATTGAAGTATTATGACTTCGCTGAATTATTGCACGGGCCGTTACACTTTATTAAGTATACGAATGAAAAGTACGTGAAATAATCCGTTGCTGCAAATGTATTTGGTACCATTCCCAAAAATTCTGAATTTATTATTATTAGTTTAATAATTATTCAGCGCCACTTCCTGAAAATTTAGGGCCAAATTAAGTAATGCGATGAACGTATAGAATTACAGGAAAAATAGAAAGAAGGTAGCTTCTACAATTCTTGGAGACGATCGTGATATGCTACAATTGTAAATTCCTCTACAATTTGATTTCATGTAAAGGTTGTTGTCTAGACAAAATTGTTCTACCTGTTCTGTGTCATAAATGTTTACATTAAATAATATTAGTTATATAGAAGAGTAGATTAAGTAGAACAGTAAAATATTTTGAGTTTCAAATTTTGGTTGCTCCTACAGTATTAGGCTAAGAATATATCAATACACTTTCTCAATTTTGCAACGTCTTTTGTTCTCCAATGCTGACTTAACAAATCAATTTCGAAAACAAACACTACGCCCACTAACAAATACAGCAATACTTTTCTCCAAATGAATAAAATTGTAAAGCATTTGTTATTTCCAGCCTGTGGTGGTGCCACCCCTAAGGACGGTGACGCGGCGCGTCGGCGAACTTCCATCCCTACGATACGGCCCTGTTGGCAGCAACACCCTGAGGTCGGGCCCCCTGCGAGTCACTAATGCCTACAACTACGATACCATTCCACGAGGTGCCACCAAGAAGCACAAAGAGACTTCTTACTCCACGGAAAACATTGCATTTAAAACTATCAAGCCGGTAAGATTTTCACAGCGGAGACAAACTGAAACTTCTATCGTGCGAAAACTCATTTCAAACTTTCCAGTCAACGTTAGTATAAATTTGTAGAAGTGTATGACAGGGTGGATTGTATTAGAACACGAAACGTCACGAAAATACGGCGATGTAGTTTATTGTTTTTTATGGGGAGGCGTTTTATTAAAACTATAAGAGGTTTTCGACATTTAATGCTAGCAATTGTATTTCACTTTGTATGCACAGAAGGTTTTTTGGGTTATTTAATTAGGTATCTTAGAGTTGCAGCCGAAACGATTCGACCTATTTTAATCAAACTTTATATTTGGATAATTACTCCAGCCTTTTTTCCCTGCAAACATTAGGGACACGATCACGGAGTATAAATTTATAATCTTTGCTAGCAATTGGTTGCGTAACTTAGATCTTTTGTTAGAATTAATATGGTTCGTTGGCTAATTCTCTCAAAACAAATCAAACTTTATGACTACTTGGATACAATTACCTGCCGCGCTAGCCCAGGACAACGCATGCGGTTCTTTAAGTTCTTACAACGGTAATTGAAACAAGGCCAGACGAACGCTAACGAATTGTGACAATTACGGCAAATGTATCCAGGCATTCAACGAGAATTCGCAAACTCAAGTAGCACAAAATTTCTGAAAGGACAACTCCAGGCAAACACCCGTAGCAGTAACAAATAACGACACCACAATTTCAGTATCACAGTATAATTGTTTCTAATTCGGTAGAATTCAGTACAAATATCAGATAATTAATAGTACTAATTACGAGTAATCATTAGTACGAACTTGAAATAATTATTGGCCGGTCTAAGGTTAATCATTTGCACAAAGTTCAAATAATTATTAGCACAAATCGCAAGTACTTGTTAGTACAAACTTCAAATACTGATTGGTAAGAGCTTCAAATAACTATTGTCCAGTTTAAGGTTAATTAGTAGTACAAATTTCAATAATTATTGGCCAATTTAAGGTGCACTTCAATAACATTCGGCTTGTGAGGACAAAAGCTTCCACAAGAGTCCTAATAAAGCACAAAAATGATCCACAACAGTTCAAAATTAAATACGGTCGCAATTAACCTAGATGCCGTAGTTGGGAAATCAATTATTCAGGTACTCAGTTTGTGAAGCGAATTGTATAACAGCAGCCGACGTCCGAATTGGTAGATATCGGGTGAGCCTCTAACACTGATTCACTGATCGCGTCTTGTATAATTTCACTTAAAAGAAAGGAAGACAAAACCTGATCTTAGCTTCCTTTGAGCTCCTTCTGCACGCTATGTGATGATCCAGATAAGCGGAGGCCCACCCATCCGAACGTTGGAATGCAGGTGATAACAACTCGAACCAGACCAAGGCCGACGCGCTCGTCGCGGGGATGGCGTTTCACGGTCAATGCTGAATCTATGAGTTTCAGGGGCCTCAGACTGGTTGCTGAAGAAAAGGGAATTTCGGCCACGTGTAGCTGATGACAGGTGAAGCGCATATAAAATCCGTCACCTAGGAGCGAGAAACCAATTCTCCATAGAACTACCCGGGCTACAACAGTTCGCAACTTCTGCGGGGGCCACGAACCAAAACAACCATATTATGTATGCCTGTAAAGTCGCAGAGCAATTTCAAAGACGCTACAACCAAGTCACCATCACTTCGTTCGACAGCAAAAAGAGAAGCGTTTAAACAAAATCCAACATTCGAGTCGCTTGTCCGCGCTTATAAGAGTGAAGGAAGGCCGTGAAAATAGTAGAAGAGTCATCTACACGTACACTTTTTTATATGGCTATTTTGTGCATAACGAGCGCTAAAGTTCTTCGTCAGAAGACAACCGGTGACCTCGTAGGGTTTTCTTTACGTGTCAGAATAAATAATAGTCTCAGTGGACCATATGGGGGCTATATGCTGGAAGATCTAGCTCAAAATATCTTAATTTTTTGCATTAAAGCTTGAGATTGGGCCTTTTGTACTCTTGCACTGTCGTGAAGACTGAGACCCCCTTTCTTCGACAAATTTGGACGCTTGTCCTGTATAGCTTGATGTAGTTTCTCAAGTGATAGAATATACATTGGCGGTAATTGTTTTACCGTTCTTTGTGTAATGTAATGTGTTTGACATTTCTTTGGAGGAGGAGAACCTTGTGCACTCACTGCATTTATTTCTGTTTAATCTCAAGATCCCAATAATGAACTCAAGTTTCATTTCCTGTTAATATTTTGCACAACGTCTGGAACTTTTTTCGGTAAATCGAAATTTCTTGACGCAATCTCTCAACGACAATCTTTCTGCCCAGGAATCAAAAGTATTAGAACCCATCTGGCTGACATCATGCTCATTCCAAGCTTTTAATGGAAAATGGAGGACACTTGGTTCGGATATCCTCAAGGCCAGAGCGGTTTTTATTACTTTTCCATCGTCTCTATCTTCTGCACATTTCAGGATTCGTTTCAGTTTTCTACTGTTCTGGTATTGGATCGTCTTCTACTGATTCACGACCTCAACCGGAACTGTTTGGCCAGTATTTTATTTGATAGAGTCTTGGTCAATCCGCACTATACACTGCCGGCATCCTTTTTTCATGTATATTTTTCGGTTCGTGCCCTTTCAAAGTTAAGAATTTTATTACACTTCGGTGTTTTAATTTAACTGCACTCATCCTCAATGACAAACTAATACACAAAAATGCAATAATATTCCATAAATGGGTAAAGTTTTGCACAATAACTATTAAAACGTATTGCATTACGATACGAGGCATGTGCTACAATATCAATTTATTACTTTAGTGAGACTCGTAGTTTCATTAAATAATAACTGATAGCAGTAAACCTACTAATCAATATTTAACTATTTGTCATTTTTAAAATCGCCTAGCGTTGCTCAAGCAGCAATTCACTTAGTAAAAACTTTTAGGGCAACACGAAGGGCAACTTGATTGACAGATTTTATAGCAGGCACTTGATGTTTATAACAGACTGTAATTACGTGTCAGCAGCCTATTGCATGTTGAAGTGTTCGAATACTACGAACTGTTTAACGAATTTGTCTTATATATTTTTTAACGCTTTCTTAAAATGTGGGAAAATGTTAGATCAGTAAATAGTTTTCGTTGTTGGAATTGATTCAACTTTATTTTTGAAGCCGTTATTTAAAGTAGGCTTTTCGATACTAGCTCTAGCAGGGAAACTAGGTCTTTACCAAAACATTCATGAAAATACTAGTCACTAATAGATATTAACTATACAAGTTGGATTATGAACATTTTAACGAAATGAGTTTGATTGGCAAAGCGAGGAAGTGAGCCGAGCGGCATTCAAACGAGTCTCGTTGTCCGCGATGCTCCCTGAATTTCTGCAAGTCTTCGATTTGTGTAGTTCCGTGGATTAGTTTTTGCACTCGTTCAGGTCGCACTTTGGAACATGTATACTTATAGAACCAGGTTGTTTTACTGACGAAAATGAAAGATTTTGAGATAAGATGTGAAGAGAGTAGCCAGGCCTAACTACCCCTTAAGTAAGTAAGTAAGTAAGTAAGTAAGTAAGTAAGTAAGTTTATTTAGTATAATATACTAGTACATAGAATCATTATTATTATATATCTTAACTTATTTATCCTTACTAACATTAAAATTAATAGTATTGTTTAACAAAGCTGCTTAAATATTTTTTAAAACTATAAATATTTGTCATTTGTTTTACATCTTGTGGAAGCGAATTATAGACTTTTAGTCCCTTGTAATACAGAGAATTTTGTGTACTCGCTTTATTTAATTTAGGCAGCCTAAAATCAAATCGATTCCTTGTTTTATATTGATGAACGTCAGAATTTAGTATCAAGTGATCCGACATATAATTTGGTAATAAATTGTTAACAGCTTTGTAAATCAAAACCAACGTATTAAAATAAATACGTTGTTTGATACTTAGCCACTGTAACGTATTCAGCATTAACTTAATATTCGTATATTTAGAACATCGTAAAATATTTCGCATCGCTCTGTTTTGTTGTTTTTGCAACCTTTGTAAATCCGATTCATAACAAAGAAAGAGGATACTTGCACAGTAATCAAAGTGTGGCGCAATAATGGTTTTATAGACTAGAATTCTAGCATTAATACTTAGTTTACTGGCTATTCTCCCCAAAAATCCAATTTTTTTAGCGACTTTCTTAATGATAAAATTTATATAACTACGAAAAGTAAGTCTATTATCTATAATAACTCCCAGATATTTAATTTCAGGCACTTGTTCTATTTCTAGACCGTCTATTTTTACTTTAACAGTTATATTTTCACTATTAATTTTATTTGATACGATTATGCACTTTGTTTTGGCAATATTTAATTTTAGTTTATTTATTTGTAACCACTTTGATATCATCTCAAGATCTGTATTTATTTTGTTGACGGCATCAGTAGTATTTTCCGCAGTTACCCAAACTAATGTGTCGTCAGCAAACAAATTTAGCGAGCAGTGTTTAATATTTATTTCCAGATCATTGATGTACAGTAGAAATAGCAATGGACCTAATACGGATCCCTGAGGAACCCCCAATGTGTTAAGAATTTCCGTCGATTCCTCTTCGTTGTACACAGTTGTTTGGGTTCGCGAAGATAGATAACTCTCGAACCATTGTTTCTCGTTTCCCTGTATTCCATATTTGTCCAATTTTGTAATTAATTTTTCCCTATCGATTGTTTCAAAAGCACGCTTATAATCTAGAAACACTCCCACTACACTTTTCTGTTGATCAAGTTCACTTTTCCAATTTGCTAGGACTAGATTTAATGCCGTTTCACACGAATGTTTGCTTCTGAATCCGGATTGTTTGCCACTTATAATCTTATTTGCTTCGATAAACTCCTGCAATTGGTCTTTGACAATTTTTTCTAAAATTTGTTCGTACACCGGCAACGTATTAATTGGTCTAAATTCTTCACATTTCTTTGTACCCACAATTTTTCTGATAGGAATTACTTTGGATTTCTTCCAGGAATCTGGGAAAATTCCACTCTTTAACGACTCATTTATTAGTTTTACCAGAGGATTTCCTATAATTGGCAATGCATCCCTTAGAACCTGAACAGAAATGCCATCCGTGCTACCCTTTCTTTTTATGCTCGTAATTGTTTTCTCAAGATCGATTACAGAAATCTCCTTAAATTTAAAGATGTTAACAGGATCAGGTATGAATGCCTCTTCAAAATCGGTGTTTAGTATATCACGATTTATGTCGACAATACTATTTATGAAGTATTGGTTAAAATTTTCAGCTATCTCTTTGGAATCGGTTACTTCTACTCCTTGGAATACAATGTTTTTCGGTGTACACTCTGCTTCCGGCTTTTTAACGATATGCTTAATAACTTTCCACATATTTTTTGAGTCGCCTTGACTTTCTGTTATTTTATTTTCATAGTAGCAATTTTTTTTCTCTTTAATCAAGTTGCTATATTTGTTTCTAATTTCTTTATAGTGTTTCCAATCACTTGCATTTGCAGATAATCTAGCCTTTTTGTATAACGTGTCCCGATATTTCTGTAATTGATGCAACTCTGCGGAAAACCATGGGCAAGAGTTTTTTACCTTGCTAATGCGGTATGTAATGAGGTCAGCTAAGCAATTATGCAAAGACTGCACAATGCCTGCCGCTGCAATATGTACATTTTTACTCATATCGTAATTATACTTAGCCAATTTATTTAATAAACCATTTTGTGAATAATCATCAAAGAATTTCCTACGAACCGATTTGAACTCGCTGGTTATGCATTGTTTGCGAAACCTCACCTCTATACAGGAATGGTCAGTGATTTTCGGTGTATCTAGGACATCAGCATTTAAATTCGAAATGTTAGTTATTACCAAATCTATTAATGTGTTCGAAGTTGCAGTCACCCGTGTACAATCGCGAACTAATTGTTTCATACCTAGCTGTTGAATTAGATTTGTTAAACGTTTCGCATAGAAAGTGTCCTTGGACATGTCAATATTAAAATCACCTAAAATTAAATGTTTGCTGCGGTCTGCTACATATTCGTCGCACCATTCTTCAAATTTCATTAAAAATTCACCATCGCTTGAGCTCGGAGAGTGGTACACTACCGTGTACATACCTTGATGAAACCCTTTTGATATATAGATTGAAAGTAGCCATAAGTTCTTGTTATATGTGATATTCGATATTACCCTAAATTCGATATTGTTTTTCAACACTATAACTACGGCCCCGGTCTTTCGACTTGTAGAATTACACCTTATTGTACTATATCCTGGAAACTGTATTTCACAATCCTCTATTTCATCTGTAATGCGAGCTTCACTTAAGAATAGCAACGCTGGGCGCCTCAATAAGATTAAAATTTCCAATTCTTCTATATGTTTTAACATACTTTGGGAATTAAAATATATGATTTCAGAACTTCTTTCGCCTACTCTAAAAAATCAATTTTGCTTCTGGCTTGTTCCAATTTACGTTTATAAACTGCACAGTCGGTACTCCACGCTGGATGATTTGTGTCTAATTTCATTCTCAATTTTTCCACAGCATGTGCACAGTTTACACATTTTAGGTCATTATCTGTCGCTCGACATTCACTCAATAGATGTGACCCTGAACATTTTGGGCAAGCTTTATTTGACTTACATTCGCTGGCTTTGTGATTAAATCCACTGCACGAAAAACACCTGGTGACCTCTACAGCATCGTAAATTCTGCATCTATCCCAACTAATATTTAGTTTTTCTTCTCTCATCATTAACCTGTACGCCATTGCATTAACTTCTGCATACACCGTATAATATTTTCTTCCAGCTTTACTTTTATTTTCTTTAATATGTACTACTTTAAAGTCAGCTTCTTGCACATCTAAATAATTATTTTGACTTCTTATTTTATCTTCTATGGCTTCAAATGACAATTTTTCGCTTAGTCCAACTATTTTGATCCTGGGTAATCTTTTTTTCGGAATGGTTACTTCATAATTTTCTCCAAGTTTGTTTGCTACCTTTTCTTGTACTTTGTTCATTGCCTCTCTATTTTTACACTCTATTACAATACCACCTTTGCTAACATGTCGAAGTCCTGAGAATTCTAAGTCAGTAGGATCAATGGATTTTTTTATTTCCTTTTTCGTGTCCGTACTTGTCTGTTCCTGATTCTTCGGCTTTATTAAGACAACTGGATCGTGTTTCTTAATTTTAAGTTTTTCAGCATAACTCATTTCCGCCGTATCTTGTTTTTCGATTACTTGTTGAATGCTGGTTTGTATTTGTTCGTTGCGCGAATTTATAATTCCCTGTAACTCAACTAATTTTTGTGATTGATCCTTCAGTTTCTCGTTCTGTTCACTTAATCTTCCAGATACGCTGTTCCAAGCTTCCTTCAATTTCTCTAGTACACTCCGTATATTCTGATTTTTCTTATCGGCGCACTGCTCACAAAACCAACCGATCCACTTTTTGCTCGTAATGTACGCATAATCGTCACTGCCAATGTTCACACATTTTGAATGGTAATTTTTGTCGCACATGCCAGCACATGGCAATATTTTGTCCGTTCTTTTTAGTTCAGAAAAACACTTTCCACAATTTCCCGCCATGGTTTTTTTTCATTTCCCAATGGGCAATACTTGCCCAAAGATTAACACTGTGGATTTGTTTGTGCCTATGTCTGTTCACAAACGAATACACTTCAGAGTTTATAAGTATACTGAATAATTAAATATAATACAAGACTTCATATACAGCTAAATTGTATCGTATTTTGCGGTTTGATCTGATAACCTACTATTGGTATAGGCGCAAAACACAACGTTTGCATAAAATACCCTGCTGGTAAACAATGTGTGTGAAATCTGATCTAATGATACAATATTATAATGCCTCTGTCTGCATGAAGACTTCTTATATTATTTCAACGTGACCCAGTAAGCTGACAACAAAGCAGCTTCTTGCGTAGAAACAGTTTAACTGGTAGATGTTATGAATTAGTTTTATATTCTAATTTTGTGTCAGCATAATTTCACCTAACCTTTTATGTCATGAGGAAACACAAGTTTGAACACTCGTTAAGTGCCATAAGCAAACGTGTATTGTTCAATATTTTATCTTCATCAATACAATGCATTTTTTTATATAAAAAATGCGGCAATAAAGCTCTTACGATACTAAAATTAACTTGGTTAAGAGTCTATAACAACAACGATGAAGATAATAGTTATTTACTATACAAGTGGAATAAGAGCATTATTAATATACGTGTATGTACGCACACAAGTATATTAATGGTGCATTATCACACATCTATTGTACAAAATATCTATATCTACAATTGCCCGAAGTTGAGAAAAGTACATTAAGAAAAATGTCAGTACTGTCATTTTCAAAAATATTTTAGTAGGCAAATATCATTATGCCATTAATTTGACACTATTTCAGTACGTAATAAGACGTAATAGGTTCTTATCCAAGCAGTTGTAGATAAGGTATTTTACTTCACTCAAATAAATAACTAGAAAATTAAATAAGCACTTTCTTTATTTTTATCAGCAATACTAATATAATGGTGAGCCACTAACACCCCCATGACGGAGCTTGGCCTACACGGCGGAAAGTCAGAGCTTCAGTATCCTCGCCCTCACATACTGAGGCTAAATTAGTAGTTCGTCAACATGATTCTTGTGAAAGAATTGAAATATTTTTAATTGCGATTGCTAATTTTTACTGAAATTCAAGCGTTTCCAAAAAATATAGTATACACAATACGTCAGGAGAATATGCCTAGTAGGCCAGTCAAATTGTCGAAAATACCTCGTTTTTTTGACAAAAATACTACCTGAAAAGTGAGCATGTAGTTTTATAGAGCAAATCACGTAGAATTGAATGAACTAAAAAGTAACAGCTGAATCAGTGGAGAAATGATTCAAAATTGCAGTCAAAGTAATGAAAAAACGGTTTTTTGAATATAAAAGAGCAAAAAAGCGATGAATTTTTTCCAAAAAAAAATAGGCTTATGTAGTTTAAAAAAGCAAATAAATTAAGCTGTCGATGGTTAAAATCTATTCATTAGAAAAATAGTTATCGCTAAAAAACCGCTGAAAATGACCGATTCTTCAATTGTTCATAACTTTAAAAAAAATCTATATAACGTTGAAATTTTCAGAAAGCATAGTACTCGATGATCAGAAAACGGACGATTTTAAAATTTGCAAAAATGTTGATTACTTTTTGCATAAATCATTTTTTTCGAAACAAATACGTTTTTGCAGAAATTTATTTACTCAGCTTACAGAAGTCGTACAGCAATCAGCATAGGCCTATTTTGTTCCTTAAGAGTTATACTATCACACACAATATGAGCGCAAATTTTTTTGCACTTGCAAATATGTGCAAATTTAATTTGAAGAGTGATCTTTTTTTAGGCGTACAAAATGTTGAATATTTTTGTCAATTTTAATTGTACCGAAATTACACAAGCACCATTCGATAGCTGCCAATTTTCTCCGAAATTAAAAGAAGATTACAGTACGACCCATAGAAGCAGAAGAATTTTTCTTTTTTAAATTGCTGCACATTCAGTTATTAATATTAGCGGCTGAAATTTGTACACACTTTAGCTGAAGACTTCTAGTGTAATATAAAAATTATTTCGCAATTATTGACCGTGTATTATTTATTGCGAAGCGGTTTACATTTTAGGCTTCGCAAAACGCATGTTTCGCTCAGTGCGAGTAAACGCCGAGTGGAGCGGCCTACTCCGAGTTTCCCCCTACAACGCTTAACGCTACGCGCCACAGCACCGCTCTGAACGAACATGCATTTTGCGACGCCTAATGTAAACCGGTTCGCAATAAATAATACACGGTCAATAATTGTAAAATAATTTTTATATTACACTAGAAGTCTTCAGCTAAAGTGTGTGCAAATTTCAGGGGCTAATATTAATAACTGAATGTGCAGCAATTTAAAAAAGAAAAATTCTTCGGCTTCTATGGGTCGTACTGTAATATTTTCTTAATTTCGGAGAAAATTGGCAGCTATCGAATGGTGCTTATGTAATTTCGGTACAATTATAATTGACAAAAATATTCAACATTTTGTACGCCTAAAAAAAATATCACTCTTCAAATTAAATTTGCACATATTTGCAAGTGCAAAAAAATTTGCGCTCATATTGTGTGTGATAGTATAACTCTTAAAAAACAAAATAAGCTTATTCTGATTACTGTACGACTTCTGAAAGCTGAGTAAATCAATTTCTGCGAAAACGTATTTTTTTCGAAAAAAATGATTTATGCAAAAAGTAATCAACATTTTTGCAAATTTTAAAATCGCGCGTTTTCTGCTCATCGAGTACTATGCGTTCTGAAAATTTCAACGTTATATATATTTTTGTTTAAAATTTAAGAACAATTGAAAAATCGGTCATTTTTAGCGGTTTTTTAGCGATAACTTTTTTTCTAATGAATCGATTTTGACCATCGACAGCTTAATTTATTTGCTTTTTTAAACTACATAAGCCTATTTTTTTTTTTTTTTTTGAAAAAATACATCGCTTTTTTGCTCTTTTGTATGCAAAAAACCGTTTTTTTATTACTTTGACCCCAATTTTGAAACACTTCTCCACTGATTCAGCTGTTACTTTTTAGTTCATACGTGATTTGTTCTATAAAACTACATGCTCACTTTTCAGGTAGTATTTTTGTCAAGTAAATATCGAATTTGACTGGCCTATAGTGGGCTCGGCTGCTTAAAGAAAGTATTCTGCCTGATAAGCTCATATTTCAAACAGTCTGTACAAAATCGTTTTGAGACACAGCTTTTTTCATTGCTGCAGTTCTCGGAGATATGGCACCTGTTCTCCAATCAGGAAAATTTGCTTCTAATATTATATGTCAGCTTATTATCGTTGAGTGAACCTACCTTCGATATATCTTATTCACAACTCCATCCTTTGTCCCATTTTTGTCCAGATAATTATCATTTACTACAAGCACAACGTCTATCAAGTTTTGGAAGTTTGCGTTTCCCCAATTGTTTCGAGTTAAAAGTTACTTAGTGCCTATGGTTCGAATTTCCCGTGTCGCGTTTCTTGCTTCGGCCGAAAGTCGCCTGAATAAACTGCAGGTGCGCTCGCAGTAGACCTCCGGGCAACTATGCAAAACTGTCCATGGCGTAGGTCCTGCTTTGCTTTTCTCGCCGTGTATTTGAACATTGAAGATGAGATTTTCTTGCACACACTAAAGGGTGGCTTCAGGTTCGAAGTGAGGGTAGGAGAAATTATTCCCTCGTCAAGGAGACGGACTAGGCAGCTGCTCATTTCGTTAGGAAATCGAAAGCTTCTCAGTCAGTTTAAATTGGGGTGAATCACATAGAACCTCCTTTAATTTTGCGTGATATTTACAGCTGCTTCCCTTAGATGTAGTGCTGGTTAATTTGCTGACCTCTGTTTCGTTTGGTGCTTCTGGAATTATATCCTCAAATTTCGGCAGTCCCCTCGACTTTTCGCTGAGTATGGTCCTCCAGCGAATTATTGCGGGGGTTTGTTACAAGCCGATACCCAAGAATGCATTTAAACTCCGTGGAGGGATAACTATGTGATCGATGTGAGATATAATTTTGCAATTTGTGGAATGTATTACGCTCGAGGGAGATTCTTCAAATCATTTTGAATATTACATTTGTTTTTACCGAGACTGTATTTTTGGAGAAGGTGCCAACGTTTTCGACGGGATCCTTAATATCCCCTCGAACTGTACCTTTGCCGTTGTAAATTTGTCATTTGTTTGGCTTTGATACGTTACTTTCTATTGTGCTGTTGCATAAATGTGCCAACGCCTTCGATTAGCACATTTAATGTATTATCGAAGCTGTACCCCCAACTGGAGATTGGCATTTTAACATTTAAAATCGTTCTAATCCCGACTACTTGTCACATACCTATATTATTTTGCGAATGCTATTTTTTACATGAATTTTTTAAAATAAATCTTCAATAAAGTATAACTAATGTTCTGTTAATAAACAAATAAATAGTGTTTGTGATGGTTTTAATTTAACAAAAACCAGTTTTTTCGCTAGCCATTCTTAGAACTCTAGTTATCGTTAAACGCATTTTCGGACCTATATTGGTTCAAAGGAACTCCATCACGCCTTAAAGTTTGTTACACTATTTTTAAATTTTGCACATTTCTTAAATGTAAAACATTAGTATAAAATAAATCTTAATTCATCATGCAATGTATTCGTAGATTTTATTTCGAACTGAATTTCTGTAAATATAATGTTGCAATTATATCAAGATGTGTTTCGGCGTCACAAAATTATAGAGTGTAACCTGATGATGTGGTGGCATTGCTCAAACTCAGTGGGAGAACTGGTAATTCTGAGACTCCTTAAACATTTAAGAACCTATCCTAATTATCGCTCAAATGGACGTTATTCGTATCAGCACAGTGTATATTTATTCTTTGGTAGCAGTATATACTCGTACAACTAGATGCTTGTGAGATTAACCCTATGTTTATCACATGGGTCCAGTGGACTCTAAAACCACTTTGAGGTTTGATTTTTTTTATTATTAAACTTAAAAATTTGTAATTTTGTGACTTTGTTAATAGAGGTCCTATATGCGTTCATACATTTAAAAACAAATTCTATAATGGTAGGTTCTTCCGAGTTATACCGTGGTCGCCGATTTAAACTTGACGTTTCGCTGGTTATGCTGTTAACTTCGTCAGAAGTTTTCTAAAGACTGATGTTGGCGCCTCATGCTCCTGGTTATATACCGAGGAGTAGTTACGGTTGGCTGCTCATGTAAATCTTGTATGTTATTGCTTGGTGAAAGTTGTTTATGGTTTGATTGGTTTTGTAGAGTTATCTTTCATGTGTTACTAAGGCGGTAACGGTTATCTCGATTGAAATTGTTCGGATTTTTAATAAATTCTAGGGATTCCTGAATAACACGAGGGAAGTATTTTTTAGTCCTATCTAGTATTTTCACGGAGTCATAATTTATTCTGTGGTCTCCTGGTCCTAATAAATGTTCTGCGATGGCTGTGGTTTCAAAGCGTGTGTGGCTCTGGTGTTCTTTTTTCTATATTGGATGCTTTTCCGTTTGCCCGGTAAGGTTTTTCTACAAATACATTTGAGCTGGTAAGTGCCTTTTGTCTGTAGCTTTAGCAAAGAATCTTTGTTGGAAGGGACCAATTGTTTGACCTTTCTTATTGTACCATAGCGGATCCCGATGTTTCTTATCTAAGACCTTTCTTATTATGTCGGTGACTCCAGCGATGAAGGGAAGGCAGGCATAATTCATAGGATTAGGTTCCTTCGGTTTTATGGTGTATTGGAATGCTTTCCTGATATCTCGTCGACTGTAGCCATTCCTGCGTTAAACATATTCTATGTCAACGGCTGCTCCTCGGGTTATTTCTTAAGGGCAACGCACTTGAGGAATGTAATTTGTCAAAATTATAAGGATATATCGCTGCTCGCAGTGAATTCGGAAAGATAAGTTCTAAAATAAATTAATAACAAAAAAAGATGCAATAGATGATTAATGTATGAATGAATGAATTATATTAATAAAAAATTGTATTTATTTATAAAATAACATAACTTGAACTCATAACTTAATTACAAATGCAAATAGTATAAATGTATGTAAAGTTTGAAAGTTAGTTTTCTGGAATGTAATAGTTCCTTCTGTTGTATGACAGTGTTATTTACATTCATATTATTGATGAATCGTTCATTATGACTTTTATCCACATTTAAATGGGGTTTTAAAGAATTGCTGCCTTTATGGCCAGTAACTTTCATTAGTTCCTGCTCTGCCACATCATTTTTGACAAGGGTTGAAACCGCAGTAAAACGATTTGAATGATATGTTTTTTTTTTATTAACATCAGATCCGATTCTTTCAGCAGCGGTCTTCGTCCATGTTGATACAACATTTTTTCCTATTGGTGCGTTGATGTACCGTTTGTCATTTTTGGACTCCCAATTTGGATTTGTTTGAATAATCTGATTTTATTCAGGCATCCCTTTTTGATAATAACATCTGGATTTGTGACTAGCCATTTGCTGCTTGCGCGCGTTAAATACGGAGCGAGCCAATCGAAATCTGTCGGCGTTCAGTTAGTACCGATGCGAGCATTTCAATGTGTTTTGATTTGCTCGTTGTATTTCAACCGAGTAAACAGATGATGAGCCCATGACAAGTAACAGCAGTGAGAAACGAACGGCGGAGTTATTTAATCTTTGAATATGAACGGTCCATGACAACGATACTCTTTAAACGAGAAGTGAGTATAACCATAGCTAGCTCTAATTCTCGGCAGAATATGGCGTGAATAAGGACCAGACAGCGGTTCTTAAGGTTACAAAAAAGACTTTATTAATTTTCTACAACTGGGCGTCAGTCGTTAAATACAACATAAACACGAATCGCGCTACCAACACAAATCTCCACCTACCTTACTCTCTTACTTTAACCTAAATCTCAAAAGAACACGAGCAGGTTCATGAAGGGTCGCAGTATAAATACACAAAGAAAATGTGAATAGAATTTATATTCAACAACAGTGTAACAGTTAGTCATCGTAATTAAAGAAGCAATATTAATAAAACAACTCAGACAAAATCTAACGCTCTACAGTGATAAATGATAATTAAGTTTGGAGTCCTAACGTTAGGATAGCAACCTAACACACATAAAAAGGAAAACAAAGCAGAATGAAAAACTTGTTTAAAGCAAATAGTCTCCGGGTGGGAATCCACACTTCCGATTACGGAAGGAGCCCCATAGGATACGGAGGGGGCAATTCTGCGTTTGTGAATAGTAATGCCAAAAAGTTCAATATTAAGAAACCGGATGGAAGTCGAACACAACGAAAGAACTGGACAATGAATATAGGAACTTGGAATATACAAGGACTAGCAACAAAGACACAAGAAGTATTTGCCGAGATAGACGAAATGGGAATTGACATAATTGCTCTGACAGAAACAAAAAAGAAAGGAACGGGAATAGAGGAAATAGGACAATACTTACACATGTGGAGCGGAGTTCCAAAAGACCAGAGGGAAAAAAAGGAGTTTCTATGGTTATTAAGAAGAAATATAGAAAACAAATAAAAAGTTGGGAAGCAGTAGACGAGATGATTATCAAAGTTAACCTCGAGAGTTTTAGATATAGAGTGACAATATTAGGAATATACGCACCTAACGAAGACGATAGCCCCACGAACAAAGATCAATTCTATAGTAAGTTAGACGATATAATGAATGAATGTGGTACACGAAGAGAAGTTTTGTTACTGGGTGATTTCAATGCGTGGGTAGCATGCAAGACAAACGATAAAGTCGTAGGACAATTTGGTGATGCCAGAAGAAACAGTAATGGAGAAAGGCTTATAGGTTTCTGTGAAAGTAACAACTTAAAAATCCAAAACGGTTTTTATAAGCACAAGAAAATCCATACATATACTTTCGAGGAGCACGCACGACAACGTAGAACAATAATTGATTACGTTATAACTCGACAAAACTCTACTGGTAGAGTTCAGGATGTTAGAGCTTACAGAGGCCCGACATGTGGAACGAATCACTATTTGGTGAAAGCCAAAATTGTGTTTTTACCCAAAGGACAAAACAAGTTAGTAATACCACAACAGACAGAAAAAATAGAACAAGTGAGATACAAGTTACAAAGTCTACAACAAATTAGCGTACAATATCTATATAAAAATAGATTGGGCCAAAATCTTAACGAACATCTGGAAGGATCAAACACAGAGCTATACGAACATTTAAAAGCAGGCTTACAACAAGCCGCAAAAGAAGCCTTAGGAGAAGATGTTAGAGAAAGACCAAGAAATTATTGGATAAACGAGGACTTAATGGAGGAAATACGTTACAAAAAAGAACTATATACAAAGTGGTTAAATACTAAAGTAGACGAAGACAGAGTTGCTTATAAGAGCCAACAAACCAGAGTAAGACAATTGATAAAAACTACGAAACAACAAACGTGGGAAAAAAATGTAGCGAGATAGAAATGTACATAGGAGGAAGAAGGACGACAGAGATATGGAAATTCATAAGGAACGTAAAATCTCCACATCGAGAAAAAACCATAGGCAATACAAAATATTCCTGCCGAAGAATGGAAGCAATACTATTCAGAGCTACTCACCGAGAAAAGACCAATATTCCAAGAAACCATGACAAGAGTAGGAAGAACGACAGATATTAACTACATAGAAATACAAGAAGAACAAGTAATTAAAACAATTAAAGAAATGAGAAACGGAAAGGCTCCCGGTCCAGGAGGAATCCCCAGTGAGTTAATAAAAAATGGAACTCCGAAATTATATAAGATGATAACCAAACTTATGAATAAATGTATAAATGAGGGAAATATACCAAAAGAATGGAAAATCGGCTATATATCTCCAATACATAAGAAAGGAAAAAGAGACACCTGCGACAACTATCGAGGTATAGCAGTTACAAGTACATTTAGCAAAATATATGGACGAATTATTCGAGACTTAATTGAACAACAATATCAAACTGAAGAATCGGAAGAACAAAGCGGATTTCGGGCAGGTAGATCATGTTTGGATAACCTCTTTTGTCTAACACAAATTGTGCAGAAAAAACTAGCAACCGGCAGAGAGCTACATCTAGTATTTCTTGACATATCAAAAGCGTATGATAACGTACCCCTAAAGAAACTGTGGAATGTCATGGAGAACAGCAACATCAACAGTACATTAGTCAGGACTGTGAAAAACCTGTATGACAATCAAACAGCGAGAGTAAAAGTAGGAACTGAACTTACAACAGAATTTAAAGTTACGAAAGGTTTAAGGCAGGGTTGCTGCATTTCACCGACGTTATTTAAGATATATATAGAAAAAGCACTCGAACAATGGAAAAAAATGTATGGAAATGGGAATACCACTGGACGAGGACACTACATTATACACGTTACAATTTGCCGATGATCAGATTATTATGGCACAAGAAATAGAAGACATTGAATACATGACAAGAAAAGCTATAGAGGAATATGATAAATGGGGGCTTAAAATCAATGTAAATAAATCAACATATTTAAGTATAGGATATGAACAAGACGCTTTAACCTTAGAAACAGGAGAAATTATACCGGCATGTGAAGAATATAAATATTTGGGAGCAACAGTAGGAAAGCAAGGATTATATAACACGGAGGTAAAAGAGAGAATAAAACAAGGCCGGAAAGTCATAGGGGCCTTAAATGGTATACTTTGGGATGCAAATATAAGTAAAAAGAATAAAAAACATATTTATTCCTCTATGGTCCAAAGTGTGGCACTATATGGATCCGAAATATAGCAGCTCGCCGAACAACATAAAAACCAACTGAAAGTAATGGAAATGGACTATTGGAGAAGAGCAGCGAGAATATCCCGTAGAGAAAGAGTCAGAAATACAAGAATACGTGAAATAATGGATGCAGAAAGGGACATCTTAGAGGAAATTGAAAAAAGGCAACTCTTGTGGTACGGACATGTCCAAAGAATGGGCAACAACAGGCTCCCAAAAAAAGCAATGGAGTGGCAACCAAGAGAAAGAAGAAAGAGAGGACGACCAAGAAGAGGTTGGAATGAGGAAGTAGAAGCCCTAAAGCAAAAGTGGGATATCCAGCAAGGCGATTGGATGAATAGAAAAGAGTGGAAAAAAATATTGAACTCCGGAAGACCCAGATATAGGTTAAAATACGGAAAGAAGAGAGAAGTTTGGAGTTAGCCATTAATTATTTATTAAAACATTACACACAAATGACAAAATCAAAAAGTTTCTCAACAAAAGTTGATAACTGGAATGTTATGCAAACATTACAGCAAATACGAATTACTAAAGAACGTACGTCCGTCGGATTGCAAAACTTTTAAATTGAAGCTGGGAAAAGCCGGGCGGTCAAGGTTACACTGCTCAGATGGTGTTTTACAGCGTACATGCAGGCATTCTTTCAACTGATTTCCTATATGATAACGTACGCGTTTGACAAAACGATTGAATTTACATTAATTCTTGGGATTTTACCCCCAAAGGCCTTTGTTATCAATATGCAATTGATAGCAAGAAAATATGCCCTTATCGACACAATAAAAGCGCTGAATAACAAATTAGTATGTACTTACTGTTAAGTCAAACTTAAAACTATTTCGAAGGCAGTCACCAAGTGAAAATACATTTTGCGAAAAGCAGCATTCCTGGGTTAAAAATATTTAGGAATGACCTTGGATTAGAGCACGCGCCCACCGAGCGTCCACGAGAAAATTCCAGTGGACTATTGCCGCAAGGATATTTCGCCGGAAGATAAAGGCCTATTTACCACTTAATTAGTACAGAACAAACTAACAAGGAAACCGCTCACCCTTCGATGGAAGTCGGGCCTAACTCATCTGCAAGCGACGCTGCTTGGAACGTACACGGTAATTGTTGACATAAAAGAAAATGCAGTTAAATGTATAGCCTACTGGGATCAAGGTATTAAAACCCTTTAGAGGCTTGCGAGCCGCCCTCATGGAGCGCCCATTTCGAAGAACCGCAACTTGAAAACTTCTAGCCGGACACCTTTATCCCGAATGTTATGCGTTTTTGCCGAAAGTTAAATAATACTTCTCGCGGTTTAACACGAAAGAAGTGCGCGCGTGGCTATTTAAATTAGAGATGCGAACCAGAATCGAAGGAGCTGTTAGCAAGGAACGCAAAAATGAAATAGGGCGTTTCAGGGGCTAAAGATTAGGAATGAATGAGTCAATAAAATTTAGGATTCAAGTTGAATAGAATAACACAGAACACGAATTAGATGTAACCATTACCGTGCTGTTTAAAATAGAGAATGAGAATTAAAATTTACCAATGAATTGAAAAAAAATCTCTTGACTCGCAAAAAGCGTGTTACTACCAGTTCTGATACAGAACGGACTGCTTAGATACCAGATGGAAAATAATTTCATCATACACTTTATTTTTTACCCTAAAAATTCATAGATTATGTGACAACCCTACGCACGAGTTTTTAAGGAAAAATATAAATACTTATTTTATGTTCCACTGCATCATAAAGGCCTTGTTTATAAAACCGTTTAGAGTCCATAAAGTGGCACTTTATCCTACTAGTACAATAAAGTGCCACAGTATTATACACTATCAAGTGAATGTACTACACATAATATGAGAAACAGTGTGTATAAAGGATAAATCGCCAATCAATTATTATGTTAACGAATATTTCCAACAAATATTTGTTGTCGTAAATGTTTGTCGCGACAGATCTGACAATGTTCATCAAGATCTCGAATGTTAAACTTTTTTGTCGCCGAATAGACGTCAAATTTATAAACTCGATTTTAGCAGTCGAGCATAAAACCTTGTATGGAATTTTTACATAATATGATTTTACTGACTTGTCCTTTGTAACGGCCTCGCTTGCAAAGCTCTCTCGACCTTAAAATAGACTCGTACTTATTATACTCCATAAATAACTGTTATTAGTCTACTGCAATTCCATTTAGTTACTTTTATAAGATTACCACTCTAAACAAAATTTGATTACGTGTCAATTTTAAGTTAGTGAATGTGTGTAATGAAACAACTCCCAGAAAGATAAAGAAATAGCAAAAGTGTATGTATTTTGAGGAACTTCAAACTACGCTTGCAACTCAAAAATTGAAAAGCTGTTCAAATCTCTTTTGGAATTAGGGGTTTTACATTTTATGAATATGTACCAGAGCGATTGTGGCATACCAATAAAGTAAATGGGACGCGCTGTGGAAATTACAGAGGTATTAGCTGAGCAGCCACAGTTACAAAAACTATGCTGGCATAATAAATAATAGCCTTAAAGCAATATCAGAGGTCATGATAGCCGAAGAACAAACAGGGTGCAGAATTGGACGATCGTGTGCAAATAACGTGTTCACCCTGCAGGAAATAATAGAGAAACGCCGGGAATACAATAACGAAACATGTATTGCGTATTTAAAGTATGAAAAGGTCCTTGAAAGGATGAGCAAGACTAAATTTTGCAAAATAATGAAAAACAATGTTTTTTTCTGGAAAATATTCTGTAAAACCTAAAATGAAAATTGACAAGTGTATGTTAGAAGAAGTACGAAACTTCAACTACGTAAACTAGGAACACACAAAAATTAAACAAAAATGAAGCAAGAAAGGATTCCCGACTTAAGCTATATATACAGCAGTATCTCAGCTACAGCAGTGCAGTTCATCAAAGCCGTTGAGGGGTGCTCCAGAACAGATTATATCAGAATCACGGCTATATGTAATGAGCTTAGCATAGTCGCACTAACAGACACAATATAACAATACAGACAGCAATGATGCCAACACCTCGACATGATGGACGAAGAAAGAATCCCACGACAGGTATACACCTATAAGCCAGCAACATGGGACGCCCTAAGACGAACACAATAATAAATGTATGTTGTAATATATTCTGATGGTTCTGTGTTTCAGAAACTAATATTAATTGAATAATTATATTAAAAGATGGGGACAGTCCCCTTTCTTGAGATTTACTAGCTCAATAATAACGCATTTTTATCAACGTTACTTATTGGATTTATGTTTAACAAATAAAAGTGAAAAGTGAGGATGAGCCACTTTGTATTGTTTATGGTTATTACATGTAGTTCAACGCAGCAGCGAAGGCATGTACAAACAGCCGGATGACCTGCAAGAAAGGAACATGAATAAGCTACAATGAAATTACGAAAAGAAAGTGTTAAGGTGGAATTTGGTTGGACAAGATACTAACGGACATACAAAAGGGTGCAGCTCTGGCATGTGAACTTTAATGTGCAGAAGTGAACGGTAATCTGTAGATTTGTAAACTTGTGTGAAGATGTGCTACGTATGGAATTGGGAGTGACACACACTTATTTTGGACTGAGAATAGACGCGATGACCATGCTCTTTGGTGGCTCGCGCCACCAAAGAGCATGGCCATCGCGCGGGTTTTTGCTCGACTTCACAAGGTGCAAGGCACATTAAGCCAGAAAATGCTGGGTGTTCATATACAAATACTACGCGGTCTAAGCCGAAATTCTATGCTAAGGAGAATAATTCGAGTAACCGCGAAAGCCTCAAACAGTACAATATTTATTAAGTTAATAAAACGGAATTGTACCTAAATTCGTTAATTGCTTGTCCGATGTGTGTTCACTTTTTATAAATTTTTAAATTTTAACTTCGAATTTTGAGAGAAAATGAAAAAGTGAAATAGCGATGTCTGAAAACTACACTCCAAAATGGTGGATACATTAGAAAATGTTAAGCAACATTTTAAATGCTGTCTAAGAGTTCGTCTGGAAGAGACAGCAATTAAAAATATAATAGTAACTAGCCTGGGTGTTCAGTGAAGAGATTATTTAAAAATGGCTATGACAAGGACTATGCGAATAGCAACATAACAGTATGTCAAACAAAACTCCAGAAATTTTACAAGAACTACAAAATTTGAAAATTGACGTTATTGTTATATCTGAAACCAAAAAGAATGGATATGGCTGTGATATGTTGGATAACTATTTGTTACTATGGACCGGTGCTTTGAAATCCAAGCACGCTAGCGCTGGTGTTCCCATCCTTATAAAGCAAAACCTACAGAAATATCTTAAAGATTATAAGTGCACCTCCGAAAGAAGAATACAGGCTACTATTAGTATTTATGGCTTTTAGACAGTGGTAGTTGGGGTATATGCACCAACTGACGACTCGGATCAAGTAACTCAAGACCCATTTTATCAAAAAAACTCTCAACAGTATTGGATTCGGTAAAGCCAAGACAACAACTTATATGCTTAATGCTAGAGTTGGACGCAGAACAGACAGCACGGTAGTGGGACAATATGGACAAGATGCCGTTAATAACTCAGGGGAACGGTTTATAGAATTATGTGAACTTTATGGATTTAACATTACAAACACCATGTATACTTGGGAAAGACCCTCATTACTGCAAAAATCTATTCTGGATTACGTGATTGCCAGACAAATATCAAACCTTAAAGTAAATGATTGTAGAGCCATAAGAGAAGCCAACTGTGGATCGGGCCATTATCTCGTTCTAGCAAAAATTGTTTGCCTATATCAACACAAAAACAAAGACACCAGTGCAAATAATCAACCCGAAAACCACCAAAACAAGGTGGAATTTAAAAAATACAAGTTAAGACTTTTACAAGATGAGAATATAAAATACCTGTATCAGCGAAGATTACAAATAGCTTTAAACGATTTGGAACCCAGTGAAAACGTTGAAATTGAACATGCAAATATAAAAAAGTCAATCCATAAGGCAACAGAGGAAGCGTTAGGGAAGAACTAACAAAAACGGATAAAAAAGAACCAGCTTGTCTAACTGAAGAAATTAAGGCACTTATTAAACACAAATACGTAGCGTACAATAAATGGTGGACGAATAAGACAGTTAATAATAGAGAAGAGTATAAGTCAAGGAACCGAGCCGTAAGAAACGCTATAAGAATGGAAAAAAACAGACCTGGTAATTGAGATGCATAGAAATCGAAGATAAAATAGGAGGAACTCAGAGTACTGAAGCCTGCAGAATGATCAAAAGTCTTAAGACAGATAACAAAGATAGTTTTAACAAGTGCGTGCATATGAACACATGGAAGGCACATTACGAACAGTTACTAATGGAGAACATGAAGGAATTTATAGGAGGAGAACAAGCAACAGAGGTCAAAGAGAACACTGGGACTGAGATTATAATATCAAAGAAGGACGTTAAAGAAGCACTCAATACTATGAAAAGTGGAAGATCACCTGGCCCAGGAAATATACCAACCGAGCTATTAAAATGTGGTGGTCCTACTCTCATTGAACGGTTAACAAACCTTATTAAGAACATATGCAGGGATAACAAAATATCAAAAGAATGGAAGATCTCACATGTATTTTCGATTTTTAAGAAAGGTAATATGAATGACCCAAAATGTTATAGGGGACTTAGTGTAACTGTTCAATGAGTAGACTCTTTGGCAAAATTATACAATCCAAGTTAAGAAAGAACATAGGACATACATTTGTGAATGATCAGAGCGGATTCACTCCTGGAAGATCCTGTATTGAGAATCTGTTTACCATCCAGCAACTACTTGAAAAATACATCTCAGTTGGCCAGGAAGTACACTTAGCATTCATAGACCTTGAAAAGGCATACGACTGGGTTCGTCGACAAAAACTATGGGAAGCACTGTATGTATTTCAAGTCGACAAGTAACTAGTGAATATCATTAAAGAATTCTCCAAAGACAACCAAGCATACATTAAACTAGGCAACAACTTGTCAGAGGAAATTGTCACTAGCAAGGGACTACGACAGGGATGCAGCATATCTCCCATTTTGTTCAATATTTACATAGAAGTAATGCTTAAAGAATGGAAGAGAAGTTGTAGCGGAATGGGTATTCCAATACGTTACGAAAATTTACTTACTTTAAGTTTTGCAGACGACCAGGTGGTAATGGCGCAGGATTCTTTTGATCTCGAATTCTTCCTTAAAAGGCTATACACCGAATATAGTAAATGGGGCTTACAAATAAGTTTTATTTGACCCAAAGAACGGAACGAGTTGCAGTGAACTTGTAGAAGTTCGTCCCTTAGCTGCAGCAGAGAACTTTGTCATGAAAAGGTTCATTATTATATATGTAAGACTGGATTAAAATGCTTCCGAAAGACAAAATTATAAATAGTAATTTACAGTAGGTACCTAATACCTAATTATTAATTACCAGAAATAAGCTGAGAAATGATATTCACAAGGGCTATTGAATTATGAAGTTAAAGAAACCTTCAACGTACACTTTATGTTAAAGCAATCTAGATCGAGTTTAAACGGAAAAAGTTGCTACAGATCTATTACAATTATAAATGAGTAACCAGAGTAAATGAGTTTCCTGGTTCCTGGTCTTAACATTCGAGCATATTTTTACCACTCGAGCGAGCGCAGCGAAGCGAGAGCGGTAATTTATGTGAGAAATGTTTAGACAGTTACCCCTCGAAATGCGTTCATTAGTTTATTGTTCATTCAGGTAATAATTTTGAATCAATAATAATTACTAAAAACTGTTAAATCGAAATTGGACCATCATGAATATGTGTGATGTTGCTATAGTGCATGCATGTTAAATGAGTGAATGCATGTTAAATGTATCTTAACATTCGAGGACGCGATCATGTTAAACACTGTTTAACATTTCAATGAACAATAAAATTACTTAACAAACCATAATAGGCGCACCTGGCAGTTTAATAAAATGAATCAGTATATAATTATTAATATTGTAGGTTAAATCAATCTGACATTTAATAGTGTAAAGATTTTGGCCATAACGTATGGAAAGTAATTTTGATAATAAACAAAATTCAAGTAAATAAAATTTATTTATATATCCACAAAACAATCATTGCAATATGATAAATTATATTTTTGCTATTTTTTTATTACAATGTTTTAAATATAATTGCTATTTACTACAGTAGACTCTGACTTCAGCATCTGCAAAGGGTTTTACTCAGAAATTTTCTTGCTAGTGGACGTTGTGACACTAAGCAATTCTGAAGATCAAAGGAAACAAGGGGTGAAAATATCTTCACGTTCATTACTAATAATACTGAACAATTAAAGCAAGCACTTGTTAATGCGAATTACATTAATTTTCAAATAATAGTATATTAAAGTATGAGTGGATAACAAGGTTTTTAAAACACGCACGAGTTTTCGAGCACGACGGCGTAGCCGGAGTGCTCGAAATAGAGCAAGTGTTTTAAATACCAGTTATCCACGAATACTTTACGCTATTTTTTATTATACCTGCAATACTGGAAATAAATTACGCACTAAAAACTTAGAAATAATTTTTGTCGTGATAAATCGAGAAGGCATAATAATATTGCTACTATAGTTACGAGAATTGTTTACGTTTTTGTCGCGTCCACGTCCGTTGTTGCATTCAGTCGTGTCAGCAAAATAAAGATAGCGATGAAGTTATAATGTTACCTATATACCTTGTTTCCTTGACAACCTTTAAAGCTCGGCGTGCTTTAATCGCCTGTTTTCGCACGCTCAGGCGTGCTTTAAACGGCGATTTTGATGCAGGTATAATAAAAAATACATTACCGGCGGTGGGATTTGAACCGCTCCTGCGAATACCATTTCAACGCTCAACTATTTGTTGTACGTTGCCACGCAGGACAGTTCGTATCTATGCGATGCAGCTACATTAATCTCAACGGACTTGTCTGTTAGATCTCATTTTCGTCAAGGGTATAGCCTGAGGTATGTGTAAATTATTACTTTTATTTATTTGTCATTTAAAGCAAACATTTTATTTTTTAAGATTCTCACCTTGTATATGTTGAGTTCAAAATATACCGTTTATCGTGAAGGGTAAAAACCTGAGCTACGTACAAAATATTACTCTTATTGAAGCAATAGTTCTTGAGTTAAAGCAAGAATATGACGAATTCGAAATTGAGAAAATCTGTTTTTCGTCATCTAGCGACCCTGAAACGTGGACATCTGAAGTCTCGGAAGGTGTATTTTTCGGGACTTCAATAGTTCCTTGGTCTTTTGGACGAGCGCAGTAAAAATGTTTCGCTGGAGTGGATACGTGGGGTTGCTAGTCCTCCATCGGGCGCCTCCCCAAGTGGCGGATAGAGGAACGCTCACCAGATATGGTGGGTACCGGAGAAATAAAATATCCGGGGCGGACCAAAACTAGCTGGCATTGAGCAGCAGCAATGGCAGAACTGGGTCAAGGTGGAGAAGAAAGATTTCGGTACAGCTTGATACTAGGCAGTCGGAGGCACTTGCCGAGCAGGGTAGGATCGGCTCTGTTACTGCGATGAAGAAGGTAAGGGGAAACCACCTCATTACATTTCCCAAGAACAATTAAAATGGCAACGGATGACAATTGTAAAACAAATACTGATCATGGATATCGGAGTCCAAGATCCGACAGGAGGAGATATCCAACACACTGCAGGGCTTCTTAGGTCGTCAACCAGCGAAATCCCTGTAAAACAGCTTTTAAAATATGCGGAAAAGTCATAAAAATATGTACATGGAATGTAAAAACAATGTACCAAGCAGGAAAAATCAACAATGCTATTCAGGAGATGATCAGACTAGGAATTGACGTAATAGGAATTAACGAAATGAGATGGCCTGGTACAGGGCAATGCATGGTTGGAGAACATAAGATTTATTACTCGGGCAGTGAGGAGAATCAACACATTCGTGGAGTGGGAATGGTGCTATCCCGAGAACTACAAAAATATGTCACAAACTTTATACCCATCTCAGAGCGAATATTAATCATACAACTAAAAATCACGCCAATTAGAGTAAATATCCCTCAAGTGTATTTGCTGAACGACTGAAAGTCGAAGTAGAACAGTTTTATAAGACAGTGGCTTAAAAGAATTTGAAAAACAAGATATGACAATAGTTATGGGGGGACTTGGACGCCAAGATAAGAAAAGGAAAGTAGGGTGAAATTGTAGGAGAACACGGTCTATGTACAAGGAACGAGCGAGGTGATAGATTTAAAGAATTTGCTGAAGAATATGAACTAGTAATATTAAACACATTTTACAAACTCCCCACATGCCGACTATATACGTGGATTTCACCACAAGATCGTGAAGGAAATATAGTGAGAAACCAGATCGACTATATTCTTATCAACAAACGATTCCGCAATAGTTGTTTGTCAGTTAAGACGTACCCGGGCGCTGATATTTCGTCGGACCACGAAGAAAACGTCGAAGAAGCGATGGGACATGAAGAAGTTAAAAGAAGAAGAAACAAAAGAAATGGTGACGAAACTACTGGCGGAAAAATGTAAATCCATAGAAACAGCAAGTGACACAGTGGGAACAATACAAACGATAACAAAAATGTTTAATGAACTCAGTGACGAACAACTAACTAATAAAAACAAGAAAAGAAAGGGATGTATGACGAACAACATATTACAACTTATGGAGGAAAGAAGGAAAACGAAAAATAACGAATATAGATACAAAGTTATTCAAAGGCAGATAAAACACGAAATAAGAATAGCAAATGAAGGGTGGTATAGAGAACAGTGTGAAGAAACTGATGCACTAGAACAAAAATTTAGTTAACATGCATAAAAAAGTTAGACAAGTAGCGGGTATATATAAACCCAACACAACTGGGATAGTATGTACTAAAGATGGAAAAATCATAAAGGATGACAGAGAAAGGATGAATATCTGGGAACAATATATAAGACCTTTTTGAGGATAACAGAACAACCACCAGTAATGGACTGCTTAGACAGTTTACCAATTACAATAGACGAAGTGAGAAGTGCAATAACACGATTAAAATATAGAAAATTGCTGGCCCTGATCGTATACATGCCGATCTAATTAAATTAATGGACACAGATGCCATTAGGCAAATAATAATATTACTTAACAACATATATTCTACAGGAACGATACCAAAGATATGGTTAAGGTCAACATTCGTACCACTACTGTTACATCAACAATTGCCGATGGTAAATCGGAACATGCTCGCACTAACTCAGGAGAAGGGTCGTGGGCAACTTACCTTCAAAAAAAACTACAGATCGAACGGATAAGGGCGCCAAGGGGTTTGCAGCCTTATGTTCCACTAGTTCGTTTAAGCAAAAAAACCACTAAACTCGCTCAAGATAGCAATGCAACGTAAACAATAAAACAAAACCCACAGGGTGATAAATCGTATAATATTTCTAAGATTTAATGGATCGGATAACAGGGAGGCATAAAATTGTTTTGTAATTACTGGCATAAAGTACACAGACAAGACTAGCACAAAATAAATATATATCACAGCAGGCAAATATATATCACATTATTACTTATTTCATAAATTCAATCGGGTGCATCCGAAATCGCAGCTAGGCTGACGGCCTCGTAACTAATTTCTAAATGAGCTTACTTTCAGCACTAAATTAGGCCAAAACACATTGATTAATAGCAAACCGAAGGCTAAGAGAATGTTACCGTTGTACTGCGTTCCATTTTTTTAATATGTATCAAGTTAATAATTTACGGATACCCACGTAAGCAATCAGATCTGTCTGCCTTATGGAAATAAGCACTGCTGAATATTGTTCCAGCTATTTTAATTAATCCGAAGGAGCATGGAACTATCGCAACTAGGTTTGCCACTCGCTCAGCGAAATTTCAATCCAAAATGAGCTTCGGCGAATTTACTTTAACATAAGCACAGCGAAGCTCGCACTTCGTGTGACCCTTGATTACAACAATTACTTGCGGTGAAGCCGCTAATAACAGAACCCTATATGAATTGCTAAACAAGATAACGCAGGCAATTGAAAATTCCAGTGCATCCTAGCAGTTAACGAACATAATACAATGCCGCACAACGAAATCGTTTGAGAGTTCATATAACAAATTGCAAAATAATCGAGGTAGGTTTCAAACCAGGCTCGGCCTCACGAGCTCACTCCAAACACCAGGGGGCTGCTCCTACGGGAAGCTGTGAGCCACCACAAACAGGACTCTGCCTCAAATCTCTCCGAGGGGTGTGCGAGGATCCACAGCCATCGACTTTGGGATGATCTCAGCCCTAAGCAAGGAGGATCTCAGCCCGAAGCAAGGAGGATCTCAGCCCGAAGCAAGGAGCTGAGTAAACACAACCAAAATTAGTGGACGGATAAGAAGAGAGAAGCGTGCTTACCCAGAAAAGTCTGATATTCGCCTAACAGAAAAATGTGCTTTACACAAACAGAGGTTTTGGTAACTTTTCTGGCCCATCGACGGAAAGGATGTTAAAATAGCGGCTGCCACAACAACTAGGTTCTTTGGGCGTCCTTTACGAACCCTTCTTTCAGTTCAGCTTCCTACATGGGAGACGATGCACCTCGAAGATTGTCCAAACAAACAATTTAGCGGGCAGACATCTTAGCAAGCAACTTTTCACGAAAACCGACGCTTCCCTAACGCCATCTCACGACAACGGCGGAAGTTATTGGTGCCGATAATACAGAGCCATGAACCGGTATTTTAAATACGAACTTTCCAAAGAGAAAATAGAAACCTGTGTTTCCACTAGATCTGTTTCAATTGCGGATTGTATTGTTCGAGAAACAACGAAGGTTGCCTGCTATCAGGCGGAGAGTACTGCATAATTACGAGAAAACAATTCATTGGTTTCAACTCCCCCCTTTCTTAAAGAGGTTTGACCCTCAAACATCCAAACTACAACCATATAAACCACGAAAACCCGCACCTCAGAACAACAACTACTGGTGTGGACAGAGGTGACACCCAGAGGACCCCGAAGCCAGAACGACCCACACGACAGGGATCGAGTCTACTCGTCGCTGCGAGGTGGAGAGTGCTGCGCCGGTGAGCAGACCCGTGACGACCCATCGCGGAGCGGTCCCAGACCCGAGACCCCCCAAACATCATCCCAAGACCACACCAAGTACCCGCCCCCTTGAATACTTCCAAAACAAAAAAAACCCCGAGGTGGAAGATACCCCGGCAGTTATGGTACTGCTAGACCGAAATAGGACTACAAAACAAACTAAGAGAACGATCAGGGTTCTTCTTTTGACGATCGTGAGGAGAAGGTAACCCCGGGAAAAGAGGATCTGAAGGAGATCAGTGAAGCGACAGGCAGAGCCACGTTTATGCTCCTCACCAATCATACTGGTTGAGGGTCCCTCCCACACCGCGTACGGAGGGGACAAAGGTCCCTACAACCTTTACCTCATGCATTCCGAAGACTCCATTCACGCTCAAGTCACAAACATACCAGATCAAAGAGAAAGTCAGAAAAATAGGAAAGTAACTCATGGGCCCACCACATTCATACCAAAGACCATATACACTAAACGAAAAGGAAAAGGGATAGGTAAATGTCGGAAGGAAAGAAGGCGAAGAATGAAGGACTGATCGTCTCGACACAAACTAAATCATTCACCAGAAAAATCTGTGAACAATAATCCCGAACTATCGGAAACTCGCTCGTACGAACCAAAAGACGTTCACCAGGAAAATCTGTGAACAATGATCCCTCACTAACGGAAACTTAATCGTACAGCAAAAAAAAAGGTTCACCAGAAGAATCTGTGAACGATAACTCCGTTTTAACGGAAACAAACCTAACACTGAACAACCAACTACTCGCGAATGTTAACCCAAAATCCAACAAGGACTAGTGTCAAGCAACCCAAAATCCCTCAAATGACTTAAACGGTACATAACCTAAATAAATATTGCAGGACACCAGGTGCTAACCAAACGACACCTACAAAACTCACATTCGCAAGCATTCAGCTACCCTAATGCTAAAGAGACGGAGAGAACAAGATGATATAGCTCCCTATACTCTAAAATGGGGAAAACAAGATGATAATGATCCCTATAGTGACCTTCCCTGCGTGCCCAACCAACCACCCTATACTCTAAAAAAAGGAAAAGCAAGATGACAATGCTTCCTATCGTGACCTTCCCTGCGTGCCCAACCAACCACCCTAAAACACGCTCACTCTAAATCCTCATCTTCATGAACCTTTAAATCCTGTACATGCCACGAACCTAAACTCCGACGAGTCTCAAAATCCTCCAGCTCATACACATTCGGCGATACCTTTTGTCTAACACGGCATTTGATAAACTTGGGAGTCAGCTTGGCAGCCACGTAATCGGCCTTATTCGAGAGGGTATAATTCCTCTTCCACACAGTCTGACCTAACTCTAAACTAACTGGTCGACGCCTCAAATTATAACGCTGAGTGCTGGTATGGAAAGCCTTATCGAGACGCGCCTTAACAGTAGCATAAATGCTCCTCAAACCCTTAAGATGTTCGTTAAGATCGGTCCGATCGTGGAAATCAAGAGGTTGGTTGCCCTGGTCCCGAAGTCGATGCATCTTCCCCGACAGACACGGTTCTCTACCAAAATTCAAATAGGCTGGGGAATAACCTGTAACTTCATGTACCGCTGTACGTAACGCATAACCCAACTGTGGTAACTTCTCATCCCATGTTCGATGGTCGTTGTTAACATAGGACCGTATCATGGTCTTGATGACTCGATTCACCCGTTCACATGGGTTTGCCTGTGGATGGTAATTGGCATTATACACAATCTTGCTGTCATAGCGCTTGGCTAAATCCCGAAATGCCTTACTGACGTACTGCTTCCCATTATCACAAATTATCCTCTCGGGAGCACCAAAGACCAGCATAACCTCATTCTCAAGATGTTTAACCACCGCCGCACTCGTAGCTGTCTTCAGAGGGAACATCATTGCATACTTCGTGAAACAATCGACAACAACCAAAATAAACCGATTACGCTTAGCTGACACCGGAAGCGGACCTACCAAATCAGTACAGATAACCTCCCAAGGAAGAGAAAGAATACGCTTGTGCATTTCACCATAAGGTTTCCTCTGGTCGGGTTTCTGGGAAGTACACACTGGGCATCTACGAACGTAACGGGCCACATCGATGTTCATCTTTGGCCAGTAATAACGAGCTGAAACACGCCTAAGAGTTTTGAAATAACCAAAGTGTCCAGCCGTCGGCTCATCATGATTCTCCACTAAAACTTTAGCACGTAAAGATTTTGGAACCACCAGCTTCCAATCACAATCCCTATTCAAGTTAGGAGACCCTGCATGCGTTAACTTAAAGATGTTATTGCCCTCCACACGCCACTGGGGAAAATTGTGGGGGGTTTCGACAATTCTTGCCCTAAGCTTCGTATACCACTGGTCCTGGTCGGCTTCTTGAATCTCAATTGCTGCTATAGCCCTAGACAACGCATCCGGTACTACATTCTCAGATCCCTTACGGTAACTAATCGTGAAATCGTAACCCTGTAACCTTAACGCCCAACGAGCTAAACGACCTGATGGATTCTGTAGCTTCCATAACCACAATAGAGAATGGTGATCGGTGACAACATGGAATTGGACTCCTTCCACATACGGGCGGAACTTCTCGATAGCCCATACCACAGCGAGACACTCGAGCTCGGTTGCTGAAAACTTTTTCTCCTGGTGAGTCAAACTCCTGCTAGCATAGGCAATAACACGCTCTTCCCCTCCGATCTTCTGGGTGAGTACGCAACCTAAACCAACTTGTGAGGCATCGGTCTGCAAGGTGAAAGGTTCCTTGAAATCCGGACAAGTCAAGATAGGGGCCGAAACTAGACACTGTTTTATGTCTTGAAATGCTGCCTCGGCCTCAGGATTCCAGCTAAAGGTCGCCGACTTCCGCGTCAATCGATGAAGTGGTGCCACACGAGAAGCAAAATCTCTAACAAACCTCCTATACCACGAGATGAGCCCTACAAAACGCCGGACATCCTTACTAGACTTTGGAGTAGGATAATTCACCATACACTCAACCTTAGACGGATCTACTCGCAAGCCTTGCCTATCGATGACATAACCTAAATATTTCAGTTGCGATTTCACAAACTCACACTTCTCGGGATTGACCGTGAGTCCAGCCTGTAACAATCTGGTGAAGACCTTTTGCAGAATCTCTAAATGCATCGTGAAGGTAGGGGTGGCCACAATGATATCATCCAAATAAACTGACACGTAAGGTGTTAAGTCAGAACCCAACAGCTGGTCTACCAAACGCTGAAAAGTCCCGGGGGCATTATGTAACCCGAACGGTAATCTACGGAACTGGTAGAGCCCCTTACCAGGAACGACAAATGCTGTCTTCTCCTTGCTGCTCTCCTCCAACTCCACCTGCCAATAAGCGGACTTTAAATCAATGGACGATAAGTATTGGGCGTTAGAAAGCCTATCAAGAATGACGGACATATACGGCAAAGGGTACGCATCCCGCTTGGTCACGCTGTTCACCTTCCTGAAATCTACGCAGAACCGATATTCCCCGCTGGACTTCTTGACCATCACCACTGGTGAGCTCCATGGCGAAGAAGAAGGTTCAATGACTCCCAACTCTAACATGGTGTCAATTTCCTGGTCAATCTTTTCCTGAATATAGGGCGACACCGGATAGTAACGCTGTTTAATAGGAAGGGCATCTCCCGTGTCGATAACATGCTTGACCCCTTTGGCACAACCTAAGCCTGGCTTCATCTGCTGGAAAAAATGTGCCACCAAGTCATCTAAGGCTTGAGCCTCCCCACTGGTTAGGTCCTCTTTCATGCGGATGGCGTTGACGACCGCCTTATTACCAAAATCCCAAGTATTCTTCCTAAAGTGCGGAACCAGATCCATTCCCTTCCAAAAATCAATGCCTAAGATGATGTCCTCGGCGACATCCTGAATTACTACGGCCTTAATAACCTTGACCTTATCTTTCAACCTAAAGGGTACATAAATTTCTCCCAGCGCTGTACAAGATCGACCATCAGCTACCGTAACCGAAGAGTAACTGCTCTCTAATGTAAGTCCTATGTCCTGTAATTTCTTCCAACCGGCTCCTCCAATCACAGTTCGACTAGCCCCGGAATCCAACAGACACACGAATGATATTCCATAAACCTCCACCTGTAAGTAAGGACGAGGATCCCCTTTTCGATTAGAGAAAGCACTAAAAACTCTGGCCCTCCGGCCCTGAAAATTAACAGAACTCGAACTCCACGATGAATTTGCCGACTGCCCTCTTAAGATCGACGTCCGGCTACCCGACGACCTTGTGCCTCGTTTTCCCGAACACTTCGGACAAGTACTCTTCACTACACCTGTAGCGCCACATGAAAAACAAAAACGTCTCGTTCGAGGTTTAGAACACCTAGTAAAATTGTGACCAGTCTCCAGACAATTCCAACATTTCCTCGCTGGGACCACAGTATCAATAGATTCAACACGAGCCTTGGGAGTTTTACCATTAGATGGACAAGCTAAGTCGGGTTCCAAAAAATCAACCTTATTGACCGTAGGGGTTCGATAACTAGTTGCCAGATCTTTAGTAGCCTCCAACTTCTTGCACAACTGCAATAATTCCGAAACGCTATGATAATCCTGTAAAGCAACCCCCCTAATGAAAAATGGATCGATGTTACGTCGAATCACCGTTAATTTCTCCCGCTCTGATGGTGGGTGAGATAGCCTAGAAAACAAGTTCACCATACAAGCGAAATAATTTCCAACTTTTTCCTGAGGACCCTGGACCCGCGCCCTAATTTCATTCCACAGTTCGACTTCATAGTCGAACGGCAAGTATTCCTCCCTCAAACAACGAATAAAGTCGTCCCACGAGTTGATCTGACCCCTAACAGAACGATACCAGATCAATGCGCTACCACACAGCAAGTCGATGATGGCATTCTTCAAGTCTGCTGGAGCGACTCCTCGGGCGACCCGTAACTCTTCCACTCTTTCAATGAAAGCGTTTACGCTAAGTCCAGTATTATCCCCACTGAAAGAAATACCCCACTTGTGGACTGGTACAACCTTACAGCTAGCGTTAGAATTGCTTGAAGGCGGCTGAGTAACATTAACAGCAGCGGCAGAACTCCCCACTCCTGCTGGAACCAAAGGATCTCCCGCAGGTTGACCTAATTTGTCTAAATTGTCCTCAATGCAATTCAGTTGATCTACTACCTTGTTGATCGACTTCTCAAGGCCGACCTCCTTATCTGAAACGACCAACCTACTCAAACGTCCATATAAATGTCGAAGTTTGGATGAGACAACCCTAAACTCATTTTGTTCCGGAGACCTAATCGTACTAATAAAGTCTGCCAACTCAGTGGTCTTCTTATCGCAGACCTCAATCTCTTTCGCAACATCGGCCACAAAATTCGGTGCTAGTGGAAGTTCCCCAAACTGTTCTTTCCCTAAAAATTCCTTTAATTTCTTCCTCATAGTAGCAACAGTCTCTCCCTTCAAGCTGGTACAACCCCTAACCGATAATTCATAAATAAGTTCGTCGCGAGCTAGACGATGAGGATCCATGATCACAATCGATAAATACAAACGACTACTTAATACAGTAACTTCAACTAATCGATTAAATATTTATACCCTAACAATAGCATGCACCAACATAGGTTCACCAAAATCCCCAATTACACCTAAATGTACCTCAATATACCTAAATATACCTAAATGCCAAAATCCAAAATCTATCATGCACCTAATGTACCAAAAAAAATATGGCTCGAATGCCAAATATGCTACCAAGCAAAAATCCAAACGTTCGTAAGGTTGGAGAAGGTCCTACCATACGAATCCCTAAATCTCAAATAATGGCTTAAACGCCAAACCCTAAAATCCTATGCACGGATGGAGAATGTTCTAACAAATCTCGCAACAACGACACAACAATTCCAGCCGTACAAATACTCAACAATCGGTGCTTCGTAGCTAAAAAAAATATTCCAAACCAAATTCCCAAATTCGCACAAGACTCCTATAAACATATCCTAAAATAAACAAATTCGCCAAGACGAACAGGATGCAAGGAGTAACAAGGGCTAAGGTATAAACAATAACCAGTAATATACTCAATAAATAACATCAAACAATCCTAACTAAATATTTGCCAGTAATTACGGGATCCCTAACTAGAAAAGTTTCTCAAAAAATTGCCTTCACAGCGGGCGCCATTTTGTTACATCAACAATTGCCGATGGTAAATCGGAACATGCTCGCACTAACTCAGGAGAAAGGTCGTGGGCAACTTACCTTCCAAAAAAACTAAAGATCGAACGGATAAAGGCGCCAAGAGGTTTCAACAGCCTATGTTCCACTCGTTCGTTTAAGCAACAAACCTACTAAATTCGCTCAAGATAGCAATGCAACGTAAACAATAAAACAAAACCCACAGAGTAATAAATCGTATAATATTTCTAATAGATACTGGATCGGATAACAGGGAGGCATAAAATTGTTTTGTAATTACTGGCATAAAGTACACAGACAAGACTAGCACAAAATAAATATGTATCACAGTATGCAAATATATATCACATTGTTACTTATTTCACAAATTCAATCGGGTGCATCCGAAATCGCAGCTAGGCTGACGGCCTCGTAACTAATTTCTAAATGGACTTACTTTCAGCACTAAATTTGGCCAAAACACATTAATTAATAGCAAACCGAAGACTAAGAGAATGTTACCGTTGTACTGCGTTCCACTTTTTAATATGTATCAAGTTAATAATTTACGAATACCCACATAAGCAATCAGATCTGTCTGCCCTATGGAAATAAGCACTGCTGGCTGAATACTGTTCCAGCTATTTTAATTAATCCAAAGGAGCATGGAACTATCGCAACTAGGTTTGCCACTCGCTCAGCGAAATTTCAATCCAAAATGAGCTTCGGCGACATTACTTTAAAATAAGCACAGCGTAAGCTCGCACTTCGTGTGACACCTGATTACAACAATTACTTGCGGTGAAGCCGCTAATAAAAGAACCCTATATTAATTGCTAAACAAGATAACGCAGGCAATTAAAAATTCCAGTGCATCCTAGCAGTTAACGAACATAATACTATGCCGCACAACGAAATCGTTTGAGAGTTCGTATAACAAAATGCAAAATAATCGAGGTAGGTTTCAAACCAGACTCGGCATCACGAGGTTACTCCAAACACCAGGGGGCTGCTCCTCAGGGAAGCTGTGAGCCACCACAAACAGGACTCTGTCTCAAATCTCTCCGAGGGGTGTGCGAAGATCCACAGCAATCGACTTTGGGATGATCTCAGCCCGAAGCAAGGAGGATCTCAGCCCGAAGCAAGGAGCTGAGCAAACACACAACCAAAATTAGTGGTCGAATAAGAAAAGAGAAGCGTGCTTACCCAGGAAAGCCTGATAATCGCCTAACAGAAAAATGTGCTTTTACACTAACAGAGGTATTGGTAATCTTTCCTGGCCCATCGACGGAAAGGATGTTAAAATAACGACTGCCACAACCACTAGGTTCTTTGGGCGTCCTTTACGAACCCTTCTTTCAGTTCAGCTTCCTACATGGGAGACGATGCACCTCGAAGATTGTCCAAAAACGATTTAGCGGGCGGACATTTTAGCAAGAACTTCTTCACGAAAAACGGACGCTTCCCTAACGCCATCTCACGACAACGGCGGAAGTTGTTGGTGCCGATAATACAGAGCCCTGAACCGGTCTTTTAAATAAGAACTTTCCAAAGAGGAAATAGAAACCTGTATTTCCACTAGAACTGTTTCAACTGCGATTTGAATTGTCCGAAAACGACAAAGGTTGCCTGCCAATCAGGCGGAGAGTACTGCATAATTACGAGAAAACAATTCATTGGTTTCACGAGTATTAAGGGTTCTTTCTTTAGCATAATTGATCTGATCATATTACAGAATAGGCAACGCACATAACCTTTCTGCCAAACGGATTGCCTGTTCATCACATCAATTAGGGAAACGTCAATTCCAATGACAGCTTTTGGTATTAAAAGTAATGTCTTTGAAGACAGATTGGTGGCACTGTAAGTCTATGTCAAATTCGAGGTTAGCAGGTTAGGGTTTGCGTCAGTTTGTGTCAAATTCGAGGTTAGCAGGTCAGGTTTTGACACAAACTGACGCAAAGCCTAACCTGCTAACCTCGAATTCGACATAGACTTACAGTGCCACCATTGACATGTAAACAGTCTATGTCAAATTCGAGGTGCTAATGCAATAGGGATCCAGTTAGCTTTATAAATCATATTTTGGGTTGCATTTTTACCTGGTCAGGATCGTCATCTTACGTGAATAACCCTGTATTACGTAAATTATTTTTTGTAATACCTACTTGTTAAATATTTCTTTAAGGACTGTTTACTACTGCGTAAGCAACCTCTTTACAGCCCGGCCGTAAAAAGTGTCCGTAAAGACACGTCAAAGTGACGTTTGTCACACAAATCCAGCAGCAAGCAAGCCTTCAACTCCACATAGAAGAAGGCGCAAAAGACTGCTATAACTCCTGAACATACGCTAAAATAACTTGCGCATTCAGAATCTTAACGTCTTTAGGAATATCTTCATCATTTTCTACAGATGTCATAAGTTACGAGCTGGTTACAACTTAAAACTGCTTACAACCATACACGAAATTGGAAATAAGTGACATTTATAAACAACAGTTGCAACGTTCTACGCACTCTCAATCATTCTAAAATGTCATTACACAAACCTAGCGTTTTGATGAAAATAAATTGGAAAAATATAGATATGACCGAATTGTATGTAGGTATTACAAAAACTATTGTACAATACACGTCCGTTAGGGCCTTTACTGCCTCGCCAGTATTATTCGACTCGCTCTTCGAGCTCGTCTCACAAATTCTCTGGCTCGGCAGTAAAGGCTATCCTAACGGACTTCTACTGTAAAATACTATCACGTACAGATAGATTATGCAATGAGGGAGAGAAGTGCGTTATTTTGCTGAGCACTGAAGCAAAATAGCGTTATCTCGGAGTTATACATACTATTTTTTTCACGTTCCAGGAACATTTAAAACGAAAAACCAGCTTTTTAATAGATATTTATGCATTAAGGGAGATATGAATATGTTTTTTCCCTGAGGTTGACATGTGTTACAGACCTCGGGCCAGAGGCCCTCGGTAAAGCCGAAGGTAAAGAACATGAATATCTCCCGTGGTGCATACAATATTTTATCTACTAGCATATTCGTAAAAATAGTATGAAATTTCAAAATGTCATAATGACATTTAAAAATAGAATATGTAAGTAACATCAAGGATGGCCTCATTGTATGGTTGCTAAGACGTTAATTGTAGTTGCATTGTTACCATGAGTTTGAGGGAGAAATAATTTGACAAGTCCCTTGGGAGTTATGAGTAGCTTTTCATATTTTGTTTCTATGACGAAAATGTACAATATCATGTTGCTAGTAGATAAACGTCATTTATTGACATTTTAGTTACAATTATTTTAAAATTAGTAGCCTATGGTGTAAATTTTAAGGTTGGTGGCACTGCAATTCATTATGACAAGAGCTCAGAATTATGTCAAATTCGACAGTATGTGTCAAAACTGACCCAAAACCTAACCTGATAACTTCGAATTTGACATAATTGTGAATACTCGTTGCTCAGTCATATTGAAAACTCCCTAGGGAAATTTCTCTTCTCTAGGAAGTAATTCATTATTTCTCTCACGATTTTGGTATCGTAGAAACCGTATTTTGCTCCCAGACGTGAAAAACATATTTTTCCTGAAATCGACAATAAAGCGGGCCATGTCAACACTAAGTTTGACCTTGAAAGTGTTACCTTGCAAGACTAGTCACTTTTGAGATTTTTGCAAGATTAGTAATTTTTACTTTACATCACCTAGGTAACCGGTCACCTTCACCATGCGCCTTTATTCTATTTTTAAATTTTTAATGATGAGAGAAAATAAAATCTTCCAGCTTCCTTCAAGACAATGTTGGGGACTGGAAGGGAAATTCTCTTTTTAGAGGAATTTTTTACCTTAAAAGGGATAAAGGAATATTTCTTCAAAAATGGCTATAAAAGAGGGATTTTTTAAAAGTTGGGAAAAATCATCAAAAATACTTTCCATTTCAAAATTAGACTGAGATATAAATACTAAAACTATAAGCACCTTCGCCAAGCCTACACATAATGATCGTCAAATAGGTTTATTACATTTTCCCGAAGTATTATATTTCTCTTCACGACTGTAGCATTGTAGTCATAACAAAGATACTGCTGACACAGAATTAAAGCTTTGCCCGACAGAGGTTTAACATTAATAGTCTAATAAATTGTACAAAATGCTAACTGCTGAGTATACTTTTCTTCTCCCTATATTCCCTATTTAGTTATTTTATTTCAGTTTAAAGAAAGCATTTGTAGTGTGCTTTGTTTGAATTATTGTTACCTGCTTATTTGTTCCAAAAAATTTATAAATTTTGTAAGTACCTAAATGTGTTGATCCAACACCTCCATATAATAACATTATTATTATGTTGATTTTGCATAAGTAATGTGATATATTACTCACTAGTGTCAGAATATTCAAAAAGTTACTAATGAGAGAATGTAGAAAGATACCATGAATAACAAAATTAGATTTAACACTATTCATTATTCAAATTAGTATTTGGAACCTCGAGGGCCTCTTTGGAAAGGGGCGGAGCCCTGAGGGTCCCCTTGGAGTGGGACGGAGCTCCGAGCTCTCCCTTCGAGAGAGGCGGAGCCCCGAGAGCCCCTTGGACAGGGGCGGAGCCCTGAGGGTCCCATTGGAGAGGGGCGGAGCACCGAGGGCCCCCTTGGAGTGGGGCGGAGTCCCAAGGCCCCCCTTGGAGATGGGCGGAGCCCCGAGGGCCCCCTTCTTTGGTCAGGTGGAAGGCAGGGGCTGGCAGGGGCGAGGTGTGTAACAGAACGGAATGGCCCAACGGCAATGGCTTAAAAATTGTGGTAAATTGAATAGGGTAGACCGCGCAATAGTGAGCGCAGCGCCGTTTTTGTCAAATAAATTTTCACATATAATCTCATAAGAGCATTAATTCTTTCCGGAAATTTTTTTGAGTGCGTTCCAACAACGTCGTATTAATTTGCCCGAGCGGGACGCGAGGGCAAATTAGGACTTTGTTGAATGCACGAAAAATAATTTCCGGATATGAATTAATGCTCGAATGCAGATTCGGTAAGAAAATCGTAACGATACAAGCCCTCAAAGTTAGACTGATCTACCTACAAAAAATTTCCAAGAAATTTTTTTGTTGTCTTGGATACGGCTCGTGAACTAATTTTTCTATTGGTCATTGATGAGTGTCGTACGATTTTCAAAATAATTACCTGCACTTAAGAAAATTAACCACTCGACCTAACGGTCTCGTGGCTAATATTTCTTGCGTGACTAATGTGTAACATTCCATTCTTCAAGGTAAAATTTATGAGTCTAGTTTATTACACGTATGTCGCTTTAAATTTTTCATCAAGATTTGATCATCGTTTATATTGAGCGCGAAAAGTAGGAGGAATTTTTTGTCAGATTTAGGGATATTTTGCGTTCGCTAGGAGGAAGGGCTGGTGTTGTAGAGTTCCCAACACTGCTTCAAGACTCTTTATTTACAGAAAGTGCTGCAAGGCCTAGCACATACAATATTAAATAGTTTTGGCAGTGTTGTTCCTTTTTTTTGTTAAGACGTTGTCATAAGCAATGTGAATAATTTGCTGGCGCACGGTTTTAAGCGAGCGCCGTTGAAACATGAGTAGCCAGGGGTGCGCTTGGCGCCCTCTTTTGACAACGGCTGGAACCGTGGAGCGGTGTAGATCCGTGCTACCGAAGCCTGCTCGCGCTAGGTGTTACAAAGAGAAATTTCAGAAAAAAATTAATACGTTACACAGCGACAGCATGAAAGTGTCTATGCTTGACTCGGAGGCTTTGAAGCAGTACTCGGACGCTTCGCTTCCTTGTATTCTTCAACAAGCCTCCTCATCTGCAAAGTATCACTTTCATGCCTTGTAATGTGTAACTTGTGTAACTACTATTTTCGCCTTTTTAGTTGTGTTGCCGGTCCTTCATTGGTCTTAAATTTGAACATTTTGTTCTATCTAAATTTGAATTTTCAAAATATACGGTACCCCCCCCCCTTCCCACCCAAGAAAAGCGCCCTTACGTGCTTTCCAAGAATACCACACTCAATATCACTCCGTTTCACTAATACAATGAAATGTTATGAACCAGTTATTTATCAAAAAAAACCCTAAAAAATTTTTTTTGCCGACGACCATACCTCAAAAGTTGATGTTGCCTTCATTTTCGTATGAAAACGATCCAAGACTTCAGGAAGGTTTCTGGCGACCGGAATCGTGTACACATACGAACATACATACCCCGCACAGCATGTTTAGGCACCCCCCCAATACGGGGGAGGGATCTAGTGGGCTGAGGTCTTCACCAAAAGATCCGCACAGCCGAGACGGAGATTTAATATAGTGGGTCCATTAGTCGGTTGGCACGAATTTTAGAGATATTTGACTCAGAGTGGTTTTCGATATGAGGGAATTTCAATACTTCGTCACGTCGTGAGTGGGGGGTCACACCGTAAACGTGAGTAAAGGTGGGAGTGGGCGTGCCTAATTGTGAGTGTTTAAAGCAAGTGTTAAACGTGCGTAATGTGAGTGAATACTCACTCACGCGCCCATCTCTAGGCCAAATCCCCAGATTTGTTTGCCCAGGAATTTTCTGTGTTTCTGTTTATAGGTCTGTTATCAAAGAACTCCCTCAGTAACTGCAAAGTTTTACTGTACAATATATGCGATCTGGTCCCATCCTGTTAAAAATTAGCTTCTAGTAATTCGTCATGGTGCAGTTCATGAATAAATAGTTGCAAATTTCATCTCGAGATCTTCCACAATTAATATTGCCAGAAACAATATTGGTTCAGAGGCGTTTCAACAGAAAAATTGAGGGTTTTCGACAGACCACATCCTAAAGTTCTGTGAATTAACATAATCTTCTTTATGAAACCAAACTTCATGATGGAAAAAAGTTTTCCGGTGAACTTCTCTATCCTCATTGAACACATAAAAAACCACAGACAGAATTGTAGTCTTACAGGACTATCGTGGGGTAGCAATTCATGAATTGGCATTCGATATGCATACAAGTGCACATTTTTGTATAACATCTGACAAATTCCCACAGTGAGGTATATTTGTTGCGATAAATGATGAGTAGAAGTGTGTGGCTCATTATCAATTATTTCAGTCACTGCTGCAACAACTTCATCTGCAACTTTTGTTGGCCGACCACCATGGATTTTAATAACACTACAGTTTTCACGAAAATTTACCAAACAGATTTTAAAGTTTCTCTCAACTGCTGCCGTACAAGAACAACATTTTAAAACCTTTCACGAAATTCTGCGAGGCATCATCAGAATACCTACGTCCAAATTCCAGCAACTTTTCTACCAACTTGTAAGTAACTTTCAATCATAAACGATTTTTGTTCCAGCCTGAAAACCAGTTTGTATTATTCTCCTTAGCATAGCGCACTGCGACTTTCACTCTGATGATGCAAGCTGCAAGGTCTTGCGAAACGTTACTGAATATGGATGCACAAACAGCAAAACGGCCAAATCTGCCTAAGTATCCTCGTTCTCAAGATACTCAAACAACACGAGCCACCAAAGAGCATGGCCATCGCGCGGGTTTTTGCTCGACTTCACAAGGTGCAAGGCACATTAAGCCAGAAAATGCTGGGTGTTCATATACAAATACTACGCGGTCTAAGCCGAAATTCTATGCTAAGGAAAATAATTCGAGTAACCGCGAAAGCCTCAAACAGTACATAACCATTTTGTACTGTAAAATAATGATCTGAAACGAATGTTTGAGAATACTCTTTACTATACCCCATTATTCCTTCATAATAAAGAGTATTAAAAAAATAAACGCAATTATTCCACACGGTATTCGAATGCTTGGAACAAATATGCTTCCCGCATTCTTTACCGATTTCGTTTTTCTATAATATTTTTTTAGAAAATCTGCCCATCCAGCTTTTCTTGTCACGTGTTCTTTTACAGTCTCTGTTAAAGTTTCTAAACCGCCAAATTTTATGGTTATTTATATGTTTATATTAAATCATTGTGGGAGAAACACTTACATATACGTGCTGGTGAGGTCCTGTGAGGCTCAAACTAATATAATTTAAAAGGTCTGGGGGATTTAAATGAAACTTCCTTCGCAAAAGTAATGTGAATTACATCAACTTGCAAATTTAAAAAAAACAGTGTGGCCGGTGGATCACTGAATCTCGCCTATTCCATGCGCGTATAAACGACACGCTAATGACATGACTCAAGCAGAGTGTTCACCCTGTATATGTTGGATCCAAAATATGTCCCTTTTCGTCAAGGGTTAAAAGCTGAGCTAAATGTAAAATATTACTTTTAAATTCATAGTTTTTGAGTTAAAGCAAAAATAGTCAGAATTTTATTTTTTTAAGTTGCTCACTCTGTATATATTTAACCCAAATTTTCTTCGTTCGAACCAGGTAGATATGTAATCCGCATGGAAAGTATCAACAGACGGACAGACAAGCAGACGGAATTGAGAAAACACATTCTTCCTCATTTAGTCCCCTAAAACTTGAAGATCTGCAGAAATTTCGAAAGGCGATTTTTTACGATTACAATGCTTTTTTCGTTTTTCAGACGAAGAAAGTAAACAATACAAACTGTAAAACACTAAGGACTATTACTTCACTTATCTAGCAATATAATGGAGGATTACAGGACAGATGAGCATTTTCTCTATTTTGTTTGAATTAGCAATAATACAGTTTTTTACCAGTGGCGTTTGCCTGGATCCCGCCAGCACAATTAAGGTTTAACAAAACACACATAACAATGTTTTTATTTGCGTCAAAACTAGAGTTAATTTTTAACATTGCATTTTTACTATGTATACGGCATTTCTGTTTACATCCTGTATACAGTGACCGATATTGAACACATATGAAGAATGGAAAATTCCCCAAAAGAAAATACCTTAGAAATAACCTCATACCAAATATAGTGTTAATGCATTTAACGCCTGGCTAAGGATGGGTTACTTTCCAAAAGCATGGAAACATGTCCACATCCTGCTATTCTCCAAACCGAGGAAAAAAATATCCAACACTGTAGACCCATAAGTCTTTTGACATCTATCTAAGCTATTACAGAAGGTCATCCACTCTCGCTTTACTGACGAAGTGATTTCCCTCGGCATTCTCACTCCGCATCGCTTGGCTGCAGAAGAACTTATTCAACGAAGAATCGCCGAAACTACAGAATCTGGCTTTGAAATAAGCAATACTCCCCTGCGTCTTTCTAGATGTAGCGCAGGCCTTCGCGAAGGTCTGGTTAAACGGCTTGAAAAGAAAACGGATTAGCTTAGATATACCAATTACCTTACCATTCATAGAGGACAGAACTTTTGCTGTGAAAATAAATATTGAAATGTCTGAACGCAAAAGCATACGAGATGGAGTACCCCAAGGCAGTATTCTAGGACCATTGCTTTTCAATCTTTACTCATCCGATATGCGTGCAATAAATGGTAATGTAGCAACATACACCAACGGCACGGCTATATTAACACAAAGTAGTTATCTCACACAAGCAATTATTGTTTAGAAGTTAACAAAGGGAACATCTGTTGTCGGCGAGGGTGTTGATCTTCTAATTTTGGTAATTGCCCTAACACCATAAGAAAAAGATATATTTTTCATAAAGCCCGGAAGAGGAAAAGTGAAGAGGAAAGTCTTTTCTTATTCAGAAATTCAAAGAAATCAGGAACGTCTTAAAAACACTATTCTTCACGAGTATGCCTTGCAGTGTAACTATTAGGTATATTAAATATTTGTCTCTGTATTAAGCGAGTCTCACTAATACAGACGATATCTACCTAATAACGAGCTACAAATTCCATGAAGAGCGACCGTTATTGTTTAAGTCCCTTGTACTTCCAATTTACTATTGTTAAGTTCTTAATTAGTTTTTTATTATTTGTTGCCATTACTAAGGATATTTAAAACTAATGGCATAAAAATTCATTTAGTCTATCTATATTAGTCCAGGCAAAATGATTCAAAATTCGCCAAATAAAGAAAAAAGTACGTGACTCTTGAAAATTTACAGAGTTATAGAAAAATATGTAACATTAAAGGTTCCGATGAGTCCCGAGCAGCACAAAGTGCGCTCGAGCCGCCATATTGGAAAAATTAGGGTAAAACAATTTTTCTAAAATTTATTAGAAATTAGCTATTGTTTCATGCATACAGTTGTTTTAAAAGCAAAATAGACCTAGTACATCTTATTTATCAAAGATAAATGATTTTTTTTTAATTTATTTATAACAAAAACATTTTTCTCAACGTATTTTAATTTTTCACGCAGCTCTTCAGTTGATTGCCTCTGTCTAGTGTTGGTCAGTTTATATTTTGAAAAAGTAGTGTATATGATTCAACTGAAGATTGGTCAGCAAAGGGCAGAAATATAATATTTACTGAAGTATACTTACCATTTATAGACCGTCAAAATCATTTTCTGCCATATTATCTCCGGCATCACTCCCTTCGTATTCGTCGTCAGTCTTTTCAGGATCCAGCCCCACTCTTCTGCATTCTTCTGATTGCCGAGCCATGTTTGAATTTGGTAAAACACCTTGAAAGAGTGTTGAGGTGCAGCCTCTGCTGTAGGCGGTAGGAGTTCCAACTTTGCCTTTTTATTTTGAACATTTTTTGAACTGACTAAATCGATTCTCGTTTAGTGTAAAGTCCTTAATTGTTTTTGCACCATATATGAAGAGAAAGAGTGTTTCACCGGTCTCTCCTTGCAATTACAGTTAACAACTGGATTTCATTTAGCAAAAGTTTCAATGTTTTTACTTTGCCTCTCTGCCTTCCTATACAGGGTGATTCAAAAATGGCGCATTTTCTTTGGAGGGGTCGTTGGGGACTACTAGAGGAGTAAGGGAAAACTCACAAAAAGAAATCTTTACAATCATTCCTCTGAAATATTAACAGCTGAAGATGAATTTTGAAATAAGATATTAATAATATTTTTTTTAATTCAACGTTTGGACCGAAGATTATTATTGTTATTAAACATCCCAATTCAAAAAACTGACAGTTTTATCAAACTTACCTAAAATTTTAGTTTTCAAAATTTCAGTTTTTGGTGCCTAGTTTTGAAAACAAAAAGTTTAGGTAAGTTTGATGAAAAATATTAGTAAATAGCTTATTTCAAAATGCATCTTCAGCTGTTAATATTTCAGAAGAATGATTGAATGATTGTTTTTTTATTTTTCCCGTACTCTAGTAGTCCCCAACAAGTCCTCAGGAAAAATGCGCCATTTTTAAATCACCCTGTATAATTTAGGGTGTGATCAAGACCGCAATTGGCACACTTTGGTTCCTCTTTTGCTTGTTCTTCATTTATAGAACATTTTTGGGTTAAATAATCTCCGGCGCATTTTATGCATAACGGCAATAATTCATATTGTAGCCATATCTTTGGCAGCGGTAGCACTGCTGAATCAGTTTAGACTTGTGTCTAAAGTTCTACCTCAGTGGTACAATCTATAGTGACGTTTGAGATATCTTTTAAATTAAAATTTTTTCGTAGTTGACAAACGCTAATGACATCGGTTTCTTTTATTTGTTTAGCATTCTGATGACGTTCGTAACACCAAATTTACGTGATTTTAACTCTTCCTGAATTTCGTTGGTCGTCATCTCGAGTATATAATCTCCAAAGTTCTGCAAGGTATGGTATTTAACTTGATTGTTGACGATTGTATATCTGTGGTTACCTAGGCAGTTTTTCGTAGTTACGTAGGAATGCTAACCTCAAATCCGACTTTTTTTCCTAGTTTTATTTTTGCTTTCGTATTTTCATACAATTTCTGGGTTGCCTTTATCAGATTCACGTGTATGTTGGTGTTGTTTAAACTTTCCCAAAGCTTAGTAAACGGAATAGGGATCTTGACAGGCTACTGTAAACTAAAGAGACACATAGCACTGATAGGAGTAGAGAAAGATCCCATTTGCGCAAGATGTGGGGGGATGAGGAAACATCTTTTCACTACTTGGGAGAATGCGAGGCGTATCAGCAACTGAGGTAGGTATACAACCTTTGGAGTAGCTACGCTTCGAATGGAAGAGTTGAACTCCCTACCCTGAGCCGATATTCTGATGTTAATTAGAAAGTCAAGAAGATTTAAGCAGGGAGAAGATCCCATCGAAGAGGACGACAACGAAGGTGGTTGAGGGGATGGCATGAGGTTGGTAAAAAAGGCCTATGGTGGCTTACTTGCTAGACTTCGGTCTCCCCACAACAACTACTACTAGTAAGTGGAATACTGTGATATACTTTTTGCAGGTCGACATACAGCAGGTGTACCTTTTTATTAACTGCCACTTTTTTCAATTGGTTAAGTGACACAGAATAAATGGTCCGTTGTTGATCTGCCAGCTGTAAAACCAACATGCTCTTCGGCCTCCATATCGTGGTATTGATTTTCTATTTCGTTCGTTATATGGTTTTCCGGCATCTTCAACTTCGTCGAATATTGATTGAGCTTTGTTAAGTACATCTACGATGTCGTCGAAGTTTCTACTTCCATTAAAAAGTTGCAGTAATTGTTGTTTTACTTTTCCAAAGAACGCCGATGTTGTGTCACAGCCACTCATAGCATGGATAAATAATATAAATTCTTTAAAATTACGAACTCTATTCGATGGCTGCAAATCTTGCGAACGCTTATTCTTTTGGCGACTTTACCTTATGCTGGGGGTTAAATGGTTGGTATGGTCTCGATGGGGGTGGAGATGTCGAATAACCACCCCTGTAAAAGTCGAGAAACGCCACTGCGATTTTTTAGCAGCTCTGCCAACAAGTCCTATTCTCACTTTCACGTAGTAACCCCTGACTGTAGTCGTAACAGACTGTAGCTAACGAGGAAGGGCGAAAGGCGAGCATCCGGCGCCTAAAAACCGGATCTCTTCGGCTAAGGGAGCATACCCTAAAAGAAAAGACTGGTCCTCCAGGTTGGGGGTTGAGGCGTAGGGGTCAGCAACCCTTCACTTGTAAAAAAAGCATTACCGCTAAAAAGACTTTCAACAAGCCTCGGAATAGGACGGACAATAACTTACGACGACAATTGGCTAAGAAACGGACCATGAGATTTGCTACCTGGAATGTACAGGGAATAAATAATAAAACGGTAGAAGTAATAAAAGAATTAAGCCAGCAAGAAATTGACATAGCGGTTCTATCGGAAACGAAAAGAAAAGGAAAGGGAAACGAAGAACTAACGGAATACTTACAAATTTGGTCTGGTGTAGATAAGTCTGAAAGAGCAGCATCAGGTGTTGCTATTTTAATACACAAGAAACATAAGAACTATATTAAAAACTTCGAATGTGAATCAGACAGAATTGTAACACTAACAATATATCTTTATGGATATGAAACTGTCATAATTGGAGTTTATGGTCCAACGGATGACTCGACGCAAAGGGTGAAAGATAATTTTTATCAAGACTTAAGAAGAGTAATTGCAAAAACAAAAAGTCACCAAGAAATAGTACTAACTGGAGACCTCAATGGAAGAATTGGATCCAAACAAAAAGACGACGTAATAGGCCAACACGGAGAGAATATTATCAATCAGTCTGGAGAATTATTGATAGAATATTGTAATGAACATCATCTAAAAATATTAAATGGTTTTTATGCACACAAGAACATACATAAGTACACATGGGAAAGACCGACACTAGGACAGAGATCAATTATTGATTATTTTATTATAAAACAAAGATCAGCTATGAAGATCCAGGACTGTCGAGTAAAACGAGGACCTAATTGTGGGTCTGATCACTACATGCTCGAATTAAAAATCATTTGGCCTTTTAAAACCAATTTTGACAGACCAATACAAGATGATGCAGTAGAATATAAAAGTGTAAAAGAAGAAAGATACAAATTATACCTGTTGTCAGAACCCAGTATTAGAACACTATATGAAAATCGATTAAAGAATGAACTTCGAAATTATGAGCAAGTAGATATAGAGAAGGAATATACTAACATCAAACAAGCACTCCATAATGCCGCCTATCAAGCACTTGGAAGTATAGATAAGAAGAAAAAGAAACAAAAACCTTTTTGGTTGACAGAAGAGATAGAAAGACTAATAACAGAAAAAAAGAAATTGTATAACAGGTGGTTAACTAAACAAACACGCGAAAGAAGAGAGGAATATAAAGAAAAAAATAAAGAACTAAGAAGAAGAATCAAAGAAATAAAAAACCAGTATTGGGAACAGAAATGTATTCAGATTGAAGGCATGATAGGAGGATCTCGGTCTACAGAAGTCTGGAAAACAGTCAAAGGGATGAAGACAAATAATACACAAGGCGGTCAATTAATAAGTATGAGAAAATGGGAAAACCATTATGAAAAGTTACTGACAGAAAACCGCAGCGAATACAAGGAGATACAACATACAATAGAGGAAAGAGATGACAACTACCTACTAATAACACAAGAAGAAACTAAAAAACATATTATGAATATGAAAAATTCAAGATCACCAGGACCAGGTAATATAGCTATAGAGCTAATAAAATATGGAGGGAAAGAAATTATAAGCCGAATTACACAGTTAATGAATAAATGTGTTAGATCAGTACAGATCCCCCAGGAATGGAAAAAAGCCTATATAACATCGATTTTTAAAAAAGGAAATAGAAAGGACCCTGGTTGCTACAGAGGCATTAGTGTTACTGGTAGTGTCAGTAGGTTGTTTGGAAAGATACTACAAGAAAAGGTAAGAGCAGATGTTGGCTACAGTATAAGTGAAGATCAGAGTGGCTTTGTGCCGGGTCGCTCTTGTATTGACAATCTCTTTACACTACAACAAATATTAGAAAAAAAGATTTCAACAGGAGAGGAAATACATCTCGCCTTCATTGACCTCGAAAAAGCATATGATTCTATACCACAAAGTAAGCTCTGGGAAGCCCTGACTGAACTAAACATGAATATCCACTTGATAGCTATCATAAAAGAACTCTATAACAACAATACATCCTATGTAAAAAGAGGAAAACAATTATCAACACCTATATCAATAACCAAAGGACTCCGCCAAGGATGTAGTCTATCACCAATATTATTTAATCTTTACGTAGAACTAGTATTGAGGGAATGGAAAAGAAAGTGCATAGGAATGGGTATACCAGTAAACGAAAACTATCTCTTTACACTTAATTTTGCGGACGATCAAGTACTTATGGCGCAAGATTCATTCGATCTGGAGTTTATGCTGAAGAGGCTCTACACCGAATACCAGAAGTGGGGACTGCAAGTAAGCCTACAGAAAACAGAGTATCTGGTAGTTAATAGTGAGACGCAATTTCAAGTCCTCCTAAATGACGATACACTTGTAAAACAAGTTGAAGAATTTAAATATCTTGGGGCTATTGTAGATCGAAAAGGACTAGGAGAACGAGAAATAAAACACAGAATTCAAAATAGCAGAAAAGTAATAGGCTGTCTCAACTCGCTATGGTGGGATAAAAACATAACCAAAAAGACAAAGAAAAGAATAGGCCAATCAATGGTAGAATCAGTTCTCTGTTATGGAAGTGAGATTTGGGTGATAAGCGCAGAAATGAAGCGCAGATTACAAGCGGTAGAAATGGATTACCTGAGGCGTAGTGCCAGGATATCTAAGCTTCAACACATACCCAATGAAGAAATCAGACGACAGATGAAGGCAGAACAAACAGTTATTGATAGAATTGAAATGCGCGGTTTATGCTGGTTTGGACATTTAATGCGAATGCCGGAAAATCGATGGCCACAAAGAATATTTCGCTGGCAACCTCCAGGAAAAAAGAAACGAGGACGACCAAGACGTTCCTGGAATGAAGGCATAAGGAAAGCGATGGAAAAACGAAACCTGAACGAAGACATGACTCAGGACAGAGAGGATTGGAGAAAGGGATTGAGTAGGCAGCATTTGGCTGTATAATGATAATGTTACATGTATTGTAATTATCTAGCTCAATATATATATATATACCTTATGCTTCTTTCATAAGTACAATGTTCTTGTTTTTAAGACTGAGTGCTATCAATACAATTAAAAGGTCCACATCTTGTCCAACCACAACAATTTGTTCATTTTCCAAGGATTTTTCGATGGCAGCCCTAACTATATGGGCATCAGCATTATCTTCTCCTTAAGAACATTTTCCGAGTAATAATCAAATACGACAAGCGAATGAAGGAAGTATACGCTACGTATCAGCGAAATTACCTTCTTTTGGCCCTATGCCATATTATATAAGACTGCCACCATCTAGTACAAAATAACAATTCGTAGTATTTATTTCCCGTTACGGAACTGCAGATGTAATAAAAAGCTGTTTCCTTCGTCTTTCTCATAAAACTAATATTTTAAATAAAGAAAAAGATTCAGACGCAAGTTCGTACCTGAAGCAGGAACGAAAATCGTCGGGAGAGTAAATGGTACACATTATTAGTTGGAAGAGCTGTGTGGAAACGACTTGAATGGTAGCTACCGACTTTTATCTTACTGGCTGTAGAACACATAGTTTTCACCACGTCAATACGTTTGAGTTTAAGAGTACCAAATGCACTTGCTTTACTGATGGAATGTCGCGATATCTCTTCGCCAACATATTTTGCTTCAAAGCAATTGATGGGTTCCTTGGCAACGAATCCGGTGGAGAGCGAAACAAGTTTATTGATAGTAGCAAACGGGGAGTGAGTTGGTGTCAATGCTCATTTTTCGACAATCAGTCTGGTTATAAATTAGAGACGTAGATTACTCCTGAGTGGACTAGGCCTACTGGGGTAACCACTTGACAAAAAAATGCACTGAGAACTCTATTTAAAGGGTAGCGAGGAATTGAATTTACACCATCAGGGTCGTCGCAGCGCTTCGCTAACACTTCCCACTTCTTCGATCTCACACTGCTCCAAAACCGTTGCATCTATTGTAAATATGTATAAAACATTATTTGTAGTACATTTTGGAAGAAATCATATTCCCGAAAAGCAAAATATTTCTATTCCTCAAATATAAGTCTGATATGACTGAACTACAGGGTGTTAATTAAGTAGTCGTCAAACATTAAGGGGTGATTCCTTGATCAATTCTAAGATAAAAAGTTCATACAAACATGGGACCTAAACGGCTTCATTTTCAAAACACATGTTGGAGGGTGTTGAAGTTTAAACAAAATTGTTTTTTTACAAAAATGTTGAAAACGGCTCGAGGTATCCTAATGAAACTTGGTGTAAGTTAGTATTTCATAAGGTGACATTGTTCGGTTAAAATAAATTTAATTTATTTCCACCAGTGGCGTGCATCGGGGCGACCTCAGTTACCTTATTTTAGAAAATCTGGTACGTCACTTTTTTTCCGAAAAGTTTTCTAACTATTGTAAGATTGTTTGTTATTAAATAATGTTTTTTTAAAACTTATTTATACTGTATTTTAAAAACGAAGCCGTGTAGGTCCCAGTAACGTCCAATGAACGAAATTGCTTTTACAAATTTTTGCTTTTCCCGAAAAAGGATTATTCTATCAAAAAAAATAAAAGATACATCTTTTGTATAGTTTCAAGGAATTAAGCTAAAAAACTTGTCGTATTAGCTAAAAAACAGTGGCGTACCAGATTTTTCTAAAATAAGGTAACTGAGGTGGCCCCGATGTACGCCACTGGTGGAAATAAATTAAATTTATTTGGCCAAACTTTGCCACTTGATGAAATACTAACCTACACCAAGTTTCATTGGAATACCTCCAGGAGTTTTCCATATTTTTGAAGAAAACTAAATTTTTGATTAAATTTCAACACCCTGTGTCTTGAAAACGAATCCGGTCCCATGTTTGTATGAACTTTTTATCTTAGAATTGCTCAAGGAATCACCGCTTAAAGTTTGTCTACGTACTTAATTAATACCATGTGTAAGTTGAATTAAATTCTGATGTCTGTCATTAACTGATTTTATCTACGACCACTACTAAAAGTAGGTCTTTTAGCGCTAGCTTGTTTCACTAAAAGTGACGTTTTATAGTTTACCGTGTTTAAAGAAATCAGCTGTTTACTTTTAGCACATGTGCTAAAAGTGAAGCGAGGTTCAAAACTACAATTTCGAACTGCAAGTGAAGTTGTAAAGCTATTCTAGTTGCTTCTTGCGTTACAGGTAGAGCGTTTTTGAAATAATTAAAGCGTTATGTAATGAATACAGTCATATGTGGAGTATCAATAATTACATTTCGTAACTCACCTTGACAGCACGGGCGTGGCCAAACAATCGCCACCGCGGCGTAGGCTACTATTCATTATGACATAAATTAAAAGCGTCTCAGATGCGAACCTTTCTTAAATCGATATTTATGGATTAATAACGGTAAAATTAAGGTCGTAGATAAAATATTGTATGCAACGCGTGCTAAAAGTCGTTTATGCGCGAGACAAGTTATGAAACTCAGCCTTCGGCTTCGTTTCATAATTTTCATGTCTCGCGCATAAACGTCGACTTTTAGCACTTGTTGCATAAATAGCTATTAAATCGGTCAATGTAATATAATGTCTTTTATACAGTGTGTCCCCGGATAGGTGAAACGACTCTTGTAAAAGGGAAAAAATTCTCGATTTAAATTTTCATTTTTGGGGTTCAGCCCTGCTTGGTTAAAGGCGAATTTCTAACATCATTTCAGTTTTGAAAAATCAAGTATGCCTTTGAAATTTTCAAAAAATCTATTTTTCTGTAACGTAAAGTATCCTTTATGTGGCAAATACGACAAAAAGTTATAAAGAAAAGTTGTTTAGAATCAACATCTAGGGTCGTTTCAAAATCCGCGGCCAACTTTGATTTCTCACATATTTTCTTTCAAGTTTATTTCCCAAATCAAAGAATTTTATTTTTAACAAAGTTTTTTTATTATGAAATAATGTTTTTCCAATAAAAATCTTTGTTAAAAGTCAAATTCTTTGATTTGGGACCTAAACATAAAAAGAAATTGTGAGAGATCAAAGTTGGCTGAGGATTTTGAAATTTGGTATAGGGGCCTATGTGTTGATTATAAACAACTTTTCTTAATAACTTTTTGTCGTATTTACCTTACAGAAGAATAGGTTTTTTTAAATTTCCAAGGCATACTTGATTTCTCAGAAATGAAATTATGTTGGAAATTCGCCTTTAACCAAGCAGGGCCAAACCCCAAAAAATGAAAATTTAAATCGAGAATTTTTTACCTTTCACAAGAGTCGTTACACCTATCCGGGGACACACTGTATATTACTTGCTTTATAAATTTAAATCGATTCGGTTTTTGATATTATCCAAGGTGGCACACCTGATTTTCATGAATTGCGAAAGGGTTGGTCATGGTCTGTGGTTGGTCTGTTGGTCATTACGTATTCTTGTGGTTTGGTTTTATTCTGTTAAACGAAAACGACCGTGTTTAAGTAATTAATTAATGAATTCGTCTTTCTCGCCTAGTATCTAACGAAATGACATGTATCAACCTACTGTAAACGTTTACGATCGAAATCGCTGTTTATTGTTTATTAGATACACTCGAGTATCACAACAAACCACTTCTGAGGTTTAGTGTCTTGTGCGGTTAGACGAACAGTTATTAAGTAATATTCTTTATCTACTCCTACTGCACAATGGCCATGAATTATGATTCATAATTCACGGTTTGCAGCCAATCATAAAATTCTATTTTCATTATTCAATAGTTTGCAAATTGCAACCAATCAGAAAATTCTATTTTCATTATTCAATAGGTTGTAGCCAATCACAAAATTCATTCTTATTATTAAATGACTTTTGAAGTTAACAGCTGTCACAAATGTCATAATTCTGAAATATGAACACAAGGCTCCTATTGCATAGAAGTAGATAAAATATCGTATTATATTCGCGATTATGGCCATTATTCACTCAGATGACTTGCGCCACGCGCCTTCGGCTTGTGGGGCAAATGTCATCTTCGTGAATAATGGCTGTCATAATCGCTCATATAATAATATACTATTACTTTACAGATGGTTTAAAAGGCCATGATTTTGTAATTGGAATAGTTCTAGACATTTCTACCCAATCTAAAGAGACCTCCGCTTGTTTATTGAAGGTAATCGTAGTCGGTCAACACTGAAGGCAAAACAATCACTACATTTACCTACTAAATAGACCCTGTGCACATGATTAGATGAAATGAAAATAACATCCGACTCTAAATAAATTGGTTAGTTTTAAAATAACTTCATTTTTCTTTATAAAACAGCATGTAGGTAAAGTTATTATCTGCAATTAGCTAGTACGTCAATTACTTCTAATAATACCTACTTGTTTCAGGTGTATTTCAAATGTTTCTGTAATTTTATATTAATGAACAAACAAGTATTACCTTCCAAGCCAACGTTCAAATAACCATGATGACCACTAATCAAGAAACATCTGATAATAATTGTTATAGTTCAACAGCAATTTCACTGCATAAATTAAGAGATTTTGATAACAATGAAGATATAAAAAAAATATCTATCAAAGAGGAAATCATTGAAAGCAGCAACGACATCAGTGATTATTCAAAAATTGATATTAAATGTGAATTTGAAATTAAAGACCAAAATTATGCAGCTATAATTTCAACAGCAGAGAGTTCGATTACACAAACAAAGCTTCTGGCAGGCGAAAAACCTTATGCATGTTTTGTTTGTGAATATAAAACTGCCTGCAAACAACATTTAGTTAGGCATATCAAAACTCATACAGGTGAAAAACCTTATCTTTGTACTGTCTGTAAATACAGTGCGGCACAACAATCTACTTTAGTTGCACACATGAAAACTCATACAGGCGAAAAACCTTATTCTTGTTTTGATTGTGATTATAAAACTGCCCGCAAAGATAGTTTAGTTCAACATATGAAATCCCATACAGGCGAAAAGCCTTTCTGTTGTTTGGTTTGTGAATATAGAACCGCACGAAGACAGGATTTAGTTCAACATGTGAAAACTCATACAGGGGAAAAACCGTATTCTTGTTCTGTTTGTGAATTTAAAACAGCCCTAAAGTCTCGATTAGTTCGACATATGAAATCTCATACAGGCGAAAAACCTTTTTGTTGTTCTGTTTGTGAATATAGAACGGCAGTAAAATCAGATTTAGTACAACATGTGAAATCCCATACTGGCAAAAAACCTTATTATTGTTCCGTTTGTGAATTTAAAACTGCCCACAAAAAGAGTTTAGTGGCACATACGAAATATCATACAGGCGAAGAACCTTTTTCTTGTTCTGCTTGTGAATTTAAAACTGCCCACAAAAAGAGTTTAATTGCACATGTGAAATATCATACAGGCGTAAAACCTTATTCTTGTTCCGTTTGTGAATTTAAAACTGCCCACAAAACGAGTTTAATTGCACATATGAAATATCATACAGGTGAAAAACCTTATTCTTGTTCTGTTTGTGAATATAAAACAGCTGAAAAACATAATTTAGTTCGACACATGAAATCTCATACAGGCGAAAAACCTTATTGTTGTTCTGTTTGTGAATATAGAACGGCACTAAAACCTAATTTAGTTCGACATATGAAATCTCATACTGGCGAAAAACCTTATTCTTGTTCTGTTTGTGAATTTAAAACAGCCGAAAAATCTCGATTAGTTCGACATATGAAATCTCATACAGGCGAAAAACGTTTTTGTTGTTCTGTTTGTGAATATAGAACGGCAGTAAAATCAGATTTAGTACAACATGTGAAATCCCATACAGGCAAAAAACCTTATTATTATTCCGTTTATGAATTTAAAACTGTCCACAAAAAGAGTTTAGTGGACATATGAAATATCACACAGGCGAAGAACCTTTTTGTGGTTCTGTTTGTGAATATAAAACAGCTGAAAAACATAATTTAGTTCGACACATGAAATCTCATACAGGCGAAAAACCTTATTCTTGTTCTGTTTGTGAATTTAAAACTGCCCACAAAGAGAGTTTAGTTGCACATATGAAATATCATACAGGCGAAGAACCCTTTTGCTGTTCTGCTTGTAAATATAAAACGGCACGAAGATATGATTTAGTACAACATATGAAATCTCATACAGGCGAAAAATATGCACAAAGATTAAGATGGCTGGGACATGTTTCAAGAATGCCCGATAATAGACTTGCAAAAAAGGTGCTGACACCAGGAGAGGGAGGAAATAAAAGAAGAGGAAGATTGAAAAGAAGATGGCTGACGGAAGTGAATAAAGACCTGTTGCAATTGGGCGTGGAAAAGTGGCAAGAGAAATCTAGAGACAGAACAAAATGGAAGAAGATGGTGAAAAGATTTCAAGCCATGGGTCTGCAAGACCTGTAGAACTGTATTATATATATTGTGAAAGTTGCAGTTCAGGACTGCCGATTTATTGTTAAAAAAATTAATTACTAGATAGGATGATATTTTGGATAGAAAAACTCTAATTTTAAAAGTAAAAATAAAACAGAATAGCTAGACAAAAATAATGTTCTAAAATATAAATTAAAATTATTATCTTTGGATTAAGATTAATGGCTATTGATGTTAACAAAGAACAATATATAATTAAAAGGTAAATAATTAGACAAACTATAAGTTAGTCTGAAATAATATGAAAGTTATAAACTGAATAAATATTTGAATAAGTTACTTGGAATTTGTCAGATTAATTAAGAAAATATACTGTATGTAGTTAAAAATAATCCAGGATGTTAGTTTTAAAACATTGTGTTAAAATTGAGGATTGCTATAGTGAATTTTATTATTAAGGATAACTTATTTTGATTTGAAAAAAATGAACATAATTCTTTTGTATCAATTTAAATTAATAAAATAAACTCTGTATAATTAAAAGTTTATTATTGGATGGATATACAAGGGTGCAAATGACAAAATTAAGTGAAATAAATGGGATAAAAGCGAATTTTAAACTGAGACAAACTTTGACGTGAAGAAGAGGACCATTTATGTGATTAAGAAGAATAACGAATATTGCAACTGGTGAAAGGAGTCCGTTCTAGCAGGGATGATTGTAGGAGCTGTAATAGATATTTTTCTGTCAATACGCAGAATTCTGTAACTACTTTAAATGGGTATGCTGACATAAAGTTATTAATGGAGTAATTATAAACTAAACTTGGGGTTGCTGGTTCGAGTTCGTACAAGTCGAGGATATCTGGAAATTGAATTTTAATTGGGCTTGCTGTCACAAACTCATCATTGGGGTCGGTGTTTGTGTAATGGAATTGAAGGATTGGATTCCATGTTGGTTGCTGTAGAAAGGATGACATCTTGGAATTGCAGTTGTATGCAATACAAGCTTGGTGGCTATTGGAATTGTAGCATGACACTTTAACAGTGTTTACTTCATTATTACACCGTGGATTCTAATTGAAGTGGGGTTCCTGGTTGAAGATGCAAATACATGTGACAAAATAGGTAGGTCGGTTGAACAGAATTGCCTGCAGGCTGAACAGGTTTCTGTTACTTGCGCCGATTCTGTCCCTTTAATTCTGAGCGCACGGTTAAGGTTGAGACTACAAAAAAATATTGTTTTAAGAGAAAGTAGTCAGGCCACCAAGAAGGACGTTATAATTTGGTAACTACCTCACACTTCAAATGTTTAGGTTTGGAAAAGTAGTACCTCGATGTTAATGAATCAAACACTTACAGCCAATTGGTTTTATTATAAAATCTGGTTCTACTAAAGCGTGTGGCATTGATAATATTTCAATCGACATGATAAAAGTATGCTGTCCTTATATTACGCCTGTTATAACTCATTTAATAAACTTCTGTTTTAGAAATCAAACATTTCCAAAAATATGGCGACAATCCAAAATCACACCCATTCCAAAAAAAGCCCACCCTTAGAATATAAAGATTTAAGGCCTATCAGCATCTTACCTGCAATGTCAAAAATAATGGAAAAAGCAATAGTACTTCAACTACAGCAACATATTGATAAATATAAGCTGCTGGCTGAATGTCAGTCAGGTTTTAGATCAGGATACAGCTGTACGACAGCTTTAATTAATATAATTGATGATGTTTTAGCTGATAATGACAAAGATTATCTTACAGTCTTAGTGCTTTTAGACTTTAGCAAAGCCTTCGATACTCTTGATCACGATATTCTAAAAGCTATTTTGCATTATGTAGGACTGGACGTATCCACAATCAATCTTGTAAATTCTTACTTAACAGAACGTACTCAGAAAGTTTATCTGGATGGAAACGTTTCCGAAGTTGCAGAGATGTCGTCAGGTGTACCACAAGGGTCCGTTCTTGAACCAATCTTGTTCACAATTTACACAAATAATTTAATAAACCACTGTCTGCAACACTGTCAGCACCGTCTGTATGCTGACGATACACAGGTATATCTTTCGTTTCCAACTAATAAACTAGACGAGGCGATAAATAATATAAATGAGGATTTACAGAACCTTTCTGAATATTCTATGCAGCATTCTGTATCTTTAAATCCAAATAAAACAAATTTTATATTGTTTGGTAATAAAAAGAGTAGATCTAGAATTCGGGATAAAATAAAACTTTACCTTAACAACATGCTCCTTCCCGTGAGGGATGAAGTTTATAATCTTGGCGTTACTATTGATAATTCCTTAAGATTTAAGACTCACGTACGGACTTGCATAAGAAGAGCATATTCTAACTTAAAGCTGCTGTATGCTAATAGATATATATTAAATAAAGAACTTAAAATAATGTTGTGTGACTCACTCGTTCTTTCTCACTTCAACTACGAGGACACCTTATACGCACACTGCATTGATGCGGATGAACGTAGAACGATACAACTTGTGCAAAATAATTGTTTACGCTTAATTTACGGCGTGAGAAAGTATGAGAGAATCACTCACAAATTAAAAGAAGCAAAGTGGCTTAATATGGAACAGCGGAGAAATATTCACTGTGCTGTTCTGTACTATAAAGTAATTATTACAGGGGTTCCACCATATCTTTGCCGTAAAGTAAAATATAGAACAGATATTCATAATCTTAATCTAAGGCATAAGGGTCTATTAAGTATGCCTACTCATCGTACTTCAATCTACCAAAGAAGTTTTTCATATAACGTCTGCAAATTCTGCAATAAGTTACCCTTAGAATGGAAAGATCAGTCACTAAATAAATTTAAATTATTGTACAAAAATAAACTGTTGGAGGGAGGTGTTTGATGGGCTAATTTGGTATAAGTATTATGTAATCTTTCGCGTTGCATCAGCTATTAAGTATTTGCGCACTTAGTTAATATGAGCAAGTAGTCTGCTTGGGAGGGTGGTAGATCAGTAACCTTACATGCTGCTGAACCCTTCCATTTGTTTCTTAATTAATATACTTGGTTGTTACTATTAGTAGTTAGTTAACAATGTATTTGTTTTGTATTATAGGACAATAAACATTATTATTATTATTATTATATACATATACCGGGTGTCCATTCTCAAAGTCGAATATAAGCAATTAACATTAGTGCATTCACTCGTTCTTCCTTGAAATAATTCAGCTTTCTGTAGATAATTTTAACAGACATTGGCAGAAAATACCTGATTTACGCCAACTAATTACCAATTTTTTTGACAAATGCTATCGAACCTGAAAAGCAAAGCATGTCATATTTAAAAATTCCCAAGTTTTAAATTAGTATTTTAAAATAAAAATCGCATCTTGAATATTATTATTGGTATCATTTGATGCGTAATAATTTTATCTTTCCATTGATGCTATTACCTTCCCTATAAGTTGAATTGGCGAACAGGAATTGTCGAAAACGTTCAATACAATGTTAATCGCCTATGTTCGACTTTGAGAACGGACACCCGGTATACATTTCGTTTAGTTCTAAAAATTGTGTTATTTTAAAGTGTAAAAGTGTTTATTCTTACTAGGTCGCTATAATATATCACAACAACAGTCAGCGTTTAAGCAAACCACTTTCGCTATATATGCCATGCGATTCTGCTAACATGCAATTGTGACATATTAAACTTTCATGAACTAATGCCTTTGCTGCTATTTTGCATTTTTAAACATATTGAACTGTATTTCTTAAATTTTGAAATGAAATTTAAATCTGTTTAATTTGAGAATAAACATATTGCCAAATTCCAGATTAAGAATAACAAAAGTTACATTCTACACTACACTGTTTCAACCATGTTAATTTTCTTAAGGGGATATTCTACTGTCTGCTGGCGCTGTTTGGGTGGATGCTTTCTTCGGTGGAGTTTTTATTTCCTTTTACTATAAAGGAAGTATTGGATTCACCCCAAAAATTCGAAATTAAGTTTTCAACGGATCTTCACGTTTTAGAGTCCCCTGATCCCAAAAAACATTTTTTTTTCATTGGTCTGTCTGTCTGTCTGTGTGTGTGTCTGTCTGTCTGTGTGTGTGTCTGTCTGTCTGTGAACAGAATATCTCAAAAACGAAAAGAGGTATGGTGTTGAAACTTCATATATAAGTTTTGTGTACTATGTAGATGAGACAGCAAGCTTTTGAAGAAAATCGCATAACCGGAAGTAGGTGTTTACTCTTGTGATTTTTCAGTTTTTTTCGATTTTTTCAAAAACGGCTCTAACGATTTTTTTTAAACTTTACATTTTTAATGTGTATTGATGTGAGATAGGTGATTTTCCAGTTGAATACTTCTAAAGTGGGTTTCTTTTGTTTTTTTTTCATTTTTTTTATTAACTCCTATTTTAAATAAAACACTCGGTATATTATTACATTTTTGAATTTACCTTAAAATTCTAGAGAAAATTTGTCTCTTCAACTAACACTCGATTTTGTACCGTTTTTGTAAAATTTGTAATTTTTGAAAATTTTTAACAAATGGTTAAAAATTAAAAATGAAATTTTTGACTAATTATAAGATCACTGGAAAAGGAAGTTGTGTGAGTGTATCACACCAGATTTTTTCCTGATACAATAAATGTTTCCTATTATAGTAGCGGCTCCTAAGACGTTGATGGCTATTCCGCTGGAGAGGTAGGAATGATGTCGGATGGTTTTCCATGTAATTTCCTTCAGATGGTGTTGGAGGTCCAACTGAAAAGCTTGTAGATCCGCAAAGTGGTCTGATTGCTTCAGCACTGGCTCCTCTACTATAGCTGTAAAATAGTTTTGGGTTACTGTGTCTTGAATTTGATGCTAATTGGTTTGGAATATCCTACCAGGATTTTAAATTTCTTGTTGTGTCTCAGAGTTAACGTGTTTTTGTCGTTTGAATGATACAGTCTGGAGTGTTCCGAATGACACCTATTGCATTGACTGTAAGTTCCTCTCTTTCCACACTGCAGGTGACCGCATGCTCGTCGGTTTGCTAACGACGAACGTCCATCTGCTGCCTCTTCCTTTGGAGACAATTAATTTTAGAATTGACATTGCGTACTCCCGCCTTATATGGGTGAATACGACAAATAATAATGTCACCCTTGCTGAGGTTAGCTGTTTCAGAGGGTGCTGCATCGGTGTTTCGCATTGTGTATCTTCGGATAATTCGTTCGCAGACTCGCACACCTTGTAAAGTTGTCCACGATGTCGATTACGGTATTGAAGTCTTCTTCGATCTTCCCTTTCTCAAACTGGATTTCTATCCCTTCTTGATTCCATCCTCCACTAGGGGCTAGGTGCTTAGCATCGTGTTTACCGTTTTCTGAACTTCTTGCTGCCATTTCTTGATTCCACCTTCCACTAGGCGTGAAGTATTTGGTATCGGATTTGTATTTTCCTGCATTCTTGGCTGCCTTTTCTTGGTGCCACCCTCCACCGGGTGTCAAGTTTTTAGTGGGCTCAGAAAGTTTCTCGTTTGCTGCAGTTCTTGCTGCCATTTCTCGGCCCCATACACCGCTAGGAGCTGCTTTAGAATCATCTGGAGGACTTCCAACGATTTATTAGTGGACTTTTTTCTCTATTTTTATTTTTGCTTTCGTATTTTCATACAATTTCTGGGTTGCCTTTATCAGATTCATTTGTATGTTGGTGTTGTTTAAACTTTCCCAAAGCTTAGTAAGTGAAATAGGCATCTTGACAGGCCACTATAAACTAAAGAGAAGTCTAACACTGATAGGAGTAAAGGAAGATCCCATTTGTTCAAGATGTGGGGGGGGGGATGAGAAAACATATTTTTACTACTTGGGAGAATGCGAGGCGTTTCAGCGACAGATGTATAGAACCTTTGGAGCAGCTACGTCTCGAATAAAAGAGTTGAACTCCCTACCCTGGGCCGATATTATGATCTTCATTAGGAAATCAGGAAGGTTTATGCAGGGAGAAGAGCCCATCGAAGAGCCAACATGGGGCTTACTTGCTAGACTTCGGTCTCCCCACAACAACAACAACAACAACAACTACTACTACTAGTAAGTGGAATGCTGTCATATACTTTTTGCAGGTCGACATACAGCAGGTGTACCTTATTATTAACTGCCACTTTTTTTCAATTGATTGAGTGACAGAATAAATGACCCATTGTTCATTTTCTATTTCGTTCATTATATCGTTTTCCGGCATCTTCAACTTCTTCGAATGTTGATTGAACTTTGTTAAATACATCTACGATGTAGTCGAAACTTCTACTTCCATTAAAACGTTGCACTGATTGTTGTTTTACTTTTCCAAAGAACGCCGATGTTGTGTCACAGCCACTCATAGCATGGATAAATAACATAGACTCTTTAATGTTACGAACTATATTTGATGACTGCAAATTTTCCGAACGCTATATTCGTTTTGCGACTTTGCGTTATGCTTCTTTCATAAGTATCGAGAGATCCAAAAAAAACTGTTCCTCAGCGGGCTGTGGAAATTCAACGTATGAATAATATGTTGGTGACACTGTATGCCAATGTCAAATGCGAGGTTAGCAGGTTAGGATTTGCCTCATTTTGTGTCAAAGCTGACGGAAAACCTAACCTGATAATCTCGAATTTGACATTGACGTACAGTGTCACCAACATATTATTAATACGTTGAATTTCCACAGCCCGCTGAGGAACAGTTTTTTTGGATCTCTCGATACAATGTTCTTGTTCTTCAGACTGGGCGCTATAAATAAAATTAAAAGGTCCACATCTTGTCCAACCACAACAATTTGTTCATTTGCCACCGATTTTTCGATGGCAGCCCTAACTATATGTGCATCTGCATTATCTTCTGCAATTAATCATTCTATACCTTTGCGGTTGAAGTGTTAACTCAGCTGCAAAATAAACCGTCCCTTGTTGGAAGGCCAACGAACCTTTATTGCGATTCCGCGAGTACTGTGTTAGCATCAAAAATAATTTTGAGCGATGCACATTTTAGCAAGCGTCTCTGACGTTCAATACTTTTTGTGCTAAGAACATTTGCCGAGTAATAATCAAATACGAGAAGCGAATGAAGAAATTATGTGCTACTTGGATATCAGCGAAATTACCTTCCTTTGGCCCTATGCCACGTTGAATAAGACGGCCATCATCTAGTACAAAATAACAATTCGTTTTAAATAAAGAAAGAGGTACAGACGCAAGTTCGTACCTGAAGCAGGAACGAAAATCATCGGGAGAGTAAATGGTATAGGTTATTCGTTGGAAGAGCTAGGTGGAAACGACTTGAATGGTATCTACCAACTTTTACCTTACTAGTTCTCGAACACATAGTTTTCACCAAGTTAATACTTTTGAGTTTGAGAGTTCCAAATGCACTTGCTTTACTGATGGATTGTCGCGATATCTATTTACCAACATATTTTGCTTCAAAGCAATTGATGGTTTCCTTGGCAACGAATCCGGTGGATAGCAAAACAAGATTATTCATAGTAGCAAACGGGGAGTGAGTTAGTTTCATTGCTCAAATTTTCGATCATCTGTATCGTTATAAATTAGATATACGTAGATTACACCTGAGTGGACTAGCGCTACTGGGATAACCACTTAAAGAAAAGCAGGGAGAACTCTATTTAAAGGGTGGCGAGGAGATGAATTTACACCATCAGGGTCGCGCTTCTTCGATCTCACACTGCTCCAAAACCGTTGCATCTATTGTAAATATGTATAAAACATTATTTGTAGTACATTTTGGAAGAAATATTGACCCCGAAAAGCAAAACTTTGTGTTAATATTTCTCTTCGTCAATTATAGGTCTGATATGACTGAACTATAAATTGACTTCTAGGATTTTAATGTCTATGTCATTAACTGATTTTAAAGCAGTCAATGTAATATGTTTGTTTTTATATGTTACTTGAGTTACAAATTTAAATCAATTCGGTTTTTGAGATTTTCAAAGGTAGCACACCTGATTTTCGTGAATTGTGAAAACGTTGGTCTGTGATTAACAGTGTTGCCAGACATACCATAATTATGGTATTTATACCATCTTTTCGAGCTGGATACCATCAAAAATAATTTAGTTAAAATATACCATAATTTACAGTTTCATACCATATCATACTATTACTATAGACGTCAATCCCAATCTCCAAAAATGAAATTAGGCGTTATTATTCCTCTGCTGATTAGCAGGCACAGACATTTGATTTTGGGGTTCCCCAAAACGGTAGATAGCGTTTTTTAAAAAGGTCATGCCTTGATAATAGAGATTATTTCATGAGGGTTCGCAATATGAAATCGTTTGAAGTCGTTTCGTTATAGTATTTATTACTGAATGGTGGATGGAGGATGATTAGTCTTGTGTCTTGGGTTGTGCTTTATTGGATTTAGTTTATTCTAAATTCACCTCGTATTATAAGTACCACTGTACGTAGGACGTAGAGTTCGTGGATAAGCGGATAATTGTGTTATAGTTTGAATTTTTTGTTATATTAAATAGTGTGGTGTCCAGTAATTGAGTGTGAAAATGGAGGTCGATAGTAGTTAAATCAGGGTACCCTACCGAAAAGTAAAAAAGCAGTTCAGGCAGCCGGCAACAAAAGCATAAACAAATTGTTCAAAAATATCGCCTTGTCTGGAATGTATTCTAGAATTCAATAATGGGTTAAAATCTTCTGCAGATAAGAAATAAGCAGCATGTCCTGCATGTAAGAACAAAAAAAAATAACTGCAGGTATTTCCATTTTTAAGAAATATGATCAAGTTTCAAACATAGGAAAAATGTCTAAATTTCTATTAGATATTTTACCCCTACTACATATGATAGGGTGTTTTCTTAGACAGCGTTAATAAAAACTAAAATTCTAAATAAACTGTCGCTAAAAACAATATATTCCTTAGTATTGGTAAGTATCAGAAGAAATAAAAAATATGGTTGCTGTTACGAATATCAACCATCTAAAGAAATACTTAAAAACTATGGCTACAAGTATATATTATACAAAAAATAAAATAATTATTTTGCTGGACTGTTAACAGTGTTAACTAATTTCTTATTCATTTTTAAAAATTCTTTGATATCATGGACAGTATAGAAGATGTTAAAGAATTAGTTTGAGTAATCGATATTAATTAATGTAGGTATGTGTATTACTATTTGTAATCTAGGTATTTTATTTTAATGTTTCATTTAATTTAGCTAAATGAAGGTAATGCTTATCTAGTTTTTTCAATAAAAATAATATGAGCATATTTATAATATTAGTGTTTATATTTTAATTTCTTTGTATCGAGAGATAAAAAAAAAGTCAGTGGATCAAGTCCCGGCAGCCGGATGTATAAAATGACATTTAAAATCCCGGCAGCCGGGATTCGTTCGATTTCTCGCCATTGCTAAAGAAATATGTGATATTTGTGCAGAATAAAGCAATGAAACTTATGAATATCGGTATAACCAACTTAAACAATTATTGCATACTTGGAAAAATGGCAATGAAGTTTCTATAAGAGATATAATTTGTAACTCCAATGAAGTAGCAGCTCAATTTCTTGACGATACAGTAATTCCGACAGAAAATTAAACATCAGATATATTTGATGTACAAAATGAAAATATAATAGTCGATAACAACGAAGCAGAGATTAATAGAGAATTTATTGCTATGAAACAGAAACTTCGGTAGTTCAAACCGAAATTCTAACATCAGGTATACAGAATGGAGTTATTGATAACAACGAAGTAAAACTACAATTTTTGAATCAAGAAGTATCACTAACGAATGAAATGTTTAATAGCGAATTGCACTGCTATGAAAAAGAAATTCAAATTTCGAAAGTCAGTAATCTTATGATTGAAAATAAAGTAGTAACGAAAAGTAATACAAACAACCAACGCGAAACATTTATAGAAGAAACAAGTGTTGATGAATTGTCAGAAATTAAAATGCCCATTGCAATTAGAAAAAGAGGAAGACCCAAAGGGTTAGAAAACACGGTCATTGGTATACCCAAGAAAAAGAAAGTAAGTAGGAAAGCTCCTTTATAAAACTTAATCACCTCGAAAAAACAAATGTTGCTGTCATGGATTATGAAGGACGCAAATAAAATTGTCAATATATCATCATCTCATTTTATTGTACATGACTATGATATAAAAAAAGCTGATCTTATTAACAATAAGGCTATCGAAGACACCGTCGATAACTTTTTATATATCCGAAAATATTTAACACAAGAAGCATGGGATATATTACAATGCATTATTAAAAGAAAAAAAGAACAATGTAATTGGATATGTGCTGTCTGTGCCAATCACATTAACCAAAATAAAAGGATTAGATGTGAAGGTTGCTTAAATCGATATCATTTAATATGCGTTTCCCTCAAAAATATTCCAAAGCGAAAATGTTGGTTTTGCCTATTTTGTTAGCTTATGTTAGTAAATTAAGTCTTTAAGAATATGTTTACTTTACATAATATATAACATAAAGCACTTACATGAATTTTTATTTACCTTTTATAACTATTAAATATATGTATATTATATATTTTGTAAATTTAATGATATAAAATTAATGTAAAGCAATAGAAACTTATTATTATTATCCTAAAAAACTTTTACAGTGCCATAAAAGTATATGAAATTTAAAAATTTTATTTAAATATATACTTTTTAGGGTGTCCACCCTGTAGATGTGTGGTAAAAGTATATCCAGTTTCTTTCTTGGTAGTATTGTCAACTACATGTCAAATATCGTTTTCATCAGTCAAGTAGTTTTTCTGTTATAGCGCCAAGAAACAGACACACAGACAGAAATTAACCACTTTAATTTTCCTAACCCTCATAATCTGAAACATGAAAATTCGGAAAAATTTCGGAAGATGAAATTTTACATATATACTTATATTGGCAAAACAATATAATTATTTTATAATAATACATAAATAGCTATTAATATAACAAGATTATTATGCGATTTACAATAGTCGATGACGTTGCCAGGCGACGAGTCGGCAGCGGAGTCGCCTGGCAATGTCCGAGATGGTTTAAATCGCATAATGATCGAGTTACATTCAAAGCTTTATCGTATCATTGACAACGATGACGTGAAAAAATCAACAACTTTGGTTATCACTAACGTATTATATATTGTAACTAACGTGTTATGTGCTACTAAGCTATTGTAAAGTTGTTATAATGTTATGATATTAATAATTATCAATAAAGATTTAACATAAAGGAACCATAATTGTCAATGATACGATAAAATACCTATACAAAGTACTTCTACAAATGACTGATTGCCGGGATTTTTAGTTGAAATCGAACGAATCCCGGCAGCCGAGATTTTTAGTTCAAATCGAATGAATCCCGGTTGCCGGGATTTTAAATGTCATTTTATACATTCCGGCTGCCGGGACCTGATCCACTGCCAAAAAAAAAACTGATCCCCAGCGGGCTGTGGTAATTCAAACGTATAAATACAGGCTGGCTACCTACATCATTTAGTAAGAAATAACAATGTCAGCGAGTTTTGGAAAGGGCTTTTCTACAGTTCAAAAAGCTCAAGCGATCTTCCTGCGACGTTATGTGACCCAAATAAAATAAACAACTACTTTGTAAGTGTGTTCCAAAAGTCAAGTAATTGTGATAAAAAAATAAATTATTGCAGTAATCACAAACGCGTGGAAAACACCAAGTTTACTTCTAAACTGATTGAAACTCACATGGTATGGAAACATATTTATAGTATAAAATCAAACGCAGCTGAAAGGGATGGATTGACTTTAATTATGGCCAAACTTAGTTTGCCGGTAATTATAAACCATCTAACGCACATTGTTAACAGTTGCATGGAGCAAGGGTATTGTCCAGAATGTTGGAAAGAATCCATAATATGTCCTGTTCCTAAAGTGAAGAACCCTTCAAGTGTAAGAGAACTACGTCCAATAAGCTTATTACCTGTGTTTTAGAAAGATCTATACAGACACAAATGACAAACTATCTTATAGAAAATAACTTGTTGCCAGTTCACCAATCAGGGTTCAGGAAAAATCACAGTACTACATCGGCGCTACTAAACTTAGCGGATAATGTTATTCGAGCTCTCGACAAGAATATGGCAGTTATATCGGAATCACTTGACTACTATAAAGCTTTGATGTACTTGATCATAAGCTGCTTATTGCAAAATTGAAATACCTAAGATTTGATGAGACTGCTATATCATTTTTTAATCACTACCTAATAGGCAGGAAACAGTGTGTGCGTGTACATAACAAGTTTTCTTCTTCCAAAGAAATAGTGTTTGGGGTTCACAGGGTTCAATAATTGGCTCTCTGATATTCTTAATTTATACTTCTGATATTTTTCAAACTGTTACTCATTCTCACGTGCAATCTTAAACCGACGACACCCAGCTGCTGCATCATTTCGACCCCTCAAATCCAGACAGGGCTACCAGGTTGGTAAATGAAGATCTTAAATCAATATTAAACTACTCTAAGGAACACAATATAAAAATCAACCCAGAGAAAACGCAAGTTCTTTTGTTCTGTCCTGAGAAACAGCGAAGAATTTTGCAAGATCAAATTCAGCTCAAGTTACTGAACGAGCAGCTCCATTTTTCTAATTGTGCTATGAATCTACAACTTAAGATAGACACAAGTTTGAGATTTAAAGAACATGTAAGGATTTTACTGCAAAAGAGCTACTCTAAAACGAAAATCCTATATGCCAACAAATATATACTTAATTTTAAAATGAGAAAAAAAACTTTGTGAAACTTTAATATTGCCGACCTATTACTACTGTAATATTGTTTATTATCCTTGTTTGGACATGTTAACTAAAAATCGCCTACAGTATGTTCAGAATGCATGCTGTCGTTTTATTTTTAATTTGAAGAAATATGATCATGTTTCTGCCAATTTAAATGAACTTAAATGGCTTAGAATGTCGGATACAGTTAATTTACACTTTTTTGTGTTCTTAATGAAACTAATGCAATCCCAACTGCCAAAGTATTTAACAGAAAAGCTTGTGTTTAGGGAGGCTATTCACAATCGCGATCTCAGAAATCTAAATCGACTCACTATGATTCAGCATAAGTCTGGGTTATTTCGAAGAAGTTTTAGTTACAATAATGCTGTATCTCTCTATAATTCACTGGATCTTAAATTTAAAAGTGGTGGTTTACGTTCATTACGTCTCAGATATAAAGAGTATATTTTAATAAATTAGGTTTTCTTAATTTTAGTATTACTATCTGTTTTTTTTTTGTTCTTTCTACGATTTTGTTTGTTATTTCTACTGTTTTTTTTGTTATTTTATTGTGCTCATGTGTAGCACGACTACGGTGCAGGAATAGTTAAGTGGAAGAATGACCTCTGCTTAAACTTCGCTGTTTCTGCTTCGTGTTGTGTATACGATATATATGTACTTTTTTTAATATATGTGTATATACACGAAAAGTAATAAAGACTATTATTATTATTATTATTATTAAATAATATGTTGGTGGCACTGTAAGTCTATGTCAAATTCGAGGTTATCAGGTTAGGTTTTCCGTCAGTTTTGACACAGACTGACGTAAAACCTAACCTGATAACCTTAAATTTGACATAGACTTACTGTGCCACCAACAGATTATTCATACGTTTGAATTTCCTCAGCCCGCAGAGGATCAGATTTTTGGATCGCTCGTTACATTGATTAAACGAATTAATTCGGGTATTTTGTTTTCAAGGATATAAGTATATAATATTTCTAATAGGTAAATACTACCTGAAAATAAAGCGTGTCTATACCATAATGTATAACCAAAGAATATAGATAGGGGAAGAAGGACAGCCTATGGGTTATTAGCGTATTATTTAAAAGCTTCTCAGTTCTTGCTTGGCCCTCAAGCAGCCGCCGCCAGTACTAATGAACTTGTTCAGGGCTACGGTCGAAGACGCATTTACAGATTCCTGTCGCATTTTTCCAAGAACGCGTCTCAGCGTTGCCAGATTGCAAGGAAGTTAAAGAGTTATGATTTTAACAGCTATTTGTATAAGAGCGAAATTGGCAATTTGATGTTGCGCTCAAAATATACACAAGATTTTATACAGAGTGGGGTCATTTTCGAGGTGCCACCATTGGCATCTCGGAAACGGTAGGAGATACAACTTCGGTCAAATGGGGAAAAAGGTGCACATTTATGAGGCCAATTTATTGACGCTTCTGTTTTTCCGAAAAAAAACGCATAGCCTACTTGTTATAATCGAAAAACTGAAACTGGTCGATTTTTCAACCATGCATAACTTTGAGAGCTTGTAGGGAATTGTAGGCTCTACAGAATAGGCCTACTTTAATATTTTTCTGATTCGTAATTTTCGAGGTACAGCATAAACTTACGGTTTTTTAAATAGAATGGATATCAAAATTTTGCATCATTGGAAAGCATGTTTTTTTCCCTTTTCATTCATGTATGGTTTCACATACTTATTTTCACAAACTTTTAAAATATTTCATAAAACACTTTTTAATCTAGTGTGCCTTGACTGTGTTAGTTGTAAAAACAAATGAATAGTGTGCTCTGGTTGCTATGTAACAAAACAAAAGACAATTTGCAGTGAAAACTTTCTAAACATACTGCAATAAGAAATAATAAGCTACTAATAACTACTCAAAGTTTAATCATATGCTCAAAATTATTGGTATTATTAGTGACTTTTATTTGATACTTTTTCCACGAATATTAAAGTTTGGCAAATGTTTTATGTTTTATGAAAATAGGTTTTTCGGTCAGTTCTATCGTAAATAAGTCAATAGTCAATATGTCGTTACCTACTTTCGATTAATTCTTCATTAGCATCGTTCCTTACTGATGTGCTTTCCTGATAAGACGTGTCCCATTCCTTAGGCTAATTAACAGGACAACTTATAAGAATTTCTTCTGGAAATTCACATTCAGTTGTGCTGAAGTTTTTCTTCAGTGTTGTCGTACTCTTTTGACGTTTCCTTTTCCGAAATTGATCACTCGAACGCTTAATCTTAATCATGGTTAATTCGTGCGTATATTTTGAATGTAAGCGAAATCGCAGAACCGACTGCGATTTAAGCTTTTTTCGTTTTCCTATAGAAAAAGAAAGACGCGATTTGTGGTTGATTAATTGTGGCAATCCACAGCTTTTCACGTTATCTGAAGAACAATTACGTGAAAAAACTGTGTGTGCCATGCATTTTTCCGAAAAGCAGTTTATGAATTCAAGAAAAAATAGGCTGAGTCATAATGCTGTTCCCTTAAATTACAAAACTGCCATGCAGCCTGACCCCGCAACATCGCCAGTGTCGCCCAAAGAACTCGCATTTAAAAAAGAGACCCTATCTATATTCTTTGGTATAACTGAGCATCTGGCAACGCTGGTGGTTGGTCATTAGGTATTATTGTTGTGGGTTCATCTGGTTCTGTTAAACGAAAAGTGCGACTGTGTTTAAGTAATTAATGAATTCGTCTTTCTCGTCCAGTATCTAACGAAATTAACCGGTATCAACTCACTGTAAACGTTAACGATAAAAAATCGCTGTTTATTGTTTATTAGATACACTCGAGTGTCACAACAAACCACTTCTGAGGTTAAGTGTCGTGCGCTGTCAGACGAACAGTTATTAAGTCATATTCTTTACTTTACAGATGGTTTAATAGGCCATGATTTTGTAATTGGAATAGTTCTAGACTTTTCCACCCAATCTAAAAGGACTTCGGCTTGTTTATTTAAAGTAATCGTAGTCAGGCAACACTAAAGGCAAAACAATCACTACATTTACTAAATAGACCCCGTGCACATGAATAGAAGAAATAAAAATAACATACGACTCTTTGTGCAGCTTTAAACTGCAATAATGACCTAGTAAATCAACGATAAATTGGTTAGTTTTAAAATAACTCTATATTTCTTTATAGAATAGCGTGTAATGTTATCTGTAATTAGCTAGTACCTCAATTCTAATAATACCTACTTGTTGCAGGTGTATTTCAAATTTTTCTGTAATTGTATATTATTGAACAAAAAACTATTACCTTCCAAGCCAATGTTAAAATAACCATGATGACCACTAATCAAGAAACATCAGATAATAATTGTTATAGTTCAACAGCAACTTCACTGAATAAATTAAGAGACTTTGATAACAATGAAGATATTCAAAAATTATCTATCAAACACGAAATCATTGAAAGCAGCAACGACATCAGTAATTATCCAAAAATTGATATGAAATGTGAATTTGAAATTAAAGACCAAACTTATATGGCTCAAAATTCAACAGCAGCGAGTTCGATTACACAAACGAAACCTCTGACAGACGAAAAACTTTATTCTTGTTCGGTTTGTGAATATAAAACTGCCTGCAAACAACATTTAGCTAACCATATCAAAACTCATACAGGCGAAAAACCTTATTCTTGTTTTGTTTGTGAATATAAAACTGCCCGCAAAGATAGTTTAGTTCAACATATGAAATCCCATACAGGCGAAAAACCTTTCTGTTGTTCAGTTTGTGAATATAGAACCGTACGAAGATCGGATTTAGTACAACATGTGAAAACTCATACAGGCGAAAAACCTTATTCTTGTTCTGTTTGTGAATTTAAAACTGCCCACAAAAAGAGTTTAGTGGCACATATGAAATATCATACAGGCGAAGAACTTTTTTGTTGTTCTGTTTGTAAATTTAAAACAGCCGTAAAATCTCGATTAGTTAGACATATGAAATCTCATACAGGCGAAAAACCATTTTGTTGTTCTGTTTGTGAATATAGAACGGCAGTAAAATCAGATTTAATACAACATGTGAAATCCCATACAGGCGAAAAACCTTATTCATGTACAGTTTGTGAATATAGAACGGTACGAAGATCAGATTTAGTACAACATGTGAAATCTCATACAGGCAAAAAACCTTATTCTTGTTCCGTTTGTGAATTTAAGACTGCCCACAAAAAGAGCTTAATTGCACATATGAAATATCATACAGGTGAAGAACCCTTCCATTGTTCTGTTTGTAAATATAAAACTGCAGTAAAATCTCGATTAGTTAGACATATGAAATCTCATACAGGCGAAAAACCTTTTTGTTGTTCTGTTTGTGAATATAGAACTGTAGGACGATCAGATTTAGTACAACATGTGAAATCTCATACAGGCGAAAAACCTTTATCTTGTTCTCTTTGTGAATATAGAACGGCACGAAGATATAGTTTAGTACAACATATGAAATGTCATACTGGTGAAAAACCTTATTCTTGTTCTTTTTGTGAATTTAAAACTGCCCACAGAAAGAGTTTAGTTACACATATGAAATATCATACAGGTGAAGAACTCTTTTGCTGTTCTGTTTGTAAATATAAAACGGCACGAAGATATAATTTAGTACAACATATGAAATCTCATACAGGCAAAAAACATTAGTCTACATAATTTTATTAAATAACCTTGTATATGACATGGAGTGTGATTTTAGTTTCTAAATCCACGTCATGCCCTTTTTTTTTAAATTCATTGTTTTCGTTTCTTAGAAAATGTCATTTTTGTCCGTTTTGGTACAGATAAATATGTGTTTATATATGACTTTTAAATGCAGTATCAGTCGAATCAGGACCTACTGCTTTGAATTTAATATAAATATGAATGGTGTAGTCTATTTATACATAGTGCCGCATATATACATTTTACGAGATTTAGTATTTTTCTTGAGAGTTTTTGAACTCTTAAGAATTTATGTTGAAGACAATAATACTTTCAGGCAAATATTTTTTGGATAGCTCATAGATTCGCTCTAAAATAGAATGTGATATGCTGATAATTGTATTATTCTTATAAATTTGTAAGATGTTAAAATGTGGTAATAGTAATGAAGTATTTTATTCTGTACGCTATTGTAAGGTTGTACTTTATGTGTAATTCACTGTTGTAAGATTTTTAAAATTAAACATTTAAAAGTTATTTGTTTTAGTGGACATTCATCTATAAATATAGTAAGTAAAAATGAACCAAAGAAAGTACAGGCACTGTAGTGTGCTTTAATAGTCTTCGTCAAAAGAAGTTACTCTTAAACAACTTTCTTCAAAATTCAAGCAACCGTTCTTTCTTGCAATTTTTGTCGTTTACCTTTATTTAAACAAAAATAGAAATTGTTAACTGGTATGGTGTTTGAAGGATCAGTACCATAGTTTAGCTTTTAAACCATTTCCTTTGTAAAATTTGGTTTGAGGAAATTCATGTAAGATGAGCCCTAATTGATATATTTGTATACACAACATCAAACCAAATCGTAAGCAATAAAAATAAATAACTTAAATAATAAACTAAACGAAAAAGCTAGCAAGAAACTGATCAATACACAATAGAAAATCAAATGTAGGAAGTATACCGAGGGTTATATTATTATTGTAAATTTTAACGTCTGAAAGCTTAATGAAATATTTGCAACCCTGGTGTATTATAAAACAGAAGTCTGGGTCGTCAGGGGACGCCAAAATGGGTTTATTGACAAAAAAATTTTCATCTTTGTCATAAAATATTAATTCTCAGGCAAATACCTACTGGAAATTGCAACCTAAAATGATCACAGCAAGTTTCTAGATTTTTCTAAGGAAAATGGGGATTTCATGGGACTTGCAGTGAAAAAGAAAATCGTGGTGATTGTGGTCAATAAAAAAAAATTAGTTAAAATATCACAGCTTGGGACTTATGTTTCCAGAATGCAGCTTTTACTTGTACATATCTGTATATCGTTAAGGGGTCATTACCAAGGGCTGCATTCCAAGGGGGTAGGGTCACATAGCTACGTATAAATTGGTGTTAAAATAGTAATTTTAGTTAGTATCTATTGTTTCGTCAATATGGAAGTGTCAGTAATATCTAAAGAAGCACCGGCTTTTAGTCAATGGCTACAAATATCGCTTATAGTGGGTTATTCAATTTCGATGCTCACCATCGGGATTTCGAAAATGGTAAGAGATGCAAGGTCTAATGCTGAATAATATTCAAAAAAGAAATTGGACGTAGCCCCTTAGTTTTTGAGTTGTGACCAAAACAGATGACAAAATCCGGTGAGTTAAAGAAGGCGCAGACCTTGTCACATAGTCTTTACGGTCTAAAACAACTAAGCAATTCCCTTTGTCGACTTTGGTACATATTAGATCCGATTGTTTAATCTTTTTGGCTAAATTACTAACATCCCAGATAGCACGTATGCTTACGGCAAGCTTGCTTTTTACTTAATTTACGCTTGTCATGGTAGATTTACGCGACAAGCGATGCAAAAGCTTGAAGCAAGCGTAGTGTTTCAAGTTTTCAAGGAATGCGTTTTGGCAATTTCAAAGTTGACAGCGCGCATGCCTAACTCAGAAAATCAAGTACGCAGACGGCAGACGATGCGTAATTGCTTATGCGCATAGATAATGCGTCTCTAGCGATTTGGTATTGTTCTGTGCTAGCCATTATCATATAAATAAAGGAGAACGATCCAAACGTGTGTGTCCGTCACGACAATTACAGACGCGATGTCCCCCATTTGCGTTTGCATGCATTTCGTCGTCGGCGTCGCCTCGATTTCGACACCGGGGCGGAGCCCCGTGGGCACCCTTGGGAAAGGGCGGAGCCCCGAGGGCCCCCTTGGAGAGGGGAAATGCCCCGATGGCCCCCTTGGAGAGGGGCGATGTCCCGAGGGCCCTCTTGGAGAGGGGCGAAGCCTCAAGGGCACCCTTGGAGAGAGGCGGAGCCTCAAGGGCCCCCTTGGAAAGGGGCGGAACCCCGAGGGCCCCCTTGGAGATGGGCGATGCCTTGTGGGCCCCCTTGGAGAGGGGCGGAACCCTCGAAGCCCCGAGGGACCACTTGGAAAGGGGCGGACCTCCCAGAGCCCCGAGGGCCCCCTTGGAGAGGGACGGAACCCCGTGAGCCCCCTTGGAGAGGGGCGGATCCCCGGAGGTCTCCTTGCAGAAGGACGGCGCCCCTTTGGACAGGGGCGGAGCATCGAGGGCTTCCTTATTTGGAATGGCCCAACGTAATAGGTCTAAAAATGATGGTAAACCATGATACCAAATTGCCAGCAACAGCTAACCAAAATACGAATCATTTATTGTTATTACTGTACAGTACTGTTTCTCCCATTATTATTATTACAGTAAACGCTTCATTATAACGCATAAAAAGAATGTTTTTAGGTTAAACACAAAAATCGATATAATTTTTTGTTATATAAAATAATTATAAACTCTAAAATTCTTCAGAAAAGGTAGCAAGCATGAGCTTTTATTTTTTCTTGCATTTCTCATGTAATTTTTGTCTATAGCAAGAACTTTAAAAATTTCTAAAGAAAATAAGGAAAGTCAATCACATTTTAAAATCTCAGTAGCTAGATTGGGTTGCTAGGATAATAAGAATAAAAAAAAAATTCAAGTATTTTATCTACCCTTGATGTTAAGGTGCTACTTTATCTACTCTAATATTACTGTATCCACCCTTGAGGTTAAAGTGCTACTTGATCTATTATTTTCAGTTGATAAAGTAGCACTTTAACATCTGCTATAGAAAAAAAGAATTATTTTACATTAAACCAAAGAGCATATATGCTCTTTGATTAAACCTAAAAATGTTTGATGAACGGCGCCACGTAGCTTTCAAAAATTCGCTGTGCTATGAATGACAACTCACTGCTGCTCTACTTTGAACCTATTTAAAGCACAGGGTATGGAATTGCCGTAAGCATCTTTTATATAAAGATGCTTGCTGCATATAATAAAAAAAGATTTTATTAATAAAATTAAGTATTGCTATTTTTACAGGGTTGCATCTGGTTCATGTTCTTATTAGGTAATCTATGCAGTATCATTGTAATTATACTAACTTTGTTTTCTTTACAGAGATCAGCGTAGCCAGAATACAAATGAATAATATAAGTAGTATAGGTATTTTGTTATTAAATATTTGTATGTAATAGGTATGTACAGTTGGCGCCATCGAAATGTGAAGGGATTCTTGCTGCCATGGCATTTTTTTCTGATTTTTATTATAGTAAACAATAAAAATCAGACAAACATGCAATGGCAGCACGAATCCGTTCACATTTCGATGGCGCCAACTGTACGTACATAATTAAGACTTACTATTCCTGGCTCTGGGAACAAATACAGTAGAACGTGCAAACCAAATTACAAATTACAATGCTGCCTGGATTAGTATTTGAATCGTAAACAGCTTAAAATAAGCGATACCAGTAATTCTAACAAAGAAAATCTTTTACGTCAAGTTTAACGTTTTTCGGCGAATTTGTGTTTGATAGTTTGTGATTTACTTTATTTGTTCATTTTGTTCGGTTATTATTGTCTTTGTTACTTCTTTACACGTTGTTTTATACAGTATTTTTAATTACATGCGCACAAATGGCATGCTGTTTCAGTTGGTCAAAGTTTTTTTTTGTATGATACCCTCAACACATTATTTAATGTCAGTTGAAATTGTCTAATTATAACAACCGCTATCTCTAATTCTTTAGTTATTATCATTAAAATTCTGATCTAGTCTTTATAATATTGCATTTGGGTTGCATATTCTACCCTTATTTGTTCACTGTATCCAGTATAGTATCTAAGGTTTATAATATTTAAAATATTTTTAGTATATCTATTATACACTTGTGTTTTATTTCTTTTAAATTGCTGTTAGTATTTAAAACAATTAAAATTTTCTGGAAATACATGGGCTCATAAACTGCTATTTTGCTGTCAACACAGTCTCTTTGCCTAAGAATGCAAGTATTAGAACTGTAAACGTTCAAAAAATAATCTGATTTTGTATTTAAATGACCATCTGCTACAAGTCCTTTATCATCTCTGAACCAGTTTCTTCAGAAGCCTTTTTTAAAATTCGATGAAAAAAGTAATCGGCAGGGACTGGAATACAGACTGTAAGGGTTATGGTCTAATTACTTAAAGCCCCAGTACCATAGTATAAAACTTGCTGCATTAAGCTTGTATTAAGCATAACTGTTGCTTGTATCAAGCTTGGTTCAGGCTGGTCATAGAAAGGGCCACAATTGTCCAAAATAAGCTTGAAACATGCTTAATGAATGAGCTTAATTCAAGCTCTCTTTAAGCTTGCAAAAGAAGCTTCATTTAAGCTTGCAAAACAATCTTTCAGTAGGCTTGTCATGTGTAAACTAGTTTGCTTGTTTCAAGCTTACCATAAGCTTGCAGACTTGCCGCAACAAGGTTGTTTCAAGCGTATATGCTGGTTATTTATTTATATACAAAGATTCATACAGGTTAAATAACCTAATTACATGAATCACAAATATCTAAAAGACAAACAATATGGTGCGAAAAACAACAAAAAACACAAACATTACATAATACGGTATATCAGAATAACAAACAGTTGCAACGGTAGGAAGCACAAGATACACTAGTTCAACAATAATTTAAATAGTTAACAAAATAATTATCAAAATAAAATGTGTTGGCAACTGCAGAGGACTTAAAAATAATCAAACCGATTTACAAATTGACAATGGCATTTGTATTTTAACCACAAACCATACCAGAATAACAATCTTTAATCAAAATTATAATAGTTTAAAATTACGCTTACGAATTTTTTGTGCTTGAATGATAAATCACAATTTGTTAGTAGGCATATTTCATTTAAGAATCTAAATATTATTAAAATGGGAATATTAAATGCAAAATTAACTGATGGAATATGAAACATGGCTACAGCTCGAGTACTTTTTACAGGCACACGCAGATTAAACAAAGATAATAAATAACTTTCATGAAGCAAGTTATTCCACAGCTTGAAACCAAGTTGTAAAAGTGACATATTTCTGCGATTGCTTAAACTTTGAACTTCGAATTCTCTATGCAAATTGATGGATCTGATTAAATGGTAGTCAGGATAATTGTGATACTTTTAATAATATTGTAAACGTAATAGTATATTTTGTACCTTTTCTATTGCTTTAATTTCTCCTATTTTATGGGGAAACCAGACTGTCGAGGCGTACCTACTCCAATTTAGGTCTCACTAACGTGTAATATAAGATTTTAACAGTTTATACATTCTGAAATTCATAAGATTGCCAAATAACGAAACCCAAAGTCTTATATGCATCAGCAACAATGTTTTGTATGTATCCCTTGAAGGACAGTGAGCCGTCATACAATACACTAAGGTCCCTTACGCAGTCAGTTCGTTTTAGTTCTTCGCCATTGATCTTATTTTTATAGATTTGGGCGCGTCTGCGGGAAGTGCATATAACTAGAAAAAGTTACTAGATTTAAATAAGTGGATACGCGGGCATGTCATTAACATAAAAATCCTCTACATTTAAATAAGTTGTTAGATATGGGCGTGTCAATAGCAATGACCCGTATATTTGAAAAATCACTATCACTATTCAATGATAATTCAATAAAACACAGAATACATACATACATTTTTATTTTATTTATCTATCATACACTTCAAAAGTCTTAAGCATCTATATAACATATGTTCAAAAAGTATCTGAACTAGAAGAGGCTATACACAGTAAGATGAACGACTGATCGACCAACCCCGTCGACCAGCCGACCAACCAACTGACCTAGTATACAAATACACATAGCTTCAAATTTCTTAATAGTTTAGTATAGATTATACTGCACACTAATTCAAAAAAGCATAGAATACATATAACATTTTATTTTATTTATTTATCTACCATAAATATCAAAGTTTGAACAAATTTCTGTTAACTACGATGTTGCCATCCGATTGGTGAATGGTAATTTTTTAACACGTTGCAGGAATTTTATAATGACCCCAAGCTAGAGTAATATGCGTTCCAGGAAAGATGTCCGTTTTATCATCTTCTGGAGAAAGCGCAACCTTGTTTTTAATTTCCGTTTATAACTGATAGTTATACGATCTAGACTGCCTCACCGTTTTATATATAATTTTGTTTTGTAGCACAACACTCTCATAATCATCCATATCAAGCTCAGTTTTAATAATCGCGGTTTGAACTCCTTTCGCCTTTTTGTGAATTCGCCCTCTACATGAACCCGTTCCATAAAACTTCCAAATAATCTTACCACCTTTCTCATCTTTCATTCTGCCTGTTATAGATTTTGTTATAGGCATATCAAAACGAATATTTGATAAATAGTTAGATGTATCAAAATACTCTAAGTTATTTTTCATGTCTTCATAAAAATTCTCTGTAAATAGTTCTAGAATTAAAGAATCAGTGTCTGTGTAAGCCAAAAGAGCCCTATCTCCATATTTTTCTGTAATAAAATTATAATAAAAGTTGTATATAATAAATTTAGACAAGTCCAGATCACAGAAACCTATGTAGATGGGTTTGTTATAGACCACTTTAAGCCGCTCCATTTGTATAGTTACAAAGTCTTCACTTATAAGGGATAAGTTTTTAAAATTTGGTTTGGAAATTAACGATTCCGCCCGCAACTTTTTACCTATATTCTCCCAATGTGTAATAAGCCATATATCTACCCTTTTATCAACATTCTCCATCGTTTTTTCAAATACTGCGTTATTCATTAATTTGTAAAATGTTTTCTCGAACTCGTTGACAGCCTGATTCCTCCTTACGGTATTTAAATCAACATACTTTTTTAACCAAGGTGATTGCGAGAATGATAAGATGCGGTGGACTTTTCGTAATTTTAAACCAGCATTTAGACATTGTTGTAGATTTTCGTAGTGTATAATGTATTTCTCTTTCGGATTTAAATTCGCGATTAGCTTAGTGTATTTAGAGTTTGGTGGGGATATATTTTCAGGACAAAATGGAAGTTCGTTACTTTTCTTTGTTTGTAGCAATCACATCAATTTAGCTTTCATCTAATCCCAAAGCTTTTATAAATAAATGTGCATCACAATTTGACAAATTGTGAAAAAATATAGGAATAAAATTCGAAAGTTTAAAATTTAGATTACATATAGGTACTATGAGCAGGTCCACGGTATTTACCAGACAAGTGACAATGAACTTTCACCCTATCTTCATTTTTGAGAAACAGTTTGTCACATATATGACAGTTTGCTGCTATGATGTGAACTAGTTTTTCATTTTCGGTGAGATTATTTATTGGAACTATATGTTTCAGTTGATTGACATAAATTTCCTTTATGTCAGCGTCCATTCGCTCACAAAAAACTTTAGCACAATCAAAACCTCGATAAGATTCAAACTTTGAAAGAGAGCCATCGTAAGAGCATTTTATATAATATGCAAAACTATAAGGTGCGTGCATATGAGTTTTTTGAGAAAACGGTTTATTACTGTCTTGCTGACAGTATTGAAGCGGTACAAGCATCGACTCGAAATCTACAAATACAATGAGTTTTAATTTTTGTTCAAACGATTCAAATTTTAAAATATTTTGCGGCAACGTGTTTCCAAATTTATTCAATAGTGGTACAGTAGTTGGCAATATAACTCGAACATTTTTACAATCATGTTGTTGATGTAATGCCAAACGTTCTGAACTAGTAAAATTCATCAGGCAACCATCGCAGAAACCTTTCTTATGCTCATTATTTGATAACTGATGATTAACAAGCCTTGATAAATTTTTAATGAGACAGTAGTGTGATCCACCTTCATTATCATCAATTAATAACAGATTTACATGTATATCTCGTTTTGTTTTTGTGAAGTGTAATGGTACATTAATTTTATATTTAATTTTCCCATTTTCATATATAGAATCCAAACTAAGTATATACATTAATGGCATTTTGCAATTCGAATTTTAGTATATCACGTAACTTTACAGGAAACTCAATTCCTGCAAAACTCCTGTAAAACAGCCAAGTCACTCCACATAAAACAACGATTATCAGCATTTTGAATTTGAATTTTTTGCGGTAGTAGAAAATATGATGAAGCTCTTAGAGGATTATATTTGTTGATATTCAACTCGATAAACAACAACCTTTTCAGAGTCCATCCACTCTTTCTTTGTTGAAAGTCGCTAACTTTATTGTCGATGATATCGATGAAATAATTATAAAGTTCGTTTAGGTTTGTTGATGAAGTGCAAACCTTGAATTTACTGTTAAATGATTTTACTTCTTTTAGGTCTTTCGATTGTAATATGAAAAGTCCAAACAATTCAATATTAATCTTCACAGCACCATGCTTACCCAAACTTGCCACAACGGAGTTAATACATTTTTGCTTCAAAATCTTCAGATATTCTTTCACATCCACATAAATGTTTGCATCGGCTGTAGTAATACGGTATGTTGCTATTCGGTGTTTAAAGGATTGGTTTATTACTGTAACACTATTCCCTTAGCCCACTCACGTCTTGTTTTTATGTTGTAGGCTTCTACAATGCTACAACGTGTATTTTTTCAAGACAGATACATCACATAATTCACATCTTGTTGTATCGCCTTGAATTTTAAAGCTGCCATTATCAACACAAGTTTGTTTAAGTTTAGGTGTTAGTTTAACACCATCTTCTAACTTCCTTCTCCGTAAACCATGTTTTTCAACTTGATGTTTTCGAAAATGCCCCAAACCTGAAAATGTAACCCCACATACTTCATATAACTGGGATAGTGGTATGCAATAACCTTCTTGATGTCTGCGTAGGCTATCTTTTCGAGTGAACTGCTTATTACACATCCCACAGGTAAACTGCTTCATCATCACGATAATAGTACTAAAATACAGAATGAAGTGAGAGCTCTACATTAACCCTCACACAGTATCTGCTATAGTTGAATATAACCGAACACTTTTAATATTATATGAAGATGCTGTATCCTCAACTGCTATTCGCAATTCAATTATCAGTAAAGCTATCGATACAAATCGGAAATGAAACTGGTGAATACGTCTTCAATTCAGGAAACAACAACTGCAACAATGAATACGATATTAGTATTAAGCTTAATATGAATCGGTTAAAACAGATCAAACAACAAAGGAAATTTGAATCGCCACGCAGGCGGCAACGAAACAAAGAACCCAAACATCTGTTTACCGATACGCCACGATCCTACAAAAATTTCCAAAAACCGTTGCATAAATAAAACTATAAATTACGGCATGCCAGTTCTAAAATGACCCAAATGAAAACGAAACTCTGCAAGGAGATAAAACAATAAAACTGCAGACAGCCTGCTGGTTCATAAGATGCAACAAAACAACCTAATAAAAGTCCAGCACATCTCCGAACGGACGCCGCTACCGGCAGCCGAAAATTACGCCGAAGTAGAATCTAATTTTAATTAATTAAGGCGCTTCTAATCAATGGAGCGCCCAATAGAAACCACACGTGCATAGGAAAAATTAGCCGCTACCTAATCAAATTATCCTCGAATCGCAAAAAAGCATATATACCGATTGAAAACGATTTGCTTCCTCAGCCGGAGAAATCGCCGCACACGGCGAATTTCGCCCGGGCCCCGGGCTCAAACAAAGACGCATCTGCTAACGGCCGATGGGAACAAAAAACCCAAATAGAACGCGAGGCTAATATAGGAATAGTACAAAATTAAAACAATTTTAATTAGCGCTGGGATGAATTAAACGGAGGGGTATTGGGTATCAAAAAGCATATAAAATCAGCTCGCAAATAATAAAATCAAAGAGAACGTCTTAACACACATGATTAAGCAATTTTTACACCGTGCTCGAGGGAAACAAAACCTTATTTTAATTTAAAAAGTTAACAAAATAGAGCAAATGGAGTATCATTAGAATCGGCATTTCAACGGTCAGCCATTGCGGCCCTCATCAAGGCGCTAATATGTCGCGCCGCGGAAAAAACCGCGGAATTATTAAATACGGGGAAAATAAGCAGTCATCCCTTCTCCTCGGACCAATGAGCGTCCAGGAAGGACGGGGCTCCTTTAAATAGAGTTACCCAGGCCAGAAGAACTCATTCAACCCGGCCGAGTCGAACTCAGCTCCCAGCTTCGAGTCCCATTCGCATCCAGCTCTCCAACCTGAAGGAAGCCACCAAGGATCGACCACTCAGCAGCATCCAGCCTTTCACAATCAACCCGGCCGAGTCGAACTCAACACAGCATCCAGCTCTTCAGCCGAAGGGAGCCACCAAGGATCTATGACTCAACCCAGGAGAGTCCACCAGGGATCATCCAGCCTTTCAGGACAGTTCCAAACTCAACCCAGGAGAGTCCAACTAACAAGAAGCCTCTTCAGGACCATCCATCAGCACCCAGCAACATCCAGCCTTCCGCACTCAACCCAGGAGAGTCCAACTAATTATACTGCGTCTCAGGGTGACTAGACAGTACAGAGCCTTATGGCAAACAGCGATGCTATATGTCTCCACAAAAGTGTTCTGTAGAAAAAACGCACCGATCACAGACAAAACAAATTCGGCTATTGTAATAGAGACAGCTTAACTATAATCCCTCATTACCTGGTACGTTTTGTCAGTAGCATTCAAACAAGTGTATGAACAAAACAATTACGTACATCGCCCGTTGCATAGAACTGGCAACTTCGGAGCGAAATTCCCATAAAGAAAGCATTCCCTATACTCTCCACGCTGTCTTTTCACCCTGAGACGCTCTATAGAAGCCTCTTCAGGACCATCCATCAGCATCCAGCAGCATCCAGCCTTCCGCACTCAACCCAGGAGAGTCAACCAGGAACCATCCAGTCTTCCAGGACAACTCAGCCGAGACCATCCAGAAGCCATATCCTCCAGCCAGCTCCAAATTAGCCAGCAGCCCCAGGAATTTGCCAGGATCCGCCTACAGCTCCCGCAGCTTGCAGGACGAGTCCACAGCCAGTCTGCTCCAAACCAAACCTCCCCCGCTCGCTATGGGCACCCCCAGGTCTGCTACGTAAGCCAGCCCCGACCCTTTGGAGGTCTCGTCTTGCGCTCCCCGCCTGACAGCGAACCTTGTGTTCCAGGAAACTCCGCATCCAGGAGTTGTTCGGCCCGTCTCCCAAGAAGCCCCCGGCCTCTCCCTTGGCCCAGATCGCCCGCGCCCGGATCCAGGAGCTACACCGGCCCCATCCTTACTGGGAGGGACGTCTGCCATCAGGGAGTCCCCGAACGCCAACAAGGGCGCCTACCCCGGATTTCGTCTGCTTAACGGACGAGAGCGACCCAGAGCTCGGCACCCCCAGGAGAAACCCCTTGGTGCAACACCTTCGGGACGCGCCTTTTGCTTTGCTGCGCCGTCCGCCGACCCCCCAGGCTCCCCGTCCGCGGATCCTCACTTGGGACCTCGAGGTGCGGTTGACGGACGCCGAGGAAGCCGAGCTCGAAGCCCTGTGGCGAGCCACTTGCCCGGACAGCAGCCCACGTCGCGGCCCCCGCTGGCGATGGACCAACCTTCCTCGGACTCCCCTAGCGGAAACCCGACCCCGTGCTCCAACAACGCCCCGCTCGAGCCACCGTCCCCGAGAGGGTTACTCGCGCCGCCGACGCCCCAGGAGAACCTCGCAGCCCCGCTCGATGCCCCACCCAGAGCGCCGCCAGCGCCCACAACGAGCCGTGCTTCGCGCCACCCGAATCTAGACGACTGTTTTGTACATATTTCTTTTCTTGTTTTTTTTTCTTTTCTCTTGTATATATATAGTAGTAAGTTGGTTTTTGTTTGTATGTATCATCGGGTCATTAGCAATAAACGTATTAAAAATGTACACCAATTATTTAGCAGCATCAATAAGGGTGACGCCTACACCCCTCCTTCCGCTGACGCCATTGTAGAACCTACCGCTGAGCATAGACCGAGGCGTGTTAAGCTTTAACGTTGGGTGGATAAATAGGTACAATAAAATTTCCCCCAAGTCCGAGTTGATTACGAGTGTCTGATTTCAAGGTCAACCAGACATTAAACTTATCTTACTATCACATGCGAAACGCTTCAACATCCGATCCACCCTTCAATTTTCAACCTGACAGCTGCTTACTACAATTTAATAAACTGCAGAGCACTCGAGAGCACCTGTGACCACCACCGAACGATTGAAGCACAAGTGAGAAAATTAAAATCAAGGTTAACACAAACTCCAGTGCTCTAACGTTCTCAGCAGCTACTACAGAGCAAATTAATTTAAGTCAAACAGGTATTAAACTCATGCGATACGCTTGAACACCCGATCCACCCCTCAATTTTCAACCCGAAGGATGCTTACCACAATTTAATAAACTGCAGAGCACTCGAGAGCACCTGTGACCACCACCGAACGATTGAAGCACAACTAAAAAATATTTCAAGGGTGGCACGTCTTTTATATAGCCAGCTACACTGCACCAGCAAGCAAGGACAGTTCTGAAACCACCTCCCACCACTCATCATCAAAATTAAAATCAAGGTTAACACAAACTCCAGTGTTCTAACGTTCTCAGCAGCTACTACAGCGCAAATTAATCTAAGTTAAACAGGTATTAAACCCATCTTACTATAACATGCGACACGCTTGAACACTCGATCCACACCTCAATTTTCAACCCGACTGCTGCTTCACAATTTAATAAGCTGCACAGCACTCGAGAGCACCTGTGACCACCACCGAACGACTGAAGTACAACTGAGAAATATTACAAGGATGACACGTCTTTTATATATTCAGCTACACTGCACCAGCAAGCAAGGACGGTTCTGAAACCACCTCCCATCACTCATCATCAAAATTAAAATCCAGGTCAACACAAACTCCAGTGCTCTAACGTTTCCGGCAGCTGCTACACCGCAAATTAATCTAAGTCAAACAATAATATTTATATATATTGAGCACTATAGGCCATTAAGGCTTGTGGCTTGGTATAATATTTGGTTTTACAAATATTAGTGAAACCGCGGGAATTACCAGAACAATTACGAAAAAATCAGCTCGAAACCCCTCGGTAGTCCAGATTTACCTCCTTTATCATAATTCATAATACAGAAATATCAACCCCAAAATAAAACTTCTTCAACCAGTCCTACATTAGGAGCAGTGAGTACAATGAAAATTTTTCCATGTTCAGGTTTAAAACAAACAAAAAATCAGATAATTCTATTTGTTTCATATTCCCCCATGTGATACCAGTTATTTTGATATGTTAATATCTTCATGAATGCATTACTAAATATTATTATTATTATTAATAGTACTACTTTTCGTTGCTAAAACTGTAACGTTTCGCCCCGCGCGAACGCGTTTTTAAATTAAAATTAATTAGCGCGTTCTCCCTCAGCGATTTTTGATGATCAGGGGCTGTAGATCTGGAACGCCCGTCCAGCGATAACGGCGCGTCATCAACGGATCCCCCGCTCCACGTTTGCGCATCTCTGCGCCGGTCCCCCTCTTAAACCCTCCGAGGAAGTTGTTCGCTGCACGAAGCCCGAAGGCGAACACTTATAAGCAGTTCCACGACCGCTCCTCAAGGCATTCATCCACTCGTCCACCGACACCGTCACCAGCATCCATTCCCCTCCTAGATCCCGATCCCTTTCCGTCCTGTCTAGTTATTTAATGACGAATTAAGTTCATTTTCCGACCTGACCCGTAGTCGGCGATAGGTGAAGACTTCTCCTAGGAGTAGGCCGCCTTCACGATTACAAACTTAAATCCTTTCCTTATCCTGCAGAATAGGTGCGGGACGAAGTCCGCTATAAAGCCGCTCCGCCGTTCTGCTACCATTTGTTAATAATTTAATTTGACAAATCCTTAAGACGTGTTTGCAGGCGAAGACTCAATTTAGAGACCGCCAGGCCCGTCTATTTGAATAACTTGCGTAGCAAGCAACCTAAATGTCATTTTGTTAATAATAATCTCCCAAAGGTCCTTACAATTAAAATTTGACAAAAGCATCTCGCAATATCTATTTTAAAAGCCCAAATAATTACTAAATTACGGCCTTTGAAAGAATTTGTTAATGTTCTTGTTAGCTACAGAGTTATACCTACCAGAGAAGTCCGAGTTAAACATCTCCAGGCCGCGCCTCCTTGAAGGGGACCTCCTCGTAACTAGCAGCTAACGCAAGGACAACCACTTGGTGGATATCTCCACCAAATCCTCGTGGCAACGCACCTTACACCAAACATCACGTCGCGAAGTCTCCGAATAAGGGCTAACCTCTTAAACGCTACCGCCCCGTAAGCAAAATCCCGGTATCTAGCTAATTAACCTGTCATTACAGCAACATGTGCTCATAACCCTTTCGCCTTGGGGTTAAATTCAAGCCGTTCCAGAAGCCACCAGCGTCGTACCCGCAAGAATTCCCGAGGGGTCAACCAGAAACAACCGTTTACACGGCTGTACGACGGGTTGCAGCAAAAAGGGGCAAAACGCAACGGAAGACCGAAGATTACTTTTATTATCGAAATACATGTTAATTTTCAATTATACAATTATGATTATGTTTGTAAATAGTTCTGAGCACCAATATTAAATTGTTTAAAGCTATTTTGTGTTTGGTTTGCTACGCTTCTTATGTATATCTGGAAATCTTGACCCTGTCTCCGACTCGACTAGCTACCAGAAAGTTAATTAGTAATTATCTTTATACCCTTAATGAGCACAAGGGTGAAATATTATAAAACTAAACGCAACAGTTAATATAGTCCAGTCAGTAGAGGTTTTTGCCTTACAAATAATGGAGTATAAACGATTTTTATATATGTTGTTTAGGTCGAGATCCTAATAAAAAATCCAGGTTTTCGACCTTGTAGGGGCGCCGCGCGAGCAGCCACTTTGGATTAAAAGTGCTAAAAACTGGCTTTTCCAAATGACTCATCAACGGTTGATCCTACGCCAAGAAACTCTAACTCAAAGAAGACAAGATTCTTGACATTTTTTTTGTATATAACTGGTTTTTGTAAATTTAATATGAAAGGAGTTAGAGCGGCGGAAAGATGAACATTCTCTAAAAAATAGTGTAATTTCTCATTTTTAAAATGGTTTCTTGTATTATTTCTGGCTATTCGTTACGTAGTTATAATAATTTGATAAACGTATAGTCAACTCATTTCCACACCAACATGAGGTAGAGTTAATGGCGCCTTTTTTTTATTGTGTTATCCCTAGTAGGCCTAATCCACAGATGTTCCAGTTTAGCGATGTTTCATGTTCGCTATTATATTATTTAGTTTTCTTAAGGCTCCGGTCGGTAGATGTTGACCTCTCCATAAGAATCTTTATGCTCAATGTTAACTTCGAAGTTATTGCTCCTGAGACTCGGGACTGCCATTGATGAAATGTCCTCATCTTCGTCCCCACTCTCGATGTTAACTTCTGGTGCATTTTCGCATGATTGACCATTACAGAATCCACACAGAATAGAGCACTTCATCCCACTTTTCCTGCATCCACATGCTCCTCCGCCGCATTCTTTTTTACAATGGCATAGAATTAATTTTAATAAATTCGCGGCTGCTGGATTCTCTGTCATTGTTACTGGAATGAGCCCATTAGTGCCAACTTTCCAGCCCCAGTCTTGTGCATTTTTTTCAATTCCATACCACTGTTGGACCTGGTGATACGTCCTAAATGCGTGATACCGTGCAGCGTCTTTTTTTGGTGGCAAAGAAGCGAAATTAAATGTGTTTCTTGCACTTGATTTTGCGAAATGTTGGTAACGGACTTCTTCCAAGGTATTTTTCTCCATGTCGCCACCATACAAACCAATGAGAAAGCGTGCTCCAGCATCTGCGATATCATCTGGTTTGGCATCGTAATGTTTGAATATGCCTATCGTGTCACTGAGTCTTGTGATTTTCTGGAGAAGAGAACAAAATTTTGTTTTTCCTTGGTTGTAGACGGACGACGTTGTGTCGCAGCCACTAAACGCATGGAGAAACATAATATTTTTAGCTGCTTTTTTACTTCCTTTTACGATAAAGGAAGTATTGGATTCACCCCAAAAATTCGAAATTGAGTTTTCAACAGATCTTCACTTTTTAGAGTCTCCTGATCCCAAAAAACATATTTTTTTTCATTGGTCTGTCTGTCTGTGTGTCTGTGAACAGAATATCTCAAAAACGAAAAGAGGTATGGCATTGAAACTTCATATATAAGTTTTATGTACTATGTAGATGAGACAGCAAGCTTTTGAAGAAAATCGCATAACCGAAAGTAGGTGTTTACTCTTGTGATTTTTCATTTTTTTCGATTTTTTCAAAAACAGCTCTAACGATTTTTTTCAAACTTTATATTTTTATTACATTTTTAATGTGTATTGATGTGAGATAGGTAATTTCCAGTTGAATACTTCTAAAATTGGTTTCTTTTGTTTTTTTTCTATTTTTTTTATTAACTCCTATTTTAAATACAACACCCGGTATATTATTACATTTTTTTAATTCAGCTTAAAATTCTAGACAAAAATTGTCTCTTTAACTAACTCTCTATTTTGTACCGTTTTTGTAGAATTTGCAATTTTTGAAAATTTTTGACAAATGCTTAGAAATTAAAAATCAAATTTTTGGTTAATTATAAGATCACTGTAAAAGGAAGTTGTGTGAGTGTATCACACCAGATTTTTATATTTAAAACTATTCGCAGAATACAGTCTCTCAACAGTTTTACCTCTCCCAGGTTTGCGAAGATAGATGTTGCTTTAGGATGTTGCTAATGCTGTCAGCAGAACTAGAAGATCGACGTCTTCTCCAATGATGAAAACAGCATCAAATGTTAAGCACAAAGAAATCGCTGTGTTGACAATCAACACATCAGCATCTTCTTCAGCCTGCTTAACTGTAATGGAGTAATGTTCGAATGTGTTTTTCATCATCGAAATCAGACGGACTTTATTTTTTTCATTTGCTAGAGATCGTTCTTTGAAACTTGAACCGGCGTTGTTTCATCGAAAATAACATCCGCAGACATCTGCTTATTTGATCGGCGAAGTCTTTCTGCAGTCTTGGTATTTTTTTTGCCACCATCAAACGGATATCCATCGAAAACAACGACTACATGTAAACCGTAGTGATTTTTTACATATTGAACGTACTTCTCGCAAATTGACGCAAAAATATCATTACGATGCCATACAACTTTGTGTAATAGATATCCTCCATCCACAACATCGATTTTCTTATCTCCAAGTTCCACTCCTTCTGGAAGTTGTGCGAAAGCAGAATACAACGATGATTTCGTACCTTTGCGCATTCCTTCCTCCGAGAGAAGCGACATAGGATATGGGGCAAGCTCGAATTTCAGGTAACCCTCCAACTCGTCGTCGGATTTCTTCGCAATACACATTCTGTGGATCAGAGTTAGTGGGTTGATCGAAATTGTATCTTCGCCGACTCTTACACTGCTGTTAACTGCTAGCAGTGGAATGACCTTATTCTTGCGTTTGAATTTAATGGACCCGAAATTATCATACGTGGTAAGCATGTTTGATATTCCCTCGATACCTTTCTCTCTGGACAAATGACAGTTTATCTTTCCATCCCCAACAACTCCAGTACTTATCGAAAGAAACAAATCGATTTTGGGGAAGGGGGAATGCTGAGAAAACCAATCCAACAGTTTTTTCAAGTCAGATCTTCACGTTTTAGAGTCCCCTGATCCCAAAAAACGCATATATTTTTTCATTGGTCTGTCTGTCTGTGTGTCTGTCTGTCTGTCTGTGTGTCTGTCTGTCTGTCTGTCTGTCTATGAACAGAATATCTCAAAAACGAAAAGAGGTATGGCGTTGAAACTTCATGTATAAGTTTTGTGTACTATGTAGATGCGACAGCAAGCTTTTGAAGAAAATCGCATAACCGGAAGTAGGTGTTTACTCTTGTGATTTTTCAGTTTTTTTCGATTTTTCAAAAACGGCTCTAACGATTTTTTTTAAACTTTACATTTTTATTGTGTATTGATGTGAGATAGGTCATTTTCCAGTTGAATACTTCTAAAATGGGTTTCTTTTGTTTTTTTCTATTTTTTTTATTAACTCCTATTTTAAATAGAACACCCGGTATATTATTACATTTTTGAATTCAGCTTGAAATTCTAGAGAAAATTTGTCTCTTGAACTAACACTCTATTTTGTACCGTTTTTGTAAAATTTGTAATTTTTGAAAATTTTTGACAAATGCTTAAAAATTTAAAGTAGAATTTTTGGCTAATTATAAGATCACTGTAAAAAGAAGTTGTGTGCGTGTATCACACCAGATTTTTTCTTCCAAAACTAACATCTCTTGTAGGTAAAGGTGAACAGATTTTGCATAAAAGAAATAACCGCTTGCATAGAAATAAGGAAGCATCCTTTGGACAGTGTCGAGATGCAGTTGTCAGTTTCCCATTCGTTCAGCTTCAATGAAATGCTTCACTAAAGTGGACATTTGGAAATACTGAACCCATAGTTTGGCTGTAGGACCTTTCTTTTCCAATTTCGTAAGCGCTTCTTTAAATTTTGTCGCAGCAACTCTGAATGTCTCGTTTTCATCTGCTCTGAGAAGTATCGATTTGTTAGAATGACCAAGAAATTGTTCCATTATAGCAAGATCGTCGTCTGTAAATTCAATGGAGTCCAGAATTATGTGTGCCAATGTAAGATGACACAGCATGTGTGCACGAATTGCACGAGCGTATGCGTGACCAGTTAGCATTTTTTCTATACTATTCTCAGTGTAAATACTAGTAAAGAGATCTTTCAATCCGCTTCCGGCCATTATGTATGCAATGGCACCTAAGAAAGACATGAGCATGTGAAATCCTCCAAGTCTTACTTTGACATTCGTAACTGTGGGATTATTTGCGACGATTTCTTGAGCTTTCGCATAGAGGGACTGATCGAAGGTTACGAATCACGTTTTCTGGTTGGCCATCTTACAGTTTTCGACAGCCACGAGAAGAGTTGTATATATTGTGTCATAATGGCTGGATGGAAAGTTGATGAATGGTAGACATAATATCTTTGACCGATTGAAAGATTTATCCACCGTTGCCTGTTCCATGAAGCCGTTCCATTCCGGAAGTTGGAATTTTGACCATTTGTCATACAACCAAAAAAAATCGGGAGAAGAAGGCACGGTATTTTTTGAAAGAGAATGATTCTTCTCGACGTCTGCAATTTTGATCATTTTTAAACCCGGATTCTCCTTTTTACTGAAAAACTAGCTATTACCCGCGACTTCGTTCGCGCGAGGTTCGTTATTTCTGTATTAAATAATGACCCGTCTCCGTCCTCGTCCCAGTCTCCGTCCCCGTCCCTTTCTCCGTCCCCGTCTCCGTACCGTCCCGTCCCATCCCGTCCCGTACCGTCCCGTCCCCTCCCCTTCCATCCCATCCCTTCCCTTTTCGTCTCGTCCCGTTCCGTCCCGCTCCCTGTCTCGTCCCTTCCCGTCCCGTCCCGTCCTGTCCCGTCCCTTCCCTTCCGTTCCCGTCCAGTCCCGTCCCGTCCCGTCCCGTTCCGTCCAATCCCGTCCCGTCCCATCCCGTCCCTTTCCGACCTGTCCCATCCCGTCCCCTCCCCTTCCATCTCATCCCTTCCCGTCCCTTTCCTTCCTTTTCCGTCCCGTCCCTTCCCGTCCAGTCCAGTCCAGTCCCGTCCCGTCCCATCCCGTCCCGTCCCGTCCCATCCCGTCCCTTCCCGTCTAGTCCAGTCCCGTCCCGTCCCTTCCCTTATGTCACGTCCACAGTCTTGGATTTAAAAGTAAATGCCATTTTCGCAATCAACGTCCCAAAAAACATCAATAACGACACCCATATCGTATTTTAGTCTTATTTGCCCCATTTCACCCCCTAGGGGGTTGATTTTCGGAAAATCATGAAATACGTGTTTGCTTATTTGTTTTTAGGAGTACTCCTACGAAGTTTCAAGTCGAAATGTCTATTTATATTATTTCTCCATACAAAATTGGAACCCCCATTTTACCCCTTTAGGGGTTGAATTTCGAAATATCCTTCCTTATTCCTTGTATACATCATAAAGGGAACCTCTGTGCAAAATTTCGGCTTCCTAGGTCCAAGGGTTTAGGCTGGGCGTTGATGAGTGAGTCAGGACTTTCAGTTTTATATATCGAGAGATAAAAAAAAACTGTTCCTCAGCAGGCTGTGGAATAAAAAGTCACGTCTTTACTTGTGTCAGATAATAATTAGTTGTCAATTTCTCTACGAATCTGCAGATTTTTAAAAGATCTCTGCTCCTAAAAATGATGTTTTATTTTTATTTAACTAGTGAATCACCCGAGTTACCTTCGGTTAGCAAATTTAGAAGAGATTCATTAATATAAATTTAAAAAAAGATATACCGACCGGGAATCGAACCCGGGCCGCCCGCGTGGCAGGCGAGCATTCTACCACCGAACTACGGAACTTTGTTGAACTTCGCGCTGCTGTAGTGGTATATAATGAATCACCTGAGCTATGCTTAGTTTTGCTAATTTGCCAATTTAATTAAAACCTTTTTTGAAAATAAAAACCGGCCTACGATCTAAGTCTAACAATTAGCAACATTTTAAGCCATCATACAACTTAATCGGTCCAGTATCGCCGGAGGAGCTGGCGAACAAAGATACAAAGAGATCAACGATTTTATGTAGTGGATTCCAGCTGACACAAGTAAAGACGTGACTTTTCATTCCACAGCCTGCTGAGGAACAGTTTTTTTTTATCTCTCGATATATAGATGAGAGCGGAACGGAGCCAACCTGTCCTACAACCTGCGCGGCTGGTAATTGTTTCAAACGTGGGATGTTTTTATCGGGTAATACAGAATCGTGAGGGGTCACAGTTCCCATAATGTGAACGGTATGTAAGCCATCGATAGTGTTGACGTTGTGGTCCACATTATCAGAAACAAGCAATCCAGTGAGACAAATGTCTCATTTAAAAAAACAAAAGAGACCGTTTTTCCAATAGAACCCGTAATAAATAAAAACTGTACCCAGACCTGGAAACTGTCAAAGTGGTTGCCTAACCGATCGACGTTTTAAGGCGCAGAGGGTCGCAGCTCCGTTTGGCTGCTGAATTTTTTTTATTTAATACGCGTTCTATTTGAAAAACGGTCTTTTTTGTGATTTCTCGGAAACCGAAAGTGTCACGTGACTGAAATTCGGTTCCTGAGCTGCAATGACCATTCCAAACATAATATAACTTTAATAGCTTTTTTCTCTATCTCTTACGGTTTGTCTGCTGAAACAGCGTCCCGGACGGACGGAAATCACGTGATTTCTCGAAAACCGGAAGTGTCACGTGACTGAAATTCGGTTCCTGAGCTGACATGACCATTCCAAACATAATATAACTTTAATAGCTTTTTTCTCTATCTCTTACGGTTTGGCTGCTGAAACAGCGTCCCGGACGGACGGACACGGACGGACAGACAAGTCTACTAGATAAAGGATAATTTGAAAGAATGCATTTTTATCAATCGATATACCACGCCGCATAATAGCAGATGTTTCGAAAAGTGTAGTTTCACTGTAAGACGCCGCGAAGCCTAACGATGACAATAAGTTGATGAATTGTCTTGACTCGAATTTCTTATACAAATATGTACTGACTCCGATTAGCAGCGGCGACAAAAACGATCGAGGTTTTGCAGCAGAAATGACAGCATGCGATAATGCTTCGCAAATCCTATTCCATTTATCAAAAGACCCGCACTTCTTTTTCTTAATAACTTCATGAAAGAAAATTTTCAAAGATTGTGAAATTACAGAATTTACCTCATTTAAAAAACCGTCCGATGGTGGATATTCTGACATGTCGTAGTCCTGTAAACGCATATCCGCCAAAATAATAGCAGCTGCTTCTTGAACAATTCGGAACCGTTCTTCTTCGGGATTAGACTTTTTCGCCGTATACCACTTGTCCGACAGAAGATTTGTTACGGTATTAAAACAACTTTACGACACCCACCCAAGGTGAGCATCGTACCACGGAATCAGTCCTGGAAAACTGGCACACTTGCCCTGAGATTTGCTAAAAACAGGCTAAAGGCCACGGCTGGAACGCTCAGGGAGTCGGGCGTGAGTCACACGATACGTTCTGGGCAAGCGTGTTGAGGCATATATATAGGGTACGTCAAAATTATGAGGGCGCCACCAAGCCTGTCTTAACCCGAATAACCGGGGTTGGGCGGTTAAACGGGAGCGAAGTATTCAAGATACTCCGTCGATAAGAATTCTCATGAGCTGCAAGCCCAAATAACAATTTCGTGATCGCAAATACTGGAATGGTAATATTGGGACAGTTTGGGCCGCGACTGCGCAACCACCGGACCTACCTGCACGTTCTGATCTCTCACGTCTCGCCTTACACCAATATTTACACTGTAGAGGCGCTATCTCAAACAAAGCATGCACAGGTCGAATAGGAATAATACGTCCCTTAATTAAATATGCGTCTATTGGTCGATAACTACATCTGGGCAGCAAATCGCGCCGCCAAGCTTATGTTATTTCTTACGCTAAGCACCAGCTGATGGACGCGCTATGCTAATAAACAACACACTATGGGTGGCCGGCCGCAGTGGGCTCGACACTTTACATATTAAAGTACAGTTTAGAAATACGCACTCTGGAAAAGGGGCGCGTTAGTTCGCGATAACCGACGCCGACCTGCAAAGGCAACGCGAGCAGTGTAGCTAGCAGCAAAGCACGACGCCGCACAAATGCGCGACGAAATAATTGAAGGCCTAACTCCTTAGGCAGCGGGGCAGCGTGACTGCAATATTTGACCAGGAAGAGGGGCTAACATAGCCTCACAGTAAAGTATGCGAATTTGGAATAGGTGCCAGCCCCTGTTACGTCGCCCACGCAGTCGTTGGCTTCGGTTAACACCTGATAAGCAAAGCACAAAGCCCTCGCAAACATAAACAAAGGGCTCGAACAGATTAGGGCGCCCCAGGCTCCGCACGGCTAGGCGTTGATTCCATTTATGTATTAATCGGTACAATATAGCGAAGCGCGCTCACATAAAATTACTGAATTAAAAGTTCGCACAAACGTAACACGAAAACATAGGCGCAGAGTTCTTTAGCTATTTAGGCGATGAAACGCGAAACTCGCGCACATGAAATTACTAGCAGGCTACCAAAGTAGCGTCTTGAAGCATGGTGGCCTCAAGCCGGCACTAAAAGCCGCGACAAGCAAGCAAAAGGCATGCATCCGCCCACACAAAGTTGAGCACAAAAGCAACACCGCTCGCACAAGCGACAGTTAACATATTTAAATGGTTGTAATTACAAATACCTTAGTCCGTAGACGGTCTATGAGAGTTGCGTGCAATCAGTTGGTAGAAGGCGACGGTCTGGCAGCTAAATCGCCGAAACACGGCATCTGGGGTAAACGGGCTGGAATTCGCCAAAATGGCGGCGTTAGGACGCTCTTCTGAGAGCACACTTACGGCGGCAAAGAGGCCTACTTCGTCTTGCCTAGAAAGATCCTCGAAAACAGCGAGTTGAAAAGGGAAAGCCCCCTTTCTCACAAACGCAGAACTGGCCCCGTGAAGCCCATCACACACCCACGCTTTGACGTAAAGACTTGCCACTCGCACAATCACACGCGACCTCTTAAAGGCGAAACAGTTTATGGCATATTCGCTGAAACAGCACGGGAAATAGGAAGGCTTTCACAGCAACGGTAGGTACTAACAAACAACGGCAATTTACACAACATTCGCTGAAACAGCACGAGACGGGAAAAAGGCTGGCGTCCCCGCCAATGGCGGGAACGCCGCGAAACGGCACACTCTGCGACTTCCTTCATCAACGGCGTGAGCTGAACTGCCCCGCAAGGAGCGTTACTGCGCTTGAAGTGGCGTGAGCCAAAACGGCGTTACCACGTGACTCTCGACAGCCAATGGCGAGGCGCCCAATAAAACAAATAAGTGCCGGTGACAAAGACAGCAAATGGCGAGGCGCCCAATAAAACAAACAAGTGCCGGCAACGAAGACAGCGCGAGGCCTCGCAGTCACACCAACAGCGTAAATTCTAGAAGGTTCGGAAATCCTGCGAGTGTTAACCCCTGATTGTCAAAGTACCAACAAAGGGGTGCCCCGGATGACGAGAAACACCGCGCCTGAGGCCAAATATGTGCAAAATCATTATTATGTAATTATGCGATGAAGCCAAATAAGTAACTAAAAGGGTTTAGCATACAGGCACGCTGCCCTAAAGCCTAGGTGGCTAATTAAAATACAAAATGCTCTGACAGATTGTATCCCGTGTCCTGGAAGCAGATGATAGGCGACTGGTTATTTTTCTCGATGATAAGTATATCCTCTTCATACTTCTTCATAAGACGAGATTTTACGGTTCTTGGATCCGGGCGGTACTCTCCTTCAATTTGGTTCATGAGTTCATCAAGGGAAAATTGACATTCTTCGGAATTTTCGGCAAGATATGAAAAGATATACTCCATCGCTTCGTTAACGTTCGTCAAGGGTCGGCCTCTTTTCTGTCCGGACGGTACACGATAATACAGCCGCTTCTGGCACGAAGAATGGTATCTTCCATCTACAGCAACTAAGTCCGACATATGTTCAATGCGCTCTATTATCTGCCGTCCCCATTCATCACCGCGTTTTTCAGCTACCTTTAAAATCGTATCTTTCACTTCCAATTTTTCTACCAGAAAAATGATATCTCGATCCGATAACCTTGTTTTCATCTTAGTCCATTTACTAAAAGAAAAAAGTTCTAACTTCGTTGACTCAAAACCGATTTTGAAATTTTTTTTTAATCATTTCGGAAAAACTCTATAGAAAAGTTCCCCATAAGTGAGAAGGTGTGCTTTTTATTTTTTCAATTGTTATTAACAAATAAGTGTTTTTTAATATATTCTTAATTAAAAAATTTATAACTTCTCTATTTATTTAAACAATTGCTTGACATTTGATAACATACGGTTTTTGGGTTCACAGATTACGAATCTGGCCTCAAAAATGATCTAAAAACAAAAATGACGTCTACAAAATGGCGCCAAAGGTCTAATTTTTTATTTTCCTTTTTTTTAATTTTTATTAGATGTCTAGGGGTTTTTGGGGTCGCTGATTACGAATTTAACATTAAAACTCAACTAAAATAAAAAATGGCGCATCCAAGATGGCGAAAAAGGGTATTTTTTTTAATTCGGACTTTAGTTCTTACTATAGGGTTTTTTGGGTCGCTGATTTCAAATTTTATGTTAAAATTTATCAAAAATAAAAAATAACTTCTTTAAAGCGGCAAAATAGCTCCATTTCCGAATTCCGCACATTGCCTCATATCTAGGGATTTTGGAAACAGTAATTATAAATATAGCATTAGAAGGTTAATTTTTATTGTGTACGATTATTATTATTATTATTATTTAATAAACATTATATACAAATAAAATTCTAAATTGTTAAATTAACTCAAATTTAAATAGATTAAATACATTTAAATTTAACATACGAATACATATAAATTCCAACGACTAAAATGTGTGTTCTGCGACCTCTTTGTACGATTTCCAAATGATATTTCTGAATTAAAAGATTTTTTTGTTTGTGACCGACGAAGGAATGTTATTACATAAAAACAAATGGCAACTTGTTCAACAGTATGGTGCAATTTTAGATATATTAATTTTATTGTACGTAATTATGGAAAAAAGCAAGTGTTTTTATCGATTATCAAAAACATAGAATAAAATCTGCTGAAAGAGACCGACATCTAAAAACGGAAACTGCACCAGATATTCGATAAGAAAGAGACAGGTTTTTAAAGTTGTATCAAGAAAATATTCTGGCAAATGTCTTTCATGTCGTTTTATTGATTTTTTAAGAGAAACTTTGTAACGACCCGCCTTTCTTTAGAAATATTTTAATTGGCCTTATTGCCTCGGGTATGCTCTACGTCGGAGAATACGTTCAAATTGCTCGGATATAGCGTAGATCAATAAATAACACTGGATAAGTAATGAAAATAAAATATACTGTTTTTAACTATTTACATTGAATGCGAACTTAATAGAACACACTGTATATTACGGACAGGGGGGTAGTTGCGTCAACAGGGGGTTGCTCGGGCTCGCCAGCAGCGCCGCAATCCAAATTATCCAGGTGAAGGGCAAGCACGTCGAATACGCCTTCGATGCGCGCGTTGGTGTCCCCGAAGATGTCGCGGAGTCGGCTGTCCACGCAGCGGCCTCTTATCGGTCAGAGGAGGTCGTTGGTCGCATGCACCAGGTGAGATTCGTTTACAATGGCTAGCTGCTGCGAACACTTCGGATTAGAAATGGTGTTTCAAGAACATACCTGCCGGCGTAGGAAGCTGCAGGAGTTCGCGTTCGGTGAGCCAAACTGGACCGGGGGCCGCCAGACGATTTGCCGGCTTTCGCGGCTCGACACGATGCAGCGGTCGGACTCTCGGGAAATTCGCTATTCAAGCGAATTTGCGGCTTCGACTGGATTGCGGCAGTGCGGAGATCTCTCTCGGAGGGCTTCAGGAACGCTCATAGAATGCTGGCGGTGACTTTTACAGGCAGGTCCCTTATCGCATAATCTCTGTATGCGTCCAGCCTGGCGGCGGCAGGCTGTTGATGACTTTCTGGTGCCTCACAATTCGGGCGAGTTAATACGGTTGAAATACGGCTTTCCAGAACGCAAATGGAATGCGCCCTCAGAACTCGGATAATCACGGACGGGACGGCGGCGGTGATCTCGTTCAGCGGATTACAGGAATGTTAGTTACAAATTCCGCGGTTTCGGTTCGGTTACGCGGGATACGGGAAAAGCTAATTAGGAGCCACGGTTTCGGCCTTTAAATTAATGACGGTTCGGGAACGGGTTTGATAAGGATCTCTCGGTTATCGGGGTGTTCTTGCAGGAAGACAGTAACCATACCAAACCCGCAAGAATTTTTATTTATGCGATTTCTCCCTTGCTAAGACAGTAACCATACCAAAGCAAGGGAGTGATCGCTCCGGGTGGATTGGGAGAAGGCTTAGGGGAGAACCCCAGGATGGGATCTGTCTCAGGAGCTGCCATGTGCTCCTTTTTATACGTTCAGTGGCTCCCGGTCGGTGCTCGTGCTCCCCATTCTGGCGGCGGGGGAAACACTCCTGCGCGCAAACGTGGCTTCCTGCGCATCGGCTACCGACCCGCGCTATTGCTTCTTAGCGCGGTCTTGAGATGCAAACGTTTGATAAGCCGGCGAATTAAATTCCCAATACGTTCCAAGTATTTTTAGAATTTAGATTCACAAGCGAAACGTTACAACTTTAGCTGCAAATAATATCCCTGTGCTCTCAAGCTGAAAGTGATGCTGATCGGTTAATGGTTACAACAGCTCTTAATGCATCAAATAAAAACATAGTCGTAGTATCAGAGAATATAGACGTATTACTTATATTAACAGCTTTAGTTTCATGCTGATAAAGATATATATTTTTTAAAACTTGTCAAAAATTTAAAAAAAATCTTCTTCTAAAAGCCTGCAATTTGCGCATCCCAATTAATTGTAGTGAGCATGTTCTTTCTGTACATGCTTTAACTGGATGTAACACATCAGCATGTTTTACCAGAAGAAATAATCTTCTTCTTCTTGTTCAGGTGCTTATCCGATTTCGTATGTTTGCGATCAACACGGCTATCTTTACTTTATTGGTTGCAATTCTAGATAACTCATTGAATGATTTCCCATACCATGCCCTTAGGTTTTGCAAGCAAGATATTCTTCCGTGTCCTGGTCCACGTTTGACATATATCTTGCCTTGTATAATAGATTGTAGTATGATGTACTTATTCTCATTATATGTCCGAGGTATTGGAGTTTGCGTATCTTGGTGTTGTCCATGATCTCTTAACTTTTTTTTCATTCTCTCCAGAACTTTAATATTTATTACACGGCCTGTCCATAATATCCGCAATATTCTCCGGTATAACCACATTTCAAAGGCTTCGATTTTTTTTGTGATTGTTTCGTTAAGTGTCCAGGACTCGACCCCATAGAGCAAGATGGGAAAAATGTAGCATCTTAGCATGCGAGTTTTGGTGTCAAGGTGCAGATCATGGCTTTTGAATGTAGTTTAATATATTGAAGACATATAAGGATGAACAAGACCAATAGGACCGGCACCTTATTAAAGATCCACATGTATAAGTCCTAGTAAATGAAGCAATGGCTATGTTCAGGAAAGAATAAATTTGTCAAAATATTTGAAAATAGCAGTGATTTACAAGAGACACTAGCTGTGGCTTGTCGGTATAGGAAAAGTGGCCTTTAGGCTCGGCGGCTTGCGGTGAATGTGGCGGAAATAGTTGCATTTATTCACGACCGACAGTGTCAATGGAAAAAGTAGAGAAAGAAGAAACTTAAGCTAAATAATTTTTGTTTTTTGTTTTTAAATGTATCTTGGGTTAATTTTAATAAATAAATTAAATTATAATATCTTGAATACTCATTTAACTCTTCCTTCATTTGTTTCCACCATTTTTCAGACACCGTTTTCCATTTTTGATAAATTTTAGCATACAAATTTGAGATGAGCGACCCAAAACACCTCTAGGTATAGGTATCAGAAATTTAAAAAAAATTACCCCTTTCCGCCATTTTGGATCCGCCATTTTTTGTTTTAGTTGAGTTTTAATGTTAAATTCGTAATCAGCTACCCCAAAACCCCCCAGACATCTAATAAAATTTCAAAAAAAAAATAAAATAAAAAATTAGACCTTCGACGCCATTTTGTTTTTAGACCCATTTTGAAGCCAGATTCGTAATCTGCGACCCCAAAAACCTTATGTTATCAAATTTCAGGCAATTGTTTAAATAAATCAAATAGTTATAAATTTTTTAATTAAGAGTATATTAAAAAACACATTTGTTAATAACAATTGAAAAAATAAAAAGCACACCTTCTCACCCATGGGGAACTTTTCTATAAACTTTTACCGAAATAATAAAAAAAAATGTTCAAAATCGGTTTTGCGTCGACGAAGTTAGAACTTTGGCGAATTTTTAGCGTTTAGAAAATGGACTATCTGTGTATTTAAAAAATCTGCTGTAATTTCTTCACTACACAGAAAACATTGCGTTTTAAAATTGAAACTCGGTATAATAGATGGATGTGACGTTGACGGCACTAGAGCTGGCCCTTTAACTATTTTACGAAGATACGCGGCAATCAATTTCTCGTTGTTATAGCTCTTTTGACATGCGACATGCACATATACTGAAGATAACGTTTTCAAAATGCGCACATGTTCTTCATTGCCCCGTTTCTCGCTCGATTTGAGAAGAGTCTGCAAGCCTTTCGCTTTCACAACAACTGAGTCACCTTGATTTAAAGTTTTTTCACAAATAAAACAGAAATTAACTTCGGGATTCGCCATAGCAAAACGCAAGTCAACTACGTATATCCACGTGACATTTAATTTCTAAGTGACTTATAGTTGCATTCATATATTCAGAACTATTCCATAGCTATACTAGATGAAAATAAATTTTGATTATACTTTGTATTAGACTGTAGAACGTTATTCTGATGTATAAAAATATTACAAACAATATAGTGTAAGTTGTTCTTACAAAATGTACCAACAAAAATAAAGTTTAACGATATATTAGAGAAATGTTCAGCTTTCAGCCGCTGTAACTTGTTACATATTACACTTACAACAAAAATTAATATACACTAAATGTCAACAATCTTGTCTCCTTTAACTTTATATTGAACTTTTTTGACGTTGAGTCAACCGTTGCGGAGCTAGTTGAAAAAAACAGTTTTTAGCACCTTTAATCCAAGATGGCGGCTCGCGCGGCGCCCCTCCAAGATCGAAAACTTGGATTTTTCATCAGGATCCCGACCTGAACAACATATATGAAAACCGTTCATACTCCACTCTTTGTTGAGCAAAGACATTTTTTCGTCTCTACAGACTGGACTAATAATTAAGTTCTACGATTATTATTTTCATACAACTTTGTTCGCGTATTACAACTATTCTCGGACAGTTAAACAAATCATGCTGAATATATCAATCCAGTATTACATAATAAACTAATATCGCATGTATGCGTGTGTAGAATAGCTCTGTTATATTTTAATATAATTCATCAATCAACCGATTAGCGACCTCAGAGACATCAAACACTTCAAGTCTGACAAATATAAAAATATTTAGTTTCAAAAGTGAGATTTGGGGAAACCGACAATACTACATGAAAAGGAGTGGTGACCGTACCACCACATTTATGTTTATACTTATTGCACATATACTACGCGTCCATACAATAATTGCAGCTAGCATCAATACAGAGAAATCACGTAAATTGTATGAGAACTAATAAATATAGTGTTTCTATATCTACACTACCAATACACACCACATTCTATCAGTACATCGTGATAAATTAAAGGCAATCTTATTGGCTGATCAGCAGCATTACGCATAAATTACTTTTATCCGCAAACGACACAAAAGTGACAACTTATGTGTCTTTATTGACAAGGTAAAAGTGTCAGTTTATCTGCCTAAGCAGATAAAATAGCAACTTTTGCGCACTTTATCTGCCTAAGCACACAAAATCGTTGCTCTCTTTCTTTCTTTCTGTGTTTGTTCGCTATCTCCTTCGAAGATACTGGACCGATTAAATTATATGATGGCTTAAAATTTTGAAAATTTTTAGACTTAGATCGTAGGTTTTTATTTTCAAAAACAGTACGAAAAAGTTTTAATTTAAAAAAACCTTTAAGCAGCGGATCGGAGCATCTGTCGCCGTGGGTTATGGTGTGACAGCTGCTGTGGCCGTGTGCTATTAGCTCGGGGGATTCAGTATGTTTATATATCATTACAGTATAGCTCGCCTGTCACGCGGGTGGCCCGGGTTCGATTCCCGGCCGATGCATCTTTTTTTTTTAAATTTATATTAATGAAATTTACATGAATACGTTTGCGGATAAAATAGTATATGTTATTCGGAGTAAAAGTGACTTTATGAGGCTTAGCTGAATTATTCTCCTCACTAACGTTCGGCTAAATAAACTTCAGCTTCGCCACATAAAGTATCACTTTTACTCCTAATAACATAATCTACTATTAATATACAACTGCAAGGGTTGCAGTCTTGGTTAACAAATGTATAGGCAACATGCCATCACAACGCTATAGATCAAAGCATGATCGCCACATACAAAGACAACACGAGTAATTGAGTACTGATAAAAAGTTTTATGCGTATAATTATTCTATATAATACGTACCTCTTCATGCAATAATTACAGCTAAACGAAATCTTGATGTTGGCTTCAAAATCAGCTAAGCTCACCCGGTAAATATTCAGTAGTTATATCCCTTCGCGTTCTCGAGAAATACTCGAATATACAGAATGCACGCGGGGAATATTGCAAGACTATTCCTCGAGGAAATATCATCCTTTGTATACTACACTATTAATTTTTAAAGAATTTTCAGTTTTTTTTCTGACATATCTTGTGTACCTAGCTGGTTTCTTCCTGCAAATACTCGATATTTCACTTGTGCATATACCCGAGTATTGCACTAGTGCAAAATATTCGCCGTATTCGACTCTGATTGGTTCAAATTTTGAAAATTGATTGATGGGATTGGTTTATATTATCTGAGAGGAATAGTCAAGTCAATACACCTCCCGCTATCGATGTTACTTATACCTAGAACATAATTGCTAAATAATTCAAACCACTTATACAAATTAACGAAAATACAATGGGGAATATGTCTTAATACCAGAAAAACACGTTCAAAACTAAAAACCGGCAAACCAGGGCAAACCCTCTTTTAAATTTGAAATCGATTTAAAAAAACACCTACTATTTATCAATGTTAAAACACTACCCCTTAATATTTTGAACATCCCTATTTGAAATTGCACCTACGTAGTATAAGAGCCTCTCTATTCAAAAACTACCGAAAAACCGAACGGACGGGTGCGTCTTCCCCCTTCTAACAACTGTTTGAAAAAGGCAACCCTCCCCTCAGGTTGGTCGAGTAGTGAGAAAAGCTTTCAGAATTGCAGCGTACTTCAAATGTGGAAAATTTTGCAGCTGTTTGAAAAGGATGGGTCTCCAAATCGCTGAAGCTCATAAACCCGCGGATAACCTTGGCCTTGAAAACACAAAGCTAAGCGGCGAGACCAAATTCCCACAATTGCAGCACGCGTCAAGTGTTAGAAGTTTTTTCAACTCCAGAACCTACAAAAAGAAAAACCCAGATAGAACGCAGTAAATCGATCAGATGAATAAAGCTTTTAAATCATATTTTAGCATTAAGCCCTCATTTTCCGTCGCCCTATCTCAGTTGCGTTCGAATGCACATCGATGTGTTGACGAAAGCTGTTGCAGCTTGTAGGCGCCGCCATATTGCATAAAGCTAAAGGTGCATTAGTAAGGTAATAAGATGAATTTTTTAAAATTTGTTTTTGATAATAACATGTGTTTACGAGATATTTTAGTAATGTGTAAAAAAAGTAATGAAGTGAACTATTTTCGTAGTTATATAAATATATAATTTAGAGGTTTTTCACTTCTCCAATCGAATACTGTGTTCAATCTGTTTTTTTTTCTTTTTTGCAGATTTTGGAGTTGTACGAATTTCCAGTATTTGGCGTGCGTAGAAAAATCTGGAGCCACTTCCGCTGCATAGCTTTGCATTCGAGACCGAGGTTAGCCGCGTGTTTATGAACTCGAGTGATCTGGAGAACTATCTTTTTCAAGCAGTTGCTGGAAGAGTCAGGACGTGCTCCTCTTCCATTCGTCCAGGTAGGTTAGATAAAGGTGTATAAATTGTTATAAAAATTAACATCTTCGATTTGGATATCGCTGGTTGCGTACAACATACGCTCACGTAGAAATATTCAACTTTACACAGTTTGGTAAACAATGGATCTCTTAAAGATTGTTTTTACAGATTTTGTATTTAGAATAATATACTATGCAAATATAATATAGGCCATGCCTCTCCGATTCTTATTTTCGAATTATTTTTGTTAAATTATCAACTATTTCACGGATATTTTCCTATTTTTTCTGGTTTTCGTCTTAAAATATTTCACACATTAAATTTGACGTTCTAGATAAACGTCTGTACGTATTGTTTTTATATGCTAAAATATGATTTAAAAGATTTATTCATCTGATCGAGTTACTGTGCTCTATCTGGGTTTTTCTTTTTGTAGATTCTGAAGTTGAAAAAAATTCTAACATTTGACGCGTGTTGCAATTGTGGGAATCTGGTTTCGCCGCTTAGCTTTGTGTTTTCAAGGCCAAGGTTATCCGCGGGTTTATGAGTTTCAGCGATTTGGAGAACCATCCTTTTAAACAGCTGCAAAATTTCCCACATTTGAAGTACGCTGCAATTCGGGAAGCTTTTCTCACTACTCGAACAACCTGAGGGGAGAATTGCCTTTTTCAAACAGCTGTTAGAAGGATGAAGAGGCACCCGTCCATTCGATTTTTCGGTGGTTTTGAAATAGAGAGGCTTTTATACTAGGTAGGTGCAATTTCAAATTGGGATGTTTAAAATATTAAGGGGTAGTGTTTTAACATTGATAAATAATAGTAGGTGTATTTTTAAATCGGTTTCAAATTTAAAAGAGGGTTTGCCCTGGTTTGCCGATTTTTAGTTTTGATCGTGTTTTTCTGGTATTAAGACGTATATTCCCCATTGTATTTTCGTTAATTTGTATAAGTGGTATAAGTGGGTCTAGGACACAACCCCCACTGTCCATAACGCCCACCATGTCCATAACCTCCACCGTGTCCATAACCCCCACCGACGATTTGGGCCATAACCTCCACCTTGTCCATAACCCCCACCGTCGGGTTTGTTCGTAATTTAAACTGTGCCCATAACCCCCACCGTCGGTTTGGTCCATAACCTCCACCGTGTCCATAACGCCCACCGACGATTTGGTCCATAACCTCCACCGTGTCCATAACGCCCACCGACGATTTGGGCCATAACCTCCACCGTGTCCATAACCCCCACCGTCGGATGTGTTCGTAATGTCAACTGTGTCCATAACCCCCACCGACGATTTGGGCCATAACGCCCACCGTGCCCATAACCTCCACCGTCGGGTTCGTTCGTAATTTCAACTGTGTCCATAACCCCCACCGACGATTTGGGCCATATCGCCCACCGTGCCCATAACCTCCACCGTCCATAACCCCCACCTCGTCCATAACCTCCACCGTCGGCTTTGTTCGTAAGTTTTCAGAGTTTAAAAATGAACTTGAAACATTGCTAGACGGGATCGGCAAAATGCCAAGGGCATATAAAATTAACGAAACCGTTCGTTTGGACTTTCCTATTTTGTAAAGACAAACGCTATCTAATACAGTGACCGCCAAAAAGTAAGTTATATACGGGAAAATTATTTATTATTGGCTTCTGAAAAAATTTCATTCTTGATAAAAGATTGTGCATCTTCTGGAAGTCGTTTTACGATTGTTCTATTTGTCAAATGACTTAGGGTGTGGCGCGAAATTTAAATAATCTGAAAAAAAATCCTACTGATGGATAAGATGAGAACTGTGCCGCCACTGGCGTATGTCGTACTGCTATTATCTTAGGGATCGAACTGGAACATTTATCAAAGCTTTTTTGGGAAGAAAACCAGTTTATTTACATACTTATATATTTATTTATTTTTAATTTCTTGGCATAAAAGAGAACACAGACCAAGTCTTAAATTTGTCGGCCAAAACAATAAAGTCTGCCAAAATTATATAATTATCTAAAAATTAAGAGAGTAAAAGTAAACAATAATAATTACTTAGTACAAGTGTTTGAGATGAATTGCATCCCGTAACTAGCTACACAGTCAGAAAAGGAAGAATATAGCTACAGGTTACATTATTATTAATTAAAGGTAATTAACTACTACCTAAATCTAAAAAAATATATTATATATACAGATTGTCCGGATTGTATTCGGAACATGGGAAATTAATGAGTGCAACGGGGAGAAACAGATTAAATGAGTAGGTATGACAGAGATAAAACATATCCAAATTTATCAATATACCAATGGACACTTTCAAAACTTTCCATGGATATACTAGTTTTTAAATTTTAAATTAAGCTCAGCTGTCATTAGTGTCATTAAAAGTTTCTTCAAAATTACAAACAATTCTGGATATGCCTGAACGTGAAGGAATGGGACGATTTTCAAACGCAGTTATAAATAAATTTATAGTTTCATTAATTGCGTTCTCAGCATAAATCCATTTAATAATTTGAACCTTTTCTGCTACCGTGTACTGCGTTTTGAAATTTCTAATGACAGATGCGTTTAATTTATCTAAAATATGAGCATCCATGAAAAGTTTTGAAAGTGTCCATTGGTATATTGATAAATTTTGATATGTTTTATCTCTGTCATACCTACTCATTTTATCTGTTTATCCCTGTCGCACTCATTAATTTCCTATGTCCCGAATACAATCCGGACAATCTGTATAACACACAAAATTTACAGAACATTAAAGTATAAATTAAAGGTAAACCTTAAATGGTTCTGTAATTACATAAGTCCGACAGATCGAACACCTCGAATCTACTGTAGCAGGATTATTAACATTATTATTAACTAAATGTAATTAATTACTACCTAAATGTAAAAACATATATATAATATACAAAATTTACAGAATAATTCAAATTTACGTAAGTCTGACAGACTTAAAATCTAAATCTAAATCTAAAAATATACATATTACATAATATATACAAAATTTACAGATTCATTAAAATTTGAATTAACCCTGCAGTGGTCGCGCCAAGTTTCACAGACCCGATAAATACGTTATTGAGTGGGAATTTGTTAAACGGGGTGTAAGAGTGTTTGTTGTGCGTTTTGGTACCTTTTAATTTTTAGACTTGGTGGCCTCCCGATAACCGGCATAAGCACAGTTGTTAGTGTTCGTGAGTTATTTGGAAAAAAGCCTGTGAGACATGGCGCGAGCAGTTACGTTTGTGAAATTGTTTTGCGTTCTTGATTTTTTTGACATTAAATGTAGCTGCAATGAACTCACAAATAATTTATGTTGTAAACAACATCGACGTTAGTATACTAAGGCGTCAATGTATACAAGAATTAGCTTTGATTCTAACAAATGACCAATTACATCGGCGATAACTACTCAATAGTTTTCCCTCGGAAATCCATCTAAGAAGAGAAGAAGTAGCTGGAACCTCTTCAGACCATCTAGTAAATGACCCTAATAACCCCACAATTAAAAAACGAGCTTTTTTTTAAAATCGGCAGTGAACGTCGAAATCGTCATTAAAATACGAGAAATCGGCAGTGAAGTAATCCATTGTTTTATGACTTTTTTGTAGGTGGCGAGGCGACAGATAATCGTCAATCGACCGAACATAACCTACAAAAGTCGGTTAAAATGTTGTAATTTCACGATTTGTTGATTTCAAATAAAACATAGCGTACACCTCGGCACTGAAGTTCCTTTTTATCCTTCATGTGGTTTATTTGCTTTGGCCCTACGGGCCTCGGCAACTAAATCCACATTCGTGACAAAAAGCTATACTTCAGTGCCTTGGTATACAAACTAGTATTTTCCAAAAAAATAGCAAAAAAAATTTGTTTTGTAAAAATAAATTGTGTTTATCACATGCAGGGCTTCTGTGCACTACTTGTGCATTCTTGAACCAAAATGACGAAAATTAATTGTTTTGTTCTACCTCTTAGCATTAAAAACATTGTTCTGTCCATAAATGAATATAGAAAATTAAAATCTTGAAATTCATCAGAGGCTGTGTTTACTATTATGAAGTTAGCATGATCTACAAAAACCTTTAAAACTGAAACTGAAATATAACTGAAAATCCTGGTAATAGTAAATAAACATCTCATATTAAAACTTATTGTCATATAAATGGTTCTTAATTTTTTTGGTTTGAGAGACTTGGCGCGACCAGCCGTGTCATGAAATTGGGCGCGACCACTGCAGGGTTAAAGGTAAACCTTAAGTGGTTCTGTGATTATGTAGGGCCGACAGATCGGACACCTTGAATCCACTGTAGCAGGATTGTATGCCTGCGTTGTGCAATACCCGCACAGTAGATGGCCGCAATTCGACAAAACATAATTGCGCCTCCGACTGCTACATATGACACAAGCGTCGCTTGGGGGCAGGTTCTCGTCTGCTTCTGAAAATGTAAGTGTTGTCATTAGATTTTCAAAACATTCTGAATATATTTCTGTAATAGAGTACTTACCGTCATCGTATCTGATGCCCCTGAATGGATTTTCCGGCTGAACTTCGTCCGTTTGAAAAGCTTCCACTGAAATAATCATCACTTTAATTTTAATTAAAAAAAATTTAACTGTGCCTGTTCTAAAATGGAACGTATTACAGTTAGTAAAAATCTGGTGTGATACACTCACACAACTTCCTTTTACAGTGATCTTATAATTAGCCAAAAATGTGATTTTAAATTTTTAAGCATTTGTCAAAAATTTTCAAAAATTACAAATTCTATAAAAACGGTACAAAATAGAGCGTTAGTTAAAGAGACAAATTTTCTCTAAAATTTTAAGCTGAATTCAAAAATGTAATAATATACCGGGTGTTCTATTTAAAATAGGAGTTAATAAAAGAAATAGAAAAAAAAAACAATAGAAGCCCACTTTAGAAGTATTCAACTGGAAAATCACCTAGCTCATATCAATACACATTAAAAATGTAATAAAAATTTAAAGTTTTAAAAAAATCGTTAGAGCCGTTTTTGAAAAAATCGAAAAAAACTGAAAAATCACAAGAGTAAACACCTACTTCCGGTTAAGCGATTTTCTTCAAAAGCTTACTGTCTCATCTACATAGTACACAAAACTTATATATGAAGTTTCAACGCCATACCTCTTTTCATTTTTGAGATATTCTGTTCACAGACAGACAGACAGACAGACAGACACACAGACAGACCAATGAAAAAAAATATGTTTTTTGGGATCAGGGGACTCTAAAACGTGAAGATCTGTTGAAAACTCAATTTCGAATTTTTGGGGTGAATCCAATACTTCCTTTATCGTAAAAGGAAGTAAAAACTGGTGTTACAATATTTAGTGCTCCTGTAGGTGTTCTCAAAACCGCTTTAAAAAATTATGATTCCAAAATAAACAAAAAACGTCCGTGGAATGAGAGTCCGATTAGTATACAGGGTGTATAATATACACTAGATCAATATGGATGAAGTTTAAATTTTAATTCGTTTCTCAGGCAGTGAAATTTGGCATACGGGTTTATTTATTTATGTCGTGCTCAGCCAACAGCCGTTAGGCCAGTTATAGGCGTCGCTGTACATTTATGGGGACTTCCAACCACACTAACGACTCATATTACAGACTGAAATTGGTAAAACAAACCAAGATTATAATAATAATCAATAAAAATGACCAAGGACATCCCTGGGTTAAATCATTTTCGATAAAAGATGCATAAAAATGGTATTCTTGATTTTTTTTTGTAATTTTCTGCTTCAAAAAGATATAAAAAACCTTTTTTTTGTTTTATACTGATTTATTAACTTTCGGTTCAGAAAACTGAAAGATAATATTGACAACAACTGACTAATAACAAAACTTAATTATTACAGTTCCTAAACAATAATGGTTGTCCAAATGAATATTGCGAAAACAAATTGCCAACAAAAAAATGATCAACAGTTATTGTTTAAGAACTGCAATATTACGTCTTGTAATTAGTTAGCCCTTAGTTGTTATCAATTATCCTTCAGTTTTGTGAACCGAAAGTTAATAAATGTGTTTGAGATAATTTTGACGTAGAAAATTATTTTAATCGATTTTTTCTGTAAAATAGCTAGCCATACAGAAAAAATCACGAACACCCACCATCCGTATGCATTCTTTATCGCAGAATGATATTATGGAGTCAAATTGGTAAAGCAATTGAAGATTATACAAATCTACAAGGAAAATAAACCAGCCCCCCCCCCCCGTTTGTGACACCCTGGTTTAAATAATTTTGTACGGAGGCTGGTCGACCGTAGCACTTACTACTAGAACTAAGGTCCCGGGTGGTGTAGCTTGAACAAGCGTCCACGTTCGATCAGTAGAGTTAAGCAACGCTCTTTCTGGTCAGAACTTGGATGGGAGTTCCACGGCTGCTTCGCTCGGCGCCTCGTGGTACGGTTTCCACGGAAATAGTTGGTCCCGGATGTCATAATAACATCATGACAGTCGTTAGTGTGGTTGGAAGTCCCCATAAATGTACAGCGACGCCTATAACTGGCCTAACGGCTGTTGGCTGAGCACGACATATATAAATAAACCCGTATGCCAAATTTCACTGCCTGAGAAACGAATTAAAATTTAAACTTCATCCATATTGATCTAGTGTATATTATACACCCTGTATACTAATCGGACTCTCATTCCACGGACGTTTTTTGTTTATTTTGGAATCATAATTTTTTAAAGCGGTTTTGAGAACACCTACAGGAGCACTAAATATTGTAACACCAGTTTTTACTTCCTTTTACGATAAAGGAAGTATTGGATTCACCCCAAAAATTCGAAATTGAGTTTTCAACAGATCTTCACGTTTTAGAGTCCCCTGATCCCAAAAAACATATTTTTTTTCATTGGTCTGTCTGTGTGTCTGTCTGTCTGTCTGTCTGTCTGTGAACAGAATATCTCAAAAATGAAAAGAGGTATGGCGTTGAAACTTCATATATAAGTTTTGTGTACTATGTAGATGAGACAGTAAGCTTTTGAAGAAAATCGCTTAACCGGAAGTAGGTGTTTACTCTTGTGATTTTTCAGTTTTTTTCGATTTTTTCAAAAACGGCTCTAACGATTTTTTTAAAACTTTAAATTTTTATTACATTTTTAATGTGTATTGATATGAGCTAGGTGATTTTCCAGTTGAATACTTCTAAAGTGGGCTTCTATTGTTTTTTTTTTCTATTTCTTTTATTAACTCCTATTTTAAATAGAACACCCGGTATATTATTACATTTTTGAATTCAGCTTAAAATTTTAGAGAAAATTTGTCTCTTTAACTAACGCTCTATTTTGTACCGTTTTTATAGAATTTGTAATTTTTGAAAATTTTTGACAAATGCTTAAAAATTTAAAATCACATTTTTGGCTAATTATAAGATCACTGTAAAAGGAAGTTGTGTGAGTGTATCACACCAGATTTTTACTAACTGTAATACGTTCCATTTTAGAACAGGCACAGTTAAATTTTTTTTAATTAAAATTAAAGTGATGATTATTTCAGTGGAAGCTTTTCAAACGGACGAAGTTCAGCCGGAAAATCCATTCAGGGGCATCAGATACGATGACGGTAAGTACTCTATTACAGAAATATATTCAGAATGTTTTGAAAATCTAATGACAACACTTACATTTTCAGAAGCAGACGAGAACCTGCCCCCAAGCGACGCTTGTGTCATATGTAGCAGTCGGAGGCGCAATTATGTTTTGTCGAATTGCGGCCATCTACTGTGCGGGTATTGCACAACGCAGGCATACAATCCTGCTACAGTGGATTTAAGGTGTCCGATCTGTCGGCCCTACATAATCACAGAACCACTTAAGGTTTACCTTTAACCCTGCAGTGGTCGCGCCCAATTTCATGACACGGCTGGTCGCGCCAAGTCTCTCAAACCAAAAAAATTAAGAACCATTTATATGACAATAAGTTTTAATATGAGATGTTTATTTACTATTACCAGGATTTTCAGTTATATTTCAGTTTCAGTTTTAAAGGTTTTTGTAGATCATGCTAACTTCATAATAGTAAACACAGCCTCTGATGAATTTCAAGATTTTAATTTTCTATATTCATTTATGGACAGAACAATGTTTTTAATGCTAAGAGGTAGAACAAAACAATTAATTTTCGTCATTTTGGTTCAAGAATGCACAAGTAGTGCACAGAAGCCCTGCATGTGATAAACACAATTTATTTTTACAAAACAAATTTTTTTTGCTATTTTTTTGGAAAATACTAGTTTGTATACCAAGGCACTGAAGTATAGCTTTTTGTCACGAATGTGGATTTAGTTGCCGAGGCCCGTAGGGCCAAAGCAAATAAACCACATGAAGGATAAAAAGGAACTTCAGTGCCGAGGTGTACGCTATGTTTTATTTGAAATCAACAAATCGTGAAATTACAACATTTTAACCGACTTTTGTAGGTTATGTTCGGTCGATTGACGATTATCTGTCGCCTCGCCACCTACAAAAAAGTCATAAAACAATGGATTACTTCACTGCCGATTTCTCGTATTTTAATGACGATTTCGGCGTTCACTGCCGATTTTAAAAAAAAGCTCGTTTTTTAATTGTGGGGTTATTAGGGTCATTTACTAGATGGTCTGAAGAGGTTCCAGCTACTTCTTCTCTTCTTAGATGGATTTCCGAGGGAAAACTATTGAGTAGTTATCGCCGATGTAATTGGTCATTTGTTAGAATCAAAGCTAATTCTTGTATACATTGACGCCTTAGTATACTAACGTCGATGTTGTTTACAACATAAATTATTTGTGAGTTCATTGCAGCTACATTTAATGTCAAAAAAATCAAGAACGCAAAACAATTTCACAAACGTAACTGCTCGCGCCATGTCTCACAGGCTTTTTTCCAAATAACTCACGAACACTAACAACTGTGCTTATGCCGGTTATCGGGAGGCCACCAAGTCTAAAAATTAAAAGGTACCAAAACGCACAACAAACACTCTTACACCCCGTTTAACAAATTCCCACTCAATAACGTATTTATCGGGTCTGTGAAACTTGGCGCGACCACTGCAGGGTTAATTCAAATTTTAATGAATCTGTAAATTTTGTATATATTATGTAATATGTATATTTTTAGATTTAGATTTAGATTTTAAGTCTGTCAGACTTACGTAAATTTGAATTATTCTGTAAATTTTGTATATTATATATATGTTTTTACATTTAGGTAGTAATTAATTACATTTAGTTAATAATAATGTTAATAATCCTGCTACAGTAGATTCGAGGTGTTCGATCTGTCGGACTTATGTAATTACAGAACCATTTAAGGTTTACCTTTAATTTATACTTTAATGTTCTGTAAATTTTGTGTGTTATACAGATTGTCCGGATTGTATTCGGGACATAGGAAATTAATGAGTGCGACAGGGATAAACAGATAAAATGAGTAGGTATGACAGAGATAAAACATATCAAAATTTATCAATATACCAATGGACACTTTCAAAACTTTTCATGGATGCTCATATTTTAGATAAATTAAACGCATCTGTCATTAGAAATTTCAAAACGCAGTACACGGTAGCAGAAAAGGTTCAAATTATTAAATGGATTTATGCTGAGAACGCAATTAATGAAACTATAAATTTATTTATAACTGCGTTTGAAAATCGTCCCATTCCTTCACGTTCAGGCATATCCAGAATTGTTTGTAATTTTGAAGAAACTTTTAATGACACTAATGACAGCTGAGCTTAATTTATTTTAAAAACTAGTATATCCATGGAAAGTTTTGAAAGTGTCCATTGGTATATTGATAAATTTGGATATGTTTTATCTCTGTCATACCTACTCATTTAATCTGTTTCTCCCCGTTGCACTCATTAATTTCCCATGTTCCGAATACAATCCGGACAATCTGTATATATAATATATTTTTTTAGATTTAGGTAGTAGTTAATTACCTTTAATTAATAATAATGTAACCTGTAGCTATATTCTTCCTTTTCTGACTGTGTAGCTAGTTACGGGATGCAATTCATCTCAAACACTTGTACTAAGTAATTATTATTGTTTATTTTTACTCTCTTAATTTTTAGATAATTATATAATTTTGGCAGACTTTATTGTTTTGGCCGACAAATTTAAGACTTGGTCTGTGTTCTCTTTTATGCCAAGAAATTAAAAATAAATAAATATATAAGTATGTAAATAAACTGGTTTTCTTCACAAAAAAGCTTTGATAAATGTTCCAGTTCGATCCCTAACATAATAGCAGTACGACATACGCCAGTGGCGGCACAGTTCTCATCTTATCCATCAGTAGGATTTTTTTTCAGATTATTTAAATTTCGCGCCACACCCTAAGTCATTTGACAAATAGAACAATCGTAAAACGACTTCCAGAAGATGCACAATCTTTTATCAAGAATGAAATTTTTTCAGAAGCCAATAATAAATAATTTTCCCGTATATAACTTACTTTTTGGCGGTCACTGTTTAGATAGCGTTTGTCTTTACAAAATAGGAAAGTCCAAACGAACGGTTTCGTTAATTTTATATGCCCTTGGCATTTTGCCGATCCCGTCTAGCAATGTTTCAAGTTCATTTTTAAACTCTGAAAACTTACGAACAAAGCCGACGGTGGAGGTTATGGACGAGGTGGGGGTTATGGACGGTGGAGGTTATGGGCACGGTGGGCGATATGGCCCAAATCGTCGGTGGGGGTTATGGACACAGTTGAAATTACGAACGAACCCGACGGTGGAGGTTATGGGCACGGTGGGCGTTATGGCCCAAATCGTCGGTGGGGGTTATGGACACAGTTGACATTACGAACACATCCGACGGTGGGGGTTATGGACACGGTGGAGGTTATGGCCCAAATCGTCGGTGGGCGTTATGGACACGGTGGAGGTTATGGACCAAATCGTCGGTGGGCGTTATGGACACGGTGGAGGTTATGGACCAAACCGACGGTGGGGGTTATGGGCACAGTTTAAATTACGAACAAACCCGACGGTGGGGGTTATGGACAAGGTGGAGGTTATGGCCCAAATCGTCGGTGGGGGTTATGGACACGGTGGAGGTTATGGACATGGTGGGCGTTATGGACAGTGGGGGTTGTGTCCAGGCCCCGTATAAGTCGTTCGGTGGTGGTCACAGGTGCTCTCGAGTGCTCTTCGGTTTATTAAATTGTAGTAAGCAGCTGTCAGGTTGAAAACTGAGAGGTGGATCGGATATTCAAGCGTTTCGCATGTGATAGTAAGATGGGTTTAATGCCTGGTTGACCTTGAAATCAGACAATCGTAATCAGCTCGGACTTGGGGGAAATTTTATTGTACCTATTTATCCACCCAACGTTAAAGCTTAATGCTAATATCGTATTCATTGTTGCAGTTGTTGTTTCCTGAATTGAAGACGTATTCACCAGTTTCATTTCCGATTTGTATCGATAGCTTTACTGATAATTGTATTGCGAATAGCAGTTGAGGATACAGCATCTTCATATAATATTAAAAGTGTTCGGTTATATTCAACTATAGCAGATAATGTGTGAGGGTTAATGTAGAGCTCTCACTTCATTCTGTATTTAAGTACTATTATCGTGAAGATGAAGCAATTTACCTGTGGGATGTGTAATAAGCAGTTCACTCGAAAAGATAGCCTATGCAGACATCAAGAAAATTATTGCATACCACTATCCCAGTTATGTGAAGTATGTGGGGTTACATTTTCAAGTTTGGGGCATGTTCGAAAACGTCAAGTTGGAAAACATGGTTTACGGAAAAGGAAGTTAGAAGATGGTGTTAAACTAACACCTAAACCTAAACAAACTTGTGTTGATAATGGCAGCATTAAAATTCAAGGCGATACAACAAGATGTGAATTATGTGATGTATCTGTTTTGAAAAAATACATGATGCAGCATTGTAGAAGCCTACATCATAAAAACAAGACGTGTGTGGGCGAAGGAAATGGTGTTACAGTAATAAGCCAATCCTTTAAACACCGAATAGCAACATACCGTATTACTACAACCGATGCAAAAATTTATGTAGATGTGAAAGAATATCTGAAGATTTTGAAGCAAAAATGTGTTGACTCCGTTGTGACAAGTATGGGTAAGCATGGTGCTGTAAAGATTAATATTGAATTGTTTGGACTTTTCATATTACAATCGAAAGACCTAAAAGAAGTAAAATCATTTAACACCAAATTCAAGGTTTGCACTTCATCAACAAACCTAAACGAACTTTATAATTATTTCATCGATATCATCGACAATAAAGTTAGCGAGTTTCAAGAAAAAGAAAGTGGATGGACTCTGGAAAGGTTGTTGTTTATCGAGTTGAATATCAACAATTGAGTTTCCTGTAAAGTTACGTGATATACCAAAATTCGAATTAATAATAAAGAATAATAAAGTTTATTTGCAAAATGTTACAAAGATAATTTTTTTAAAAATATTTTACAAAATATTACAAGATATTTTATATATCTTCTTAATTGGAAAATAAACAAATTTAACCCATCAAGTTTAAATAACTGTCTATGGGTTTCTTTTTAAACATACTAGTATTGTTGACGCAGAATTTAAATTAATTCATTCATTCATTTTCAAAAAAAGAAGAAAGCAAAAATAAGAAGTAATGAGAAGAGACAACAAAAAGCTGAAATCGATGGTCCAGTTAAAAAACATTACAATAATAATATAAATATAACTATGTAAAGCATAGTTTTTTAAGGAAATATATTATAAAAAATATCTATATCAGTGGTGAATAAAAATGCTTTTACAGATTTCTTAAAGTGATGTAATGATCTAGAAGATTTAATAGCTTCTGGCAAGAAGTTATAAAATCTCGGGCCAAGATACCCACGATTTCTCTGTCCAATAGATTTTGTTGAAAACGGAGTCTTGAATGCAAATGGTTTGAAGCGAGTCTGGTACTGATGATCAATTGAGACGAAATCGTTTTTATTCTTATACATAAATAACACCACTGTATAGTATAGTTCCCTGGATGCAATATTTTTGCTTCACAATGAAGTAAATTTGATGGATAGGTGGCGTCCTTATTTAGTACAATACGGATAATTTTTTAAAAAATTATTTCTAATTTTTTTAGGTAAATATTAACAGCACTGTGCCATCCAATAATTCTATAATATAATCGGGATTCGATCAGTGCATAATACACTTTTTTTTAGTTCAAAGTTATTTAAAATAGATTTTAATTGTTTAAAGCGGAATAATATTGATCGTAGCGTCTGGACTAAATTATCTATATGATCGTTCCATCTTAAATGCCTGCCTATAATTACACCCAGATATTTTATGTTTTTTGCCTCATCCACTTTGGTCTGCAGGTCTATTACTAATTGTTTGAATAGGGGCAATTTGTTTTTGTAGCAAGTGAATGGTACGTATTTGGTTTTGTCGATGTTGATTGTTAGTAATTTATAATCAAACCAATCTTTTACCATTTTTAGATCCTTCTCTGCTTTTGTTCTCAGACCTGACCAGGAGTCATCTTGATAACAAATTTCTGTGTCGTCTGCAAAACTGATTATTGTGCCCAAAGTATTTAATTGATATAGATCATTAAGATATATAATGAAAAGTATTGGCCCTAACACAGTGCCTTGCGGCACTTCATATTCAACTGTGCACTCAAGGCTCTTTACCGTGTTTATTTCTACAAATGGTTTTCGACTAGTTAGACAGCTTTTCATTAATTTTAAAGCAATGCCTCTGAATCCTATGTTTTCTAGCGAATCTAATAAACGGAGATGACTTACAGTATCAAAGGCCTTAGCCAGATCTAAGAACACGCACAGAGAAGGCTTGCTGTTTTCTAAGAAATTATTAATAAGAGAACATAAGTAACTTACGGCATCTTGCGTAGATTTATTTTCCTGGAATCCGAATTGCTTTTCTAATATTATATTAAATTTATTTAAATAATCATTAATTCTTTTCTTTATAACCTTTTCAAATATTTTCGCCAGATTACTAATTACAGAAATTGGTCTGTAATTGGACACCTCAGTTTTGTCGCCCTTCTTATACAAGGACTTGACAACAGCTATTTTAAATATTTCAGGGACAGAACCAGTCTCTATAATTTTGTTTATTAAGAAAACAATCGTTGAAACTATACTTTCTGAAATTACTTTCAGTACTTCATTGGTTTTTAATTTGGATATTATATCTGCAATTTCATATTCATTAGTTGGCGTTAAATAAATGGAAGACGAGAATGATTGTAATCTAGATGGAGCCTTAGCTACCGCTTTAATTTTAGAGGCAAAATTTTTACCAACACTAACAAAAAATTTATCAAATTCATTTGTTATTTCAGTTACATCGGAAGTCAGTATTCCAGTTTTAATTTTAATTTCATTAATATAACTATTTTTGTTATGAAAATTTGTAATTTCATTAACAATATTCCAGAACGATTTACTGTCGTTATTTGCCATATTCTCTATTTTTATTTTAAAATACCTAGCTTTCGTTTCTTTAATTAAGTTATTCAATTTATTTCTATACGTTTTAAATTCATTTTTTAATTTCATATCGAATGGATTCTTTTGTAATTCCCGATATAGTACATCTCTTTTGTTTATTGAAGTCACCAATCCAGCAGTTATCTAATTTTTTCTTTTTGTATCTTTGTGTTTAATTTTTTTTGTAGCAGTACTAGAATTTAATGAGATTGTTATACTATCTGTGAGTGAAACAGCCAATTGATCGGTACTTTCTGTATTATAATATTGAACCCACTGCAATCTATTCATGCTTAACCTCAATTGATCATAGTTTAAAAATGTACTTAACTTATATTGTTTTACATTAGGACAAGTTTGATTTATTACTGAAAGTGATAAGCTTATGGGAAAATGGTCAGTTATATTTGTTTTAAAAGTTGCTGACACTATATCGTTTATATCCTCTTTCGTCTTTAGAAATAAATGATCAACACAAGACTTGCTATTTTCTTGTTCCCTTGTGTAACTGTTTATCATTAATATGAATCTAAAATTGCTCATATTTAAATATTCATTTGAAGCAGTATTTTCCACTAGAATATTTAAATTTATATCACCAACAATAATACTGTAGTCAGCATTTTTAGTACTAATAGAATTTAAGTAATTATCGAGTTCTGTTAAAAATAAATCTAAACAACTAGAGGGTGATCTGTATATGGCTGTAATTAATATGATTTTATTACAAAATTTAATTTAACTTGAATTGCTCGATTTTCTTTGATATTTATTATTTTGTATTGAAAATTTAATGATTTTTTAATTAACAGTACAACACCATCATTTTGATTATAAACTCCCTCATTATAAATAACATCGTAATCAATTGGACAACAAAATTCAGGATCTCGAATCTGCTAGGTCTCAGTTAATACTATACAATCATATTCAACACCAAGTTGATTTAAAAATATCTTTAGTTCATCAAAATTTATTATTAATACTGCGTATATTTATGTGAAACTAGCTGTTGCTCAGCTCAATAATGACTAATTATTTTCTGTCATCCCATCCCATCCCATCCCATCCCTGTCCCCGTCCCCGTCCCCGTCCCCGTCTTCGTACCGTTCCATCCCGTCCCGTCCCATCCCGTTCCTTTCCGACCCGTCCCATCCCCTCCCCTTCCATCTCATCCCTTCTCTTCCCTTTCCGTCCCGTCCCGTTCCGTCCCGCCCCGTCCCGTCTCGTCCCGTCCCTTACCGTCCAGTCCAGTCCAGTCCCTTCCCTTCCCGTCCCGTCCCGTCCGTTCCCTTATGTCATGTCCACCGTCTTGGATTTAAAAATAAATGCCATTTTCGCAATCAACGTCCCAAAAAACCTCAATAACGACACCCATATCGTCTTTTAAGCTTATTTACCCCATTTCACCCCCTAAGGAGTTGATTTTCGAAAAATCACGAAATACGTGTTTTCTTATTTGTTTTTAGGAGTACTCCTACGAAGTTTCAAGTCGAAATGTCTATTTAATATTATGTCTCCATACAAAATTGGAACCCCCATTTTACCTCTTTAGGGGTTGAATTTCGAAATATCCTTCCTTATTTCTTTTATACATCATAAAGGAAACCTCTGTGCAAAATTTCAGCTTTCTAGGTTCAAGGGTTTAGGCTGGGGGTTTATGAGTGAGTGAATGAGTGAGTCAGTACTTTCAGTTTTATATATATACCTAGATAGATTAAATTTAGTATTATTTTCATCATTTTGTAATAAAATATTGGCAGTGACCGGATCATTGATTTCAACTGCATTTACAGGAACAAAATTATAGTCTCTTATACACTGATTCATACTAACATATAGCAAAGATCCAAAATGAAGGATCAAGAAAAAGAAAAAAAAAGTAAATAAAGTAAGATGACGCTCTCCAAATTTTATAACAAAATAAAAATATACTTAAGATAACTGAGTGCGCGCATAGGAAAAATTGTAGTGTGTGTGAGAGTGCGTATGATTGCTTACCCAAATAAAATAAAATAAATTTACTATAAAACCTATCTCACACATGTACATGCGGTCTGTTCACTTTTTCAATTAAAATGTTCTGCTTTGCACATGTCCTTAAGTTTTTGCTCAACCTCTTCACTATCAGTTTCTGGAATTCCAAATACTCTGACATTATTACGTCTCGAATATTGTTGTAATTCTTGACATTTCTGTTTAAGATTATCGTAGTTGTTTTTCAAATTATTGATATTTTCGTTAATACCTGTTAGTTTATCGTCGATCACTTTATTTATCATGATTGATAATTTCTCAATAATTTTATGTAGGTTTTCATCCTTATTAAAATAGGTTGTTAAACCGTTGGCTATTAAATTTCCAATTTCTGCCTTATCTTCACGTGTTAAAACCATTGTGCAGAAATGCAAATGTAGCACAGATAATTATTATCCACGATTATTTTACTTTACTTATTTTATAAACACCACTACTTTTAAGTAACAAATGTATCTCAATAACACATATTTATTGTAAAGGGAGCGGTCACATAAATGCGTCTACTCTGCGCCATGGTTCATGATCGAATTGCTTAGATTGTTTTTGGTTTTCAAAGCCTTCTCAACTGGTCAACTTAAAAAGCAGTTTTTCGTTTTTCGCAGTTAGTTTTCGTGTTATGTATAACAAGTTATACATTTGAGAAGCTAAAAAAATGTCATTTTAATGGTGCCATAGCCAACTATGAGCCCCATAAGAAAAACTGAAGTTGACCGCTCTAACTCAACTACGAAGACATTTTTGAAAAATCTGAATACACTACTAGATTCCTATTAAGAAAGTGCCTTAAGAATGTGCAAATTAAATTCGACTTCCTCTTAAAATAGACGAGTTATTTAAAAAAATCGAAAAATCAAAAATTCACTTTTTTTGCTACAGTGCCTGAACTACGTTAAATATCCAAAGTTTATTTATAGGGTTTGGTGCAACTTTACCTAAGGAGTAATTCATCTTATTTAACCAAATCTCTATCTCTCGTAATAAGGGAGATCCCCATGTTGAGAATGAGTCTGTGGACACACTGTATACAGTAACCATTACAACTAGCTGGGGTTTTTTTGGTTGTGTTAATTGAACAGTATCACAAAGATACAAAGATTCGCCTCGTTTCTCAAATATACTCACACGATATATAGGTGATTTTCGCAACTTGTTAAGTAGTAATATATCTCCGAAACTTTTTCTATGACTTTCCCGGGTTTGATTTTAAAAGTTAATTTGGACCTTAATGAGATCATTGAGTCACTAAAAAGTATACTTAATGCCGATGACAAAAGTTCTCCGCTGAGTGAAGAAATGTTTTTGATAGTTTTTTACTCCAAGGGCTGTTCATATGGTACTGGTATTGACTAACTGCTATAAAAATTTCGTTTCTACGTCTTTTGGAAGAGGTGGGACCATGAAAAGCTGACGTTTCTTAACGCAGCCATATTGAATTTTTCGGATTTTTCTCGACTATCTTAGGTCCCATGGAATGTCTGTTCCGAATTTCAGGTTTGTAGGTGATGGAGAAATGCGAAAAAAGGTAGGTCGCCTTTTTTGCAATATACCGGGTGGCCATACACATCTGAGATCCCGGTAGCCATGGAATTACCTACTTATAAATGTTGGTTAGCATTATACATATTTCAATTATAATAAGTATTGGTATGAAATGTAATAAAATGCAAATAAGAGGAGGGGAATGTGCCCCAGATTCTGCAGTTTAGCCTACGACTTGATTATAAAAATCTCCTGTTCTAACTTCAATAGTTATTGCAATCTGTAATAATTTTTGACAGATAGGAATTTTAGTTGTGATGACATTAATGACATTTAATTTAGTTGGATTCATCACTTTAATAAAGCGGTGTTGATTCCAAAGGTAATGTGATATCAGATATTTATGGCCACCCGGTACTTACTGGCTTACTTACTCCCCAGTGCGACGGTCGATGAAGGGCTTTGACCTCCCGTTTGGGTTTCGAGACTTGTTTTATGGGGTGCGGTTGTCACTCACGCCTTAGGATTTTATACACAGTGTGTAAATTAAGTAGCGCATTGTTTATTGTTTACAGAATTGAAGCAAACAGTACATAATTAATTAAATACATTAAATGTACACGTCTCAGTCTAAACGAGGCTTGCGTACTGCGACGTGCACAATATTATTAAGAAGAACGTTAATTACCACTAACATTATTAAACTACTGAAATTTATCAATCAACTATTAAAATCGACGAAAGGCTTTTGAAATCAATTTAACATTCTCCCAATAAATACTAAAATGATGTCAAATCATTATTTATTAGATACTGTGTGAGACGAGACTTAAATGAGTGAAATTTAGTTATATTTTTAATCTCAAGGGGAAGCAAATTATAAAAACGCGGAGTTAGACATATAGCACATCTGCCACCAATTGATTTATTTGCAGTTGTTGCGATCACTTGTTGTACACCTCTGGTACAGTATTGATGTCAAATTGGTGGCTTCTCTTTAGTGTGAAAATGTAGTAGGTAAAACCTTTTTAATAAATCGTTGTCTTAAATTGCAAGTCCTCGATTCCTGAAAAACTCCAGCAGAAGGGTACATTACCGGTTTGTTTAGCAAAATTTTTAATATAGTCTTTTGAGTGATTTGTAGCTCTGTAAATTTGGTTTATGAAGTCCACCCCGCTGATATTGCAATATTGTAAAATGGAATGTACCAAACAATTGCATATTACAAATAAATATTTACTATCCAAAAAGTGCCGTATTACTATAAAGAGATAGAACAGTTTCCTAATTTTTGTCGTAATACATAATGTGTGATGTTTCCATCTTAAATAATCGTCAAGCTGAATAACTAGGTATTTTATACTATTTACTAGCTCGATTGAAGGCATGTCGCTATTCATTTTTATTTGTTTACATTTAGGTAAATTATTACTATACTCCAGCGGTCGGCAACCCGCGGCCCGCGGGCCGCATGCGGCCCGCGATCCTCCGTCTTGTGGCCCGCGTTGTTTTGTAAATGAAAGTCTTATATACCAACCTAAAATTTAAATAATTGAGTCATGCGCGCGCAAAATTCAAGCGAGCGTACATTTAATAAGAATGTAATATTACAATCACAGACACAGAGTGGGTGCGTTCAGCCGGCATAGCGCTGAGGTAGCGATTGCGTTGAACGCTTCGCTGACCGACAGCGCTTCGGTTTCGCTTCGGCAGCAGTCGCCATTTTTGGGAGCAAATTTATTTTCGCTCCATTTCCGCTTCATTTCCGCTTGACCACTTAGCAGAAGACGGTGTTTGGGTTTACTTCTAATTATAACCTAGAAAGGCGCGAATTTTTTAAAAGCATGGATTCTGAAACGACCCTGCTGCAGTTTAATGTTAAGTAATTAAAATGACCATTTTCTCAAAATCAGTAGTTCCTTGAAATTATTGAAACAAATAGCCACTGAAATGTGATGCAAAAGCAGTAATTAAAAAAATCAGTCTAATTTTGACAAGAGTTAAATGCTCAAACTGAAAATTCTTCATGAGGCCCATCCTCATTCTCATTATTTTCTTCCACATTTAAATGGAAATTTTGCAGCCCTTGTCCTGGCAAAAATAATTCACTACGCAATCACAACATAACTGACGTTTCTGTTTGTAAACATAGCGCTCGCTAGCCAAGGTCGTTCAGCCGTTCGCAGCTGCTGCAACTCAGCAAAATGTTTTCGCATTTTTAATATCGCCGCGATATACATAGTATACCTATTATCAAAATTATGAATAAGTGCGGCCCGCCTTCACTTCATTTTGCCACTATGTGGCCCTTGCCTGCCAAAAGGTTGCCGACCGCTGCTATACTCTATTCACTATCGTCCCGGATTGTCAAAAATTACGTTTTATGGTAGCACTGTTGAATTTATGTTGTTTTTTTTTGTTACTACTAGGTTGGACAACGCAAAAGTGTAATTTTTAAAATTTATGTTTTTGTTACCTGGCAATTTTTATTTATTTTTGCTTAAATCACTTCGAAATAAAAAATATTTTGATTTAACCATAACCTATAATTTATAATTTTGACATTAGTAACTTAATTAATTGTTTCTAGTTACCCATAGCTTGACTTAAAAGTATTAACCATGATATAAAGGACTATTTTTAATTGGATTTTGACATTGACAATCCGGCACTATAGTGAATGGAGTATATAACATGAAAACGGCAAACACTTTGTTTTGTCTAAATTTATCGTTTAAAGTTTGTTATCTAACCACTGCATAATTTGGGAAAAAAATCAATATTTTTAAGTACAAAACGTCTCTAGTTGTATCCAAGAAATGTACAACAGTGTCATATGCATAAGAAATTGTCATACAGTCTGAATTTTAACTCAGTAGATCATTTAAGTAAATCAGAAAAAGGGTTAGACCCAACACGCTGCTTTGTAGGATACCAAATGTTATTATTGTTTTTGAGCTCACAACATCTCCTATTCTCACTTGTTAAGTACGATTCTCTAAGTAGCTCTTAAACAATTCAGAATAGTTCCCGCAAATTCCTATTCTTTCTAATTTTTACAAGAATAGAGTGCGATTTACTGTGTCAAAAGCCATCCCCAAGTCGAGAAAAACCGCAACCTAGCAGTGATAAATCCAAAGTTTGATCAATTTTTGTAAATAACACAACGGCATTATCAATTGGCTTATTTTTCCCAAATCCAAATTGATACGGCTCGAGCAAATTATTGATCTCTAGATAGCTGTTTAACCTTTGGTTTATAATTTTTTAAATACCTTTGATAGATTAGACAGTAATGATATTGGTCGATAATTAGATAAGGTATTTCTTTTAGATATATATTGGAATAACCAGAGCATATTTTAATGCTGATGGAAATTTTCCAGAAGAGAAAGATTTGTTAATAATAATAGGTAAAGATTCAGCTATATCATTTTTAAGAAAACGAAGGCTTTCAACACTATTTTATTACTACCATATGATTTTTGGTTTTTAAACGAGTTTATAACCTCTTTTGTAATGGGAGTTAAGAACATACTACCAGATGAAGTTCTTTCTTTCATAGAGAAGGGTGTCTTATGCAATTTATTTTTGTTAATGAGGATTACAGCTAAATTATTTCTGACAATACTAGTAACCGTTAAAAGCATTTGCTATTTCAGTGGGTAAACTTAAGAGTTTGCCATCTTTAGAATTCACTATTTTAATTTCTACATTTTTGTTGCAATTATTTGTGGATTCGCGAACAACCTTCCACAAATTTTTAATATCATAGGGCGAATTCACAATTTTTGATTAATCTATAATATAATTTTCCTTAATATGTGTCTGTGTGTCTGTGGCACAAAATAAAATCTCACGTTCCGGATTCACAGATGTTTATATTTGTTTAGGTTTTGTTTTTCTTATCTTAGCGCTCGGTTCGGAGCTTGACCTTTCGCGTATCCTATTTCACGTGCGCTTGTAGTAGATAATTTGACTTAGCTGATCTAAGAGATGTTGTAAGAACATTCCGGTAGTAGTGTTAATAATATTTATGCAACTCAACGTTTGTTGGGTACCTTCAGATGTTCACTTTAAGAGTATCTCTATAACTGATTGAATTTATCAAACTTGCAGTGATTAACTCTTTCCTTTTCCGATTTTTGGAGGATGGTTTTAATAGAAGTGCATCGTTCTTGAGCTTCTTGAAACGTGTTAACCAACAACCTAAGAGCACTATTTACATTTTGTTTATCCCTGATCCCGTCCCACACACCCTCCGACATTTTTTAATTAAAAACAGTAATTTTAACACAAGGTTTATCAACATCAATCATCAATTTGGTTGACCATTTTAACCCGAAAATAGTTGTATAGTGATCTATGACATCAGTCAACACTATTCCAGCGTAATCACTAATAGGCTTTTTTGACTTTATAAAAATATGAACTAGCAAGATCAACTACCTCCAAATTCTCTTGTCACTACACATTTACTATGGTAAAGTATAAACAAATTCTGACATTGTGTTTAAATATTTGCCGGTAATTATCTTGTTTTAAAGTGTTTATTTTATATTAATATCTCCAATAAAAACTTTAGTAGGTCGTTCACATTTTGGTAGATCATTATGTAGTTTTTCTAAAAATAGTTCCAAATTAATATCGATAAACCCCACTTAAACCAATCATAAGTTCTCCTTTTTCTATGACGATTCTTAAGATATTATTATCTACATCCTTAATTACGTGATAATCGGTGACTATATTATTTTTATGGACATATACTAAAACACCATAATTCTGATTTACTTTTTCATTATTGTAGTAAATGTTATAACCGTCATTGCAAACTATTTGTGCGTTTTATATCATTTAAATGATCAATAAATGCAATCCATAAGTTATTTTGTTACGGTATTAAAAGAACTTTACGACACCCACCCAAGGTGAGCATCGCACCACGGAATCAGTCCTGAAAAACTGGCACACTTGCCCTGAAATCGGTTCGAAATGGGCTAATAGGCCACGGCTGGAACGCTCAGGGAGTCGGGCGTGAGTCACACGATACGTTCTGGGCAAGCGTGTTGCGGCATAATATATATATAGGGTATGTCGAAATCATGAGGGCGCCACCAAGCCTGTCTTAACCCGGCTAACCGGGCCTGGACGGTTAGACGGGAGCGAAGCACGCAAAATACTCCGCCGATAGGATTACTCAAGAATTGCAAGGTCAAATAACAATTTCGGGATTGCCTTATGCAAGGATTGCAATTAGGTGTCAATCCGACCGCGACTACGCAGCTGTCTTACCCACCTGTACGCTCAAAGCTCCCTCGTTCCGTCGCACAATAATCAGTACAATGAAGGGGGCGCTTATCTGAAACAGAACATGCACAAGTCGAAACAAAACAATAGTTCCCTTAGCTAACAAATCATGTATTGACTAACGGGTTACAATGGGGCAGCAGAGTGCGTCGCCCTATATCTATAACTAGATTATAACTAAGAACACCAGCTGGCGCGCGCGCTCTAAACCTAGCGACAGATGTTGAACAGTAATGAACAAATTAGCATTCGCAACATGGACAGTCTGCAATTCTGAGTGAATGCACAAATATGCTGGCGCGACGCCTTATGCAGCGAACGGCAAAGATCAAATTAGCACTCGCAACATGGACAGTCTGCAATTCTGAATGAATGCACAAATATGCTGGCGCGACGCCTTATGCAGCGAACAGCAAAGAACAAATTAGCACTCGCAACATGGACAAATATGACGACAGTGCCTGTAGGCACCAGAGATGTGACGGCTCGCTCGCGTTCACAGCGGTAATCAGTTCAAAGACACATACCTTAATATGTAGGCGGTTGGGGAGCCTGGTACAGTTGAGTTGCGACAGGCTGCAGTCTTAGGTGGCAGGTACCTTCGATGTTCGACGGCTATAGGGATGAGTGCACATCCGCCATAATGGCAACGTGAGACGCGTCAAGACGCGTACGACGGGACGACGAAAAATGGGCCACTTTCGTTCTGCGGGACAGATCCTCGTAGGTCGAGATGAAGGGGGCACGACCCCTTACTTACGGAAGCAGGAACTGGGCTCAAAAACACCCACGCTACGCCGAAGACAAATCGAAACTCACACTCACAACCACCACACGAGCGTTCTCTGCAACGGGCTGCGGTCAACTGCCCAGAGGGAAGCGCTGGCATAGGTCACCTTGGTCGCGTCCCCACGTGACTAAACCTCGGCAGCCAATCGCGGGGCGATAAAATGAAACAAATTAATGCCGGCACCAATGGTATCACGCCTCAACGGCGTGCTTTCTAGAAGATTCGGAATTCTTGCGGGCGATACGCTCGGCTGCCACAGCGCCATCAGAGGGGAGCTCCAACCGACGAGAAATGCTGCGTTTGGGGCCAAATATGTGCGAAATCATGATTCTGGAATTAGGCGATGGAGCCAAATAAAGAACTAAAAGGGTTTAGCATACGAGCACGCTGCCCTAAAGCCTAGGTGGCTATTTAAAATACCAAAATGACCTAACACTCCCCTTACTTGAAAGAGAGTTCCCCGAAGTCTCTTAAAATCAACGGGGCATTTTGGCTGCGGCGCCACGAGCACTCAAACGACCGGAAACGCTGATACGATAGCTGTACCGCCAAAGGAATTACGCACACCGGCCACCAGATAGGGTACGACAGGAAGGAAGAGAGAAGAGGAAGAAGAAAGACTGGATACGCCAGTGGAAATACGAAAATTGGGTAGGACCTGGCGGTTCGCTGATGGCTTTTGACTTTACAAAAATATGAACTAGCAAGATCAACTACCTCCAAATTCTCTTGTCACTACACATTTACTATGAAAGTATAAACAAATTCTGACATTGTGTTTAAATATTTGCCGGTAATTATCTTGTTTTAAAGTGTTTATTTTATATTAATATCTCCAATAAAAACTTTAGTAGGTCGTTCACATTTTGGTAGATCATTATGTAGTTTTTCTAAAAATAGTTCCAAATTAATATCGATAAACCCCACTTAAACCAATCATAAGTTCTCCTTTTTCTATGACGATTCTTAAGATATTATTATCTACATCCTTAATTACGTGATAATCGGTGACTATATTATTTTTATGGACATATACTAAAACACCATAATTCTGATTTACTTTTTCATTATTGTAGTAAATGTTATAACCGTCATTGCAAACTATTTGTGCGTTTTATATCATTTAAATGATCAATAAATGCAATCCATAAGTTATTTTGTTACGGTATTAAAAGAACTTTACGACACCCACCCAAGGTGAGCATCGCACCACGGAATCAGTCCTGAAAAACTGGCACACTTGCCCTGAAATCGGTTCGAAATGGGCTAATAGGCCACGGCTGGAACGCTCAGGGAGTCGGGCGTGAGTCACACGATACGTTCTGGGCAAGCGTGTTGCGGCATAATATATATATAGGGTATGTCGAAATCATGAGGGCGCCACCAAGCCTGTCTTAACCCGGCTAACCGGGCCTGGACGGTTAGACGGGAGCGAAGCACGCAAAATACTCCGCCGATAGGATTACTCAAGAATTGCAAGGTCAAATAACAATTTCGGGATTGCCTTATGCAAGGATTGTAATTAGGTGTCAATCCGACCGCGACTACGCAGCTGTCTTACCCACCTGTACGCTCAAAGCTCCCTCGTTCCGTCGCACAATAATCAGTACAATGAAGGGGGCGCTTATCTGAAACAGAACATGCACAAGTCGAAACAAAACAATAGTTCCCTTAGCTAACAAATCATGTATTGACTAACGGGTTACAATGGGGCAGCAGAGTGCGTCGCCCTATATCTATAACTAGATTATAACTAAGAACACCAGCTGGCGCGCGCGCTCTATACCTAGCGACAGATGTTGAACAGTAATGAACAAATTAGCATTCGCAACATGGACAGTCTGCAATTCTGAGTGAATGCACAAATATGCTGGCGCGACGCCTTATGCAGCGAACGGCAAAGATCAAATTAGCACTCGCAACATGGACAGTCTGCAATTCTGAATGAATGCACAAATATGCTGGCGATGGCGCGACGCCTTATGCAGCGAACAGCAAAGAACAAATTAGCACTCGCAACATGGACAAATATGACGACAGTGCCTGTAGGCACCACAGATGTGACGGCTCGCTCGCGTTCACAGCGGTAATCAATCAGTTCAAAGACACATACCTTAATATGTAGGCGGTTGGGGAGCCTGGTACAGTTGAGTTGCGACAGGCTGCAGTCTTAGGTGGCAGGTACCTTCGATGTTCGACGGCTATAGGGATGAGTGCACATCCGCCATAATGGCGACGTGAGACGCGTCAGGACGCGTACGACGGGACGACGAAAAATGGGCCACTTTCGTTCTGCGGGACAGATCCTCGTAGGTCGAGATGAAGGGGGCACGACCCCTTACTTACGGAAGCAGGAACTGGGCTCAAAAACACCCACGCTACGCCGAAGACAAATCGAAACTCACACTCACAACCACCACACGAGCGTTCTCTGCAACGGGCTGCGGTCAACTGCCCAGAGGGAAGCGCTGGCATAGGTCACCTTGGTCGCGTCCCAACGTGACTAAACCTCGGCAGCCAATCGCGGGGCGATAAAATGAAACAAATTAATGCCGGCACCAATGGTATCACGCCTCAACGGCGTGCTTTCTAAAAGATTCGGAATTCTTGCGGGCGATACGCTCGGCTGCCACAGCGCCATCAGAGGGGAGCTCCAACCGACGAGAAATGCTGCGTTTGGGGCCAAATATGTGCGAAATCATGATTCTGGAATTAGGCGATGGAGCCAAATAAAGAACTAAAAGGGTTTAGCATACGAGCACGCTGCCCTAAAGCCTAGGTGGCTATTTAAAATACCAAAATGACCTAACACTCCCCTTACTTGAAAGAGAGTTCCCCGATGTCTCTTAAAATCAACGGGGCATTTTGGCTGCGGCGCCACGAGCACTCAAACGACCGGAAACGCTGATACGATAGCTGTACCCCCAAAGGAATTACGCACACCGGCCACCAGATAGGGTACGACAGGAGGGAAGAGAGAAGAGGAAGAAGAAAGACTGGATACGCCAGTGGAAATACGAAAATTGGGTAGGACCTGGCGGTTCGCTGATGGCTAGCACACACTCCCCGGACCACGGAAAACGGGCGACAAAAAAACTAGCTGTCCCAAAGGAGTGGCGCTCCGCCAGGGGTCCACAAAACGATTTGTGTCTGGCTCCCTCGGGGAACCAAACGGGCAAAAACTAGGCAGACTGAGGACAGTCTCGCCGATCCGGCTCGACTGCCCCTCCCAAAATAGGAGTGCCACAACAACGGTTAGCAAAACCACGTCGATAATCGACCACCAAAACTATGAAAAAAAAAGGTAACCGACCAGACCCGAAACGGGTGTGGCACGCACTGCGGCGACGGCCACGAAACGCCGACTGGACCTTAACACCGAGTCCATGACGGTCGCCTAACAGTGCGGTTTTGGAAGGTGGAAAGAGAAAGAGAACAACGGGGTTGGGTAGTTGTCGCCGGGACACGGTAGATAATAATGACAAGGGGAAAAGAAAGGTAAAGATAGAGCATAGAGAAGGAGGGTTTGGGGTTCCAAAATTAAAACCGTAAAAATATCTAAAAAAAAACGCGCGGTTAGCGCTCGTCAAGATCGGGTCAATAGAACGTCTTACTCCCATGCACACTTCCGACCAACCGTTCCAAAAGAACATGGGGAGGGGGGAAAAGGGATAAGCCCCTCGCAACCTGTCCCACAAGCCACCTGAAGAGGGCACGTTGCGCGTCACGGGATCGGCGCATTGTGAGGTTCCCACAACAAGGAAGCTCGAGGAAAGGCAGGTACTACTGAAGATACGGCTCTAAGCCGGCGGTATGGCCGTCAAGGCCTACAAAAAAAAGGAAGGGGGGTTAAGGAAAACGGGCGCTAGTAGACTAAACGTCCGTGGGATTGGGTTTTAGGTCTTTCGCGTGCCAAGTGCCTTTCGGGGCACCGGTCTAGTCGGACAGCTCGGAAGTGGCAAGCGAAACTTGCCGATTGATATAAAACGGCCCTATAAATTTCGGAGCCAACTTGGCGTTAAAATATTTCGCCGCATCGGAAAGTACGTAATTTCGTCGCAAGACGGTATCGCCAACGGCAAACTGAGCCGGGCGCCTTCGCAAATCGTATGTCGCCTTGGAGGCTTTGTACGCCATGTCTAGTCGTTTGACTATGTCTTCATATACCGACCTTAACGCGGGAGTCCGTCGTAACAAGTCTTCGCGACTCTCTACTCGTATTTGTTCCGAAACATCTACCTCCTCGGGGTTATTGGCGTGCGTCCCCTCTAACTGTATTTCTCTGCCGAAATTGGCGAAATATGGGGTCATGCCGGTGACTTCGTGTACTGCGGTACGCACTGCGCAAGCGACTTTTGACAAATATTTATCCCACTCCCGGTGGTTGTCTTTCACGTACGACGCTAGCATAGTTTTTAATACTCGATTAACGCGTTCTACGGGGTTGGCCTGCGCATGGTAATGCGCGTTAAAGATAATTCGTGATTTATACGTATCGGTAAGTTGTCGGAATTCTCTACTGCGAAACTGTACGCCGTTGTCAACCAAGACGTACTGAGGTGCTCCAAAGAGCAAGAAAACATCGTTCTCAATTTTCTGAGTCACCGCGGTCGCGGTGGCGGTACGCAACGGGAAGAAAAAGGTAAATTTGGTAAAGTAGTCAGCCACGGGCAGAATATATACGTAGCCTTTCTTTGAACGGGGCAACGGCCCTACAATGTCGATAGATATCATTTGTCACGGCTTATCCACCACGGGGTGACGACACATCAAGCCGGCCGGGCGTTTTTGTTCTGGTTTCTGCGCTAGGCATGTCGCGCAACGGTTAACGTAACGGGTCACATCCGCCTTAAGTTTAGGCCAGTAATACTGCTGAGCGATACGGCCGTAGGTCTTATAAATGCCTAAATGGCCTGCGGTAGGTTCATCATGGTTTTTGCGAAGAATCTCGGCACGTTGAGGCTTCGGAACCACCTCTTTCCAACTCGTGCCTTCGTCCAATTCGGGGTATTTTACGTTAACATGTTTAAACAATTTCCCTCGCGATAGTTTCCACGCCGAATACTTGAATGGTTTTTCTACGACGCGCGTACAAATGCGCCTATACCAACGGTCAGTTCGACTGTCGTTCGGCGCCTGAACGCCGGCCTCGGGTTCTCCAGAATCGACGACTGAGACTACATCTATTTCGGGTATAGCACGGGATAGCGCATCCGGGACAACGTGGTCTTTTCCCTTGCGGTGTTTGATCGTAAAGTCGTATTGTTGGATACGAACAGCCCAACGGGCGAGTCTCCCGGTGGGTTCCTTAAGATTATTTAGCCAGATAAGTGAATGATGGTCAGTAATGACTGTGAAGTGAGTGCCTTCTAAATACGGACGTAACTTCTCTATGGCCCACAGGACGGCCAAACATTCGCGTTCCGTAACCGAAAAAGAGTCCGACTAATGTAACAGATGGCCGATACCACGATGCCTTGCCGACTACTCGCCGTATCTCCGAAACGTTTCTAGGTCGCGGCAAGTTAAGAATCGCCGAAACTTTATCGGGGTCGACTAAAAGTCCTTGGGCGTTAACGACATAGCCCAGGTATCGTAATTCCGGTTGGCAAAAATTACATTTATCACGACCCAGTGTTAAACCAGCGTCGTTTAGTCGCTGCAATACTTCGTCTAGAATCTCGACGTGTTTTTCGAAAGTCGGGGTACAAATAATCACGTCATCTAAATAGACAAAGACGTAAGGTTCCAATTCGGGACCCAACACATGGTCGACGAAATGTTGCCAAGTCGCTGCGCGTTATGAAGCCCAAAGGGCATGCGAGTAAATTGAAACAAACCGCGCCCGGGTACTGTGAAGGCCGTTAGTTCCTTATATTTCTCTTCCATTTCAATTTGCGTCATGAACCGGGCATCGCGTAAGCGATCCAAAATCGAAGACACGTAAGGTATCGGGTAGGCGTCCTTCTCGGTGACGCTATTTAATTTACGAAAGTCAACGCAGAAGCGATAGGTTCCATCTTTCTTTTTAACTAGTAAAATCGGGCTTGACCAGGCTGAACGAGAACGTTCCACAACGCCTGATTTAAGCATACTGTCCAACTCAGCATCGATATGCGCCTGCATTGCGGGAGAGACCGGATAGTACCTTTGTTTAACCGGTGCCGCCTTAGTAGTGATTTTATGTTGAACGTACTTGGCGCAGCCGAGTTCGGGTTTAGCGATAGTAAAATGTCGGTTTACGAGAGTGTCTAATTGGGCTCGTTGATCCGAGTTCAGGTCGAACATAGACTGCAAATTGCCGGTAGGAGTATCAATGGCCGCTAAGCCGGGTTTTGAGAATTCCCACTCCCCTCGAAACACGTCTGGGACTATTCCCACTGACTTCCAAAAGTCTATCCCTAGGATTAGGGTGTGCGGAACCTCCGGAACTATTAAAACATCGATAGCTACCACTCTGTTATTTAAACGAATAGGTAAGTGCAGGGTACCTAGACTGGTTACGGTCTGTCCATTCGCCACTGAGCAAACGGGTCTCAGCTTCTTATTTATGTGCAGGCCTACAGTACGCAACACGTCCCAACCCTTAGCTCCTAAGATCGTTCGATTCGCTCCTGAGTCCAACAAAGCTAACAACTCGAAACCCATGATTTCAACAGTCACATGCGGTCGACGGTCATCAGATGACCTTTCTAATACGTAATCGAGAATGACTTTATTTTTCTTAAATTTGGTCTCGCGCTCCTCGATAAGTCCCTTCATAAATTTAGTCGAATTGCTAAACACGCGCGAGGACACTGCTCGACCGTTCAGCGTCTCGCGGGGTCGTTTCCCTGTCCCCTATCTCTTGCTCGACAACGAGGACAAGTGTTTACGGTCACTTCAGGTTTGCCGCAACGGTAACAGAATTTCTTGCCGCGGGGTCGCGGACACCTACTGGCTCTATGGCCTGGTTCGTTACAGTTCCAACACCGCATGCTTGACTTGGGTGCCGATTCTCGGTTCCTCCTCTCGGGAGTATTAACGTCACGCGTTTCGACAACATCAACTGGGCACGTTTCCGCGATAGGCGCGACCTCGACGTATGCCAAGTCTGTTTCTAAGTCAGACTTCTTTCTAGAAGGTGGCACGTAAGTTTCAATGGCATAGCGCCGTTCTTCAATCTTCCGTCCGTATAGCGCTAGCTCGTCGATCGACCGGACTTCCATCAATCCCAACTGGGTTTGGTATAATGGTGAAATATTATGCAACAAAATACGCAACTGTTTCTCCTCGGGAACCGTTTCGGTCAGGCGCGAAAACATTGTGCGCATGATAGCGATATAAATGCCCATACTTTCCGTAGGGCCTTGCGTGCGACGTCTAATTTCGTCCAACAACCGTTCATCATAATTAGCAGGCTGAAACTCTAGACGCAATAAATCGACTAACTGTTGCCACGTGTTAGGGGTCGCTCTATTCGCGCGATACCATAGCAATGCGTTGCCTGAAAACAAATCGATGGCCTGCATAAACAACTCTTCTTCGGTAAGGTTTCTGGCCACTCTGAGTTCGTTAACACGCTCGATGAAAGCGTTGACCGACAGACCTTTCGGGTCACCTGAGAATTGTATGTTCCATTTCGAAACAGGGGTTGCCTTAAATGAGATCGTACGCGACATCGGCGAAACAAAACTCGGAGTCGACATAGTTGCCGCCGTCGTAGTCGTAGTCGTCGTCGCGACGGTAATGGTAGGTGCGACACCGGACGTCGATGGCAGCGTTACGGCGCTCTCCTCCTCAGCCGTAGTCGTAGACGACCCTAGCTTTACTTGGTTAAGTTCGTAGGTTGAACGTATGAGTGATAATTCCGCGAACGCTTTTTGTTTGAGCGCTCGCTCTTCCTCCGTTATAGCTGAACTATTCGTCAGACGGTTCATTCCGTGATAAAATTTCGTTTCGATCGTAGCCGCTACTTCTTTAGTCGGGTTAGCTAAATATACCTGAATCTTTTCCTCTAATTCGCCAATCAATGTTGTCACGGCCGTGAGATCCTCCTCGAACGTATACGGGTACGTCGGTCGCGTATCCATATCTGCGCGTCCCTCCTCTCTCAATACGTCGCGTAACCGGGAGCGCAACAAGGTAACCGTGCCGGAAGCATCGCGGCCTCTGATTCTCAACTCGTATTCGGCCTCCGCGCGAAGCAGGCGTTCAATATGTAGCTTTAGCACCATGTTTACAAACGGGAAAGGAACGACTTATATTATACGTCGTATAAAAAGGAAAACGTTAGCGCGTGTTTGGTAAGTCAATTACGTCAGATATCCGAACCAAATCGTAGACGGTCAAGACGGGAGAAATCGGGAAAAAGTGGTCTGTTACCTTTCACACGACCGATGGCTTAACGGGACTATCTGTCCATATTCTTTGCGAAAAGACCGAACATAAGCGAAAAAGAGCAAATCCCAAAACTAGGCGGTCAACGAATGGCTTAACGAGCCTACTACCGACCAACAATGGTTACAGACAGTACTGCGCCCGAAATCGAGCGAAAGAAAAAGAAAAAGGAAAAATCCAAAATGGGGTCGCGCGTTGTCACGCAACAAGGGGCGCCACGTCAGAATAACCCAAAATTAGGCAGACGACGGGTGGCCTAACGAAAAAAAAAACAAACAAGGTCTCAGACGTTAAAGCGTCAGAATTAAGACGCACAACGGATGGGCTTAACGAGACTACTCCAGTCCAATAACAGCAACAAGCAACAATTGGGCCGCCAAAATTAAGACACACAACGCAAAAAAAAGAAAACCCCAAAATGAGGTCGGGAGTTGTCGTGCACCAATAGGCTCCAGACGTTGAAGCACCAAAATTAGGCGCGTTGACGAGAACAAAGGAGCCACAAGGCCCCACAAGGCCCCACACGTTGGGCTGCCAAAATTAGCCTGTTACGGTATTAAAAGAACTTTACGACACCCACCCAAGGTGAGCATCGCACCACGGAATCAGTCCTGAAAAACTGGCACACTTGCTCTGAAATCGGTTCGAAATAGGCTAATAGGCCACGGCTGGAACGCTCAGGGAGTCGGGCGTGAGTCACACGATACGTTCTGGGCAAGCGTGTTGCGGCATAATATATATATAAGGTATGTCGAAATCATGAGGGCGCCACCAAGCCTGTCTTAACCCGGCTAACCGGGCCTGGACGGTTAGACGGGAGCGAAGCACGCAAAATACTCCGCCGATAGGATTACTCAAGAATTGCAAGGTCAAATAACAATTTCGGGATTGCCTTATGCAAGGATTGTAATTACGTGTCAATCCGACCGCGACTACGCAGCTGTCTTACCCACCTGTACGCTCAAAGCTCCCTCGTTCCGTCGCACAATAATCAGTACAATGAAGGGGGCGCTTATCTGAAACAGAACATGCACAAGTCGAAACAAAACAATAGTTCCCTTAGCTAACAAATCATGTATTGACTAACGGGTTACAATGGGGCAGCAGAGTGCGTCGCCCTATATCTATAACTAGATTATAACTAAGAACACCAGCTGGCGCGCGCGCTCTAAACCTAGCGACAGATGTTGAACAGTAATGAACAAATTAGCATTCGCAACATGGACAGTCTGCAATTCTGAGTGAATGCACAAATATGCTGGCGCGACGCCTTATGCAGCGAACGGCAAAGATCAAATTAGCACTCGCAACATGGACAGTCTGCAATTCTGAATGAATGCACAAATATGCTGGCGCGACGCCTTATGCAGCGAACAGCAAAGAACAAATTAGCACTCGCAACATGGACAAATATGACGACAGTGCCTGTAGGCACCAGAGATGTGACGGCTCGCTCGCGTTCACAGCGGTAATCAGTTCAAAGACACATACCTTAATATGTAGGCGGTTGGGGAGCCTGGTACAGTTGAGTTGCGACAGGCTGCAGTCTTAGGTGGCAGGTACCTTCGATGTTCGACGGCTATAGGGATGAGTGCACATCCGCCATAATGGCGACGTGAGACGCGTCAGGACGCGTACGACGGGACGACGAAAAATGGGCCACTTTCGTTCTGCGGGACAGATCCTCGTAGGTCGAGATGAAGGGGGCACGACCCCTTACTTACGGAAGCAGGAACTGGGCTCAAAAACACCCACGCTACGCCGAAGACAAATCGAAACTCACACTCACAACCACCACACGAGCGTTCTCTGCAACGGGCTGCGGTCAACTGCCCAGAGGGAAGCGCTGGCATAGGTCACCTTGGTCGCGTCCCCACGTGACTAAACCTCGGCAGCCAATCGCGGGGCGATAAAATGAAACAAATTAATGCCGGCACCAATGGTATCACGCCTCAACGGCGTGCTTTCTAGAAGATTCGGAATTCTTGCGGGCGATACGCTCGGCTGCCACAGCGCCATCAGAGGGGAGCTCCAACCGACGAGAAATGCTGCGTTTGGGGCCAAATATGTGCGAAATCATGATTCTGGAATTAGGCGATGGAGCCAAATAAAGAACTAAAAGGGTTTAGCATACGAGCACGCTGCCCTAAAGCCTAGGGGGCTATTTAAAATACCAAAATGACCTAACAATTTGTCTTTTTCATAATACCTTTTCTAAGACCTTTTATGGGTAACATTCAAACAATTGGATCTCCACACCCATTGAAAATTAAACACGTTTATCTAAACTTTTTACTAGAAATAGTCCATACTACCACCTGGTTGCTATTCCTTCTGAAACATCCTGTATATTTCATACAAGGAATACATTTTATAGAATGCCATCCAACAACCAAACAAAGACAAATGCCCAATAATCCTGGCTAATGGTCTCTCTTGAATTTCTTCTTATATACTTAAATTATGACAAAATAAGCTGTTGTGGTCCTGGCCACTGATAATAATTAATAATTGCAAAAAATAACATCGAACTCGTAATTATTCAGAATTTATAAGATGTGGCCAAAATTAATTGGAACTTAGCACCTTTTATGTTGGTTGTAAAACCAGTTTAGTTGTTTGACAGGAGATGGAGTTTATTTCGTTGTTATAAGAGATAGGGAGAGAAGGCCAGGCCATGCCAACTCTTTTCGAACATTTGAAGCCTATGTTCGTCCCCATCAATGAATACACAATCATGGTTAAAAGTATATTGAATTCTAAAACATATCACAGAGCTATATATATAGTAAATGTATGCCGTGTTTACGACCTATTATTAAAATTACAATCATATATGTTTTAACTAGCGTAATTCTAAACGCTTGAGTTGTTGTCTTGACCTAGTAGCCTCGCAAACTTGCACCGGTTGTGCTTTTGGCATACGATACACTACACTTGTAAAACAGCAGCGTCTGTTTGTAAATTCGGAACTGTTACTCGATTGCATGTGTCGCTTACATTTAATTGTTATCACGACACAAAAACTTGACACATATTTTATCTGGCGCAAGTTATGCAGTTTTTGTGGACTAATTGCGTGAACTTTTGTGTTTACTTGATTACAGTTATTTTCACACTATTTACTTAAAACCCATGATCAAACATAGTTTGAACACAGAATTTATTATAAAACTGCAAACACAACACCAAGCTTGTTTACACATAGTACGATGTTGTCAGTTTTTTTCCCTGGAAGCAGAGCTGTGTGGTACTCCAGTACAAGTACTCAGTAACTGTACTCTTAGTACTTTTAGTGTAGTCGGTACTCAGTCCACGAGTACATTTTTTAAAATGTACTTGTACATGTATTTGAAGCATTTACGTATACTGGAGTACATATCCCTGTACTTGAATACATTTTCGGGTATAGTATTCCAACCAAAAATTTAAAAGCTATTTAATATCCAGTACACCATGAAAAGTGTAAGTCATGTCTAAGTTGGTTTCATACAATCAGTAAATAATATTCTAATGTCAATCAGCTTCCAAGTAATGACAGTTCATCTGCAAACTGTACATGTAACTGTTTTGTTAAGGCATTGTAACATTGTGCATGATTTAAGTAGGTACTAGTTGAGTTTTTAAAACCGTATAGCAGCATAGAAAATGTTGAAAAACGTATATGTCTTCCAAACTTCCCAATGCATCTGTCAAATTTGAAGGTTACTGTCGAAGTGTCACTGAATGATAATCAAACAGTAATTTTAAGAATTAAATTACGAACTGACTTACTGTTCTCAATGCTGGCCTGATTTTAAATAGCTTTCCAATTTCTGGTTGAAATACTTTTTTTTATACTCGAATACATTTACTCGAGTACATTGTACTGCGCAATAAGTACCTACATTTAGTAGTAAAAGCATCACTAATGAAGTTCTGCGCCGTATTCAGATCACCTCGGCCACTTAGCATGCGCGTTTATAAAAAGTATAACATTGACATAAATTTTAGATGTTTTGCATAATGATAAAGAGATTACATTTTTATTTTATATGTTCTAACGTACAGTTTTCGATGTACAGGAAGTACGTGTGCCTTTTATACAATATTATAGAAAAGTTCTTCCATTTTATTTATCTACATTTTTTAATTGTAGCCTTTTTTCTTAAAACGCATTTGGTTTTGTTTCATATATCGAACATATCGTATTGAATATTTACAGGATACACATAAACATACTAATATAAATCACCTGGTCAGCCTGGCCTAAACAATACATTAAATATAGGGACGGGCTAAAATAATGGAGAGGAAGGTATTTCTATAAATATTAGAGTTACATAACATTTGCTTTGATTATACGAAGCGACTGAAAAACGTGTGGCGAACCTAACCTACTTATTTTAACAGAACGCCCTATATTTAGATTTCTTAAAAATATTACGTGGAGAGGCTAATATTATTAATATAAAATCATGTGTCAAAGTATATTTTGAACATTCCCATGGATGTGACAGCGACGCCAAAGACCAGGCTCTAGAATATGATGAATATTTTGATTTTAATGAATATAATAGTGATGTACCCGGACCTTCATCTCTTCATATTATCCAAACTCAAAAAACGAAGGGATCGCATATTCTAGATAAAAAGAAGTCCAAAATTGAACTTGAACTTCTACATTATCTTGAAGATAAACGGACCAATCTGTCAATGCTGGATGATTACCCGAATTTGAAAAAACCTTTCATGCGCTATAATACATGCATCGGCCACAGTAGAACGATTATTTTCATTCGCGACACTAGTAAACACTAAACAGACAATTTTGAAAAACTTGCTATTCTGAAAGCCAGTAAAATAGGACTTTAAAAAATGCTGTCTTGTTTTTACCATTGTTCCGCCATTGCATTCCTCTGTACTCGGTACTCTGTATTTGTATAGGTATTCGAATACTTTCATTGTGTACTTGTACTCGGTACTCGATTACATTTTAAGTAAAGTATTTGTACTCGGTACTCGAGTACTTTTTGTCTGTACTCGGAACAGCTCTGCCTGGAAGTTCTACCACTGTAATAATAACTAAGTTAATTAGTAACACACATCGCCCCTCTTTAATTTAAAACAAAACCCTTATATGTTACACGTCTGTGAATTTCTCGGTTTCTTTTATTAGCACACTCAACCTCAGCACTACACACAGCTGCAATTTATTTTTTCATTCTTTCAAATGTCAGCTATTTCGACGATTAGATCTGACTGTTCTTACGTTTCACCACTTGTGACCTATGTTAGTTACATTTTTTACAACTTACGCATTCTTATAGCAACATTTTGATTTGAGTTCAAATTCATTTCTTATTCTAATAGTTCTATATATTATTGCTGCCTCTAAGTTCTACCAGCCTAATTAACAAGTACCTATTCACAATATACTGCAATGGTATGATGTGATAAATATAATATGTTTATATTATTTGTAATTACTACTACCTGCAAACTTATTTTTATTTAGGTCAAATTTTCGACTAACTAAAAATAATTCTGTTTTGACTGGGTTCGTTAATTACTTACAAATAAAACAGTATTATGCCCTTTATTGTAATTCATTCATCTGCAATTTAATATTACAGAAGGCTAGCTCGATAGGCAAGAAAACTCATTTCTCAGAATTGGGTTCCCCGGTACGTTAATATTAAAATTTATCTGATACGCCAATGGGCTGTAAATTTAGTTCGATCGCGCAGTCGCTACTTTGCTACGCTATCAAAGTTCTACACAAATCGGTTTATTTTGTTGCGGTCCGCGTTTGTGTTTTAATTTAACAACAGGAGTTTTATGAGCATTCGATAAGGTAACTTTTGAATTCTCGCGCCTTCGACAGCATTAATCTATCTTTTGTTTTCAGGCAAAACCGATCCTTGATTGTTAAAAAACGGTAACATGCAATTGTGTTTCCTAACCTCAAATCTGGATTTAATGCTATTACTGGATAATTGCTTTCGATAGATACTTTAATATGCCTGGATCTCTCTTCAGTAAGACGTACTCTTGTTCTAATTGTAACTTTCCGGTTTCTAACGCCGATACTATGATTGAAATCTGACCTGAGTTTTTTTGCAGCGTTGCGGTAGCTCGTTCGGACGGCGGCTCCTGATGGTATCTGCCTGAAGCTGGAAACCCGGCATGCTGTGGAGGCCTCCTACACGCTGGGCGGATATGCTGCCGTTGAAATCTCGGGCTCAGGAACTCAATTCTGCCCGTGACTGAAGATCGTAATCTTGAGCTGGTCTCGGCCGAAGCCCTCGGAAGGTGGTAACGAAAAAATTCTTTTTTGTGAGGGAAATCGCTACCCACACTTTCACTGGTGCACTGGTAAATTGGCTACACAATGGTGTACTTTTTATTATTGTAAATTAAATATTTCTATATTAAAACTGCATTTAAATGAGACCAAAAACTGTGTGTCAAGAATTAATTTTTATTCAATTGTTACTTCCCCATGGTCGTTATTAACAAATGCCTATCTAGATTATAAAAACGGATGTAGACCAAGTTTAATACAATAACTTTCTTAACTAATATTAATTATAACTAAAATGGCTTACAAAATTTCTATTTCTAAAATATTGTCTTTTCAATTTTCTTTTTACTGTCTCATTGCGCCACTAACACTTTGTATTATTTACATTGTCTTTCTCACTCGCGTAATTACACTGACTTGTTCTTAAATAGTTCACTTCCTTCACCAGTTTTGTTTTACATCCTGCTGTGTCCTTTTCCTCGTATTTTCATCAAGTGTCTACTTTTCACATATTTCCAAATATTGCTGTCTAATATTACAATTGCCATGTTCTGCCTGGTTTATGCGCTTTGCAACGTATTATTATAATTCTGCTTTCTTTACCTTTATTTAAGATTGCTCATTAACATTTCCTATTTAATTATTCTGACATCTACGCTTCATTTAACACGCACATATTATAAACCTTTCTGTGACAGTTCTATTTATTTGGGTTCAGCTTTAATTTAGCACAAACCTCTTATTTATAGCTACTGTATTGGAATCAGAAGGTCACATTCCTATATGTGATTTCAAATGTTTAACTAACTTACCTTAATGCAAAGTTCTGTATCCACAAAAAGCACAACTGTAATTTTAACCTGCATGAAATCTTGCATGTATAACTAAATTATACTTGTTGGCTGTTTAATATTCACTATTATATATTTATACACAGAACATTAAAAGGGTTTTTTGCCTATATGAGATTTCATGTGTTGAACTAAACGAGATTTTACTGCTGTTCTATATTCACAAACACAACAAGAATAAGGTTTGTTGTCTGCATGAGATTTCATATGTGCAACTAAACTACTTTTGTGGGCAGTTTTAAATCCACAAACAGAACAAGAATAAGGTTTTTCGCCTGTATGAGATATCATATGTAGGACTAAATTATGTTTGCGGGCAGTTTTATAATCACAAACTGAGCACGAATATGGTTTTTCACCTGTATGAGATTTCATATGAGTAACTAAAATAGATTTTACTGCTGTTTTATATGTACAAACTGAACAAGAAAAAGGTTTTTCGCCTGTATGAGATGTCATATGTCTAACTAAAGAACATTTTACTGCTGTTTTATATGTACAAACAGAACACGAAAAAGGTTTTTCGTCTGTATGAGATTTCATATGTTGGGCTAAATTATGTTTGCGAGCAGTTTTATAATCACAAACGGAACAAGAATATGGTTTTTCGCCTGTATGAGATTTCATATGTAAAACTAAATGAGACCGTTTTACTGTTTTATATGTACAAACAGAACAAGAAAAAGGCTTTTCGCCTGTATGAGATTTTATATGAGCAACTAAACTACCTTTGTATGCAGTTTTATATCCGCAAACAGAACAAGAATAAGGTTTTTCACCTGTATGAGACTTCACATGATTAACTAAACGAGATTTTACTGCTGTTCTATATTCACAAACACAACAAGAATAAGGTTTGTTGTCTGTATGAGATTTCATATGAATACCTAAAGTAGATTTTGTTGCTGTTTTATATGTACAAACAGAACAAGAAAAAGGTTTTTCCCCTGTATGAGATTTCATATGTCTAACTAAAGTACATTTTGCTGCTGTTTTATATGTACAAACAGAACAAGAAAAAGGTTTTTCACCTGTATGAGCTTTCATATGTGGAACTAAATTATGTTTGTGGACGGTTTTATAATCACAAACGGAACAAGAATATGGTTTTTCGTCTGTATGAGATTTCATATGTGACACTAAATGAGATTTTGCTGCTGTTCTATATGTACAAACAGAACAAAATAAGAGTTTTTTGCCTGTATGAGATTTCCCATGTATAACCAAACTATGTGCTGTTGAATTTTGAGCAATATAATTTTGGTCTTTAATGTCAAACTCACATTTGATATCAATTTCTGTACTGATGTCTTGTTTGATAACTTTATTAGTGTTTTCATGATCATCTAACTGTCCCCTAATTTCTTGTTTCATAAATATTTTATTAAGATCTTCATTATCATCTACGTGTCTTATGATTTCCTCTTTGATAGATAATTTGTTAATATCTTCATTGTCATCCAAGTCCCTTAATTTATGCAGTGAAGTTGCTGTTGGACTGTAAAAATTATCTGTTGCTTCTTGCTGAGACGTCATCATAGCTAGTTTAACGTTGGCTTGGAAAGTAATACTTTTGCGCTCAATTATATACGGTTACGGGAACATTTGAGACTGCCACACCTGGGACAAGTAAATATTTTTTATTTGTTCTTTAGGTGTAGCGACGATTTCGCTTCTATTAATAGTATAAATAGATTTACCTTAAATAAACTGGGAAAGCTCTTTAAACAGTGCGTAGAAGGATCTAGAACTACACCCATAATAAAACTGCGGCCCTTTAAACCATCTATAAAGTAAACAATAATACTACATAACTATTCAGTCGAATAGGTACGATACTTAACCTCAGTTTCAGAAGTAATTTGTCGTAATTGACATTAAGACTCAGAGAGTTAACGCCGGTCGTTTTATCAGATACTAGGCAAGAAATACGAATTGGTTAATTTATTATTAGTTATACTTATTTTTATTATAAAGAACCAAAATCGGTAATCTTGTATTGTACGACGCCACCAATGAACTACTGTTCCTAGAGTCAGTAATCTTGGAGGGAGGGATCGCTAAGATTCCAAATACCTTACATTGTTGCCAGACCTTTGTTTGTTTACTTCTACAGCAATTTGGGGCCTAATTCGTTTTAGTTTGCATGTTTATCGTGGTCCTCATCAATGTCGAATAGAGGTGTTCTAGCTCCAACTGTTTTGTGAATGAAGGTAACATTTAGACACTAAACAATATTCGTGATTCTTGCAGGTGTTGCGGTTAGGATCAAACTAAAATGTATTGAACGGTTAGCGAAGCGGGGATTAATACTTAATTTCCTTCGGTATGAAGGCTGTTAGGTAGATATGTCGTTTGTTTAACGATTGTTCACGATTAAAAGAAAAAATAAAAATAATTTTTAGGCCTCCGTCCAGAAACACTGATTTTGCATTCGTCTAAATTAGTCTAAATCAGCTAGAAACACCCTCTTTGCATGTCTAAGCATGAAAATGACAGCTAGAGTAATTTAAATTTTGAAATTTGAAAATCGGTTGGTAGCACTGATTCCTGAGTCTGCTGTCATAATGATGTCAGTCTTACCAGTTATATGACTTTTCAGGTAGTAAGTTTTGAATAGCATTTTCAGCTGCTTGTTTAATGTTCTGGTATATTATCATCCATTTTCTTGTACTTATTGTGCACCGATTACTTATGGCATCAAAATTCATAAATATAAATGTCAAAAAACAACACCTACTAGATACTTGAGTTTCAATTTTAAATTCGAATCCTTACATCACTCGATAAGTATGTATTGCCAAGAGAAGAAAAATAAATTATCTAGCCCCATTATTTGGACAACAAATTACCGATTTTTTTTAAATTTATGAATTACTGAACTTGGGATTCCTTACTGTGCGAACATTTTATTTATTCTTAAATTTAATTTTTTTTTTCTGAATTTGTATATTTTATATTTATGTTTACCTATATTAAATATTTACTTTATTATTCTATCATGTAAAATAATTCAAATTCTGTTAGCATTCTGTAATTTTGTTGTTGTACAGTATGGAATAAATTTATATTATTATCATTATTATTATATATTTTTTGTCGGCCTAAAAAATTTTGTGTTTCAAATGTCCAGAAACTGTTTTGCGAGTGCGAGTACGGTTTGAAGTCAAAAATGCAGTTTCTGGCTTTGTGAAACAAATTACTATTGGCGCCAAACGCTGTTGAAGCCAAACAATAAAGGTCTGGCAACGTTTTAAGGTACTTTTAATCTAAACGATCAGCTGTTCGCGCCTCCCTCCAAGATTACTGACTCTAGGAACAGTAGTTCATCGGTGGCGCGTACAATACAAGATTACCCAAAAATCTATAGGGTAATTTTGAAATCAGGATTGCCACTTTTTAAAATGTCTAAAACGGAATATTTTAATATACATGTGCCCATTGCCGTGAAATCTATACAAGGTGATTCAGAAGTATGATCATTAAATTAAATGGGTATACCGTCTGTTCTATAAAAAAGGCCCCGCCTTCTAGCTACTTTATTATTTATTTTAGACCCAATATACCTTATATCAAATGAAATGGCACATAAAAACCTACATTTTAACACTATCAAAAATTTTTTATCTTCAGTTGTTTCAGAGTGGTGACGTCACGTGCAATTTTTTTAAATGACACTGTATATATTTTTTTACATTTTCTGGTAGAGGTTTTTTTTCTCTTTTCAACAATATAAATATTTTATGCCCTTACATAAGAAAATTTTCGAGAAAAATTAAAAAACTTTTTTATCGGTGGGAGGCCACCATACAAAACTATAAACAATAGTGTAGCTCAGAAAAACAAAACAATAAACACTTTAGATTATTCTGAAATCTGACAGTTAAAGCGTTTGGCTACTATTTGTTTTGTTTTTCTGAGTTACACTTTTGTTTACAGTTTTGTACATGGCCTCCCACTGTGAAAAAGTTTTTGTAATTTTTCACGAAAATTTTTTTATGCAAGTGCATGAAATATTCATATTGTTGAAAAGAGAAAAAAAAACCTCTACCAGAAAATGTCAAAACATATATACAGTGTGATTTAAAAAAATTGCACGTGACGTCACCACTCTGAAACAATTGAAGATAAAAATTTGTTGATTGTGTTAAAATGTAGGTTTTTATGTGTCATTTGATTTGATATAAGGTTAATTGGGTCTAAAATAAATAATAACCTGCTCAATTACAGATCTAAGGAGTAGCTTCAGAACGTGACCACCGAAATTCTGTAGATGGCGCCAAGTGGAATTATAGCGCACCCAGAATGTGTAGTTCAAAACGTGACCACCGAAGTTCTGTAGATGGCGCCAAGTGAACGAGCCGCCACCGTGCTAAAATGCTTGGAAATTTTGTTTGCAAAGTGGAAAATCGCCACCTTTCGCCAAAACCAAATAGCGCATGAAGGTGCTCGGGACCTTAGCAACAACTTTGCCCCCTTTCAAAATTTCGATATCTGTAGCCGTTCGAAAGTTACAGGCGATCCAGACAGACGGACGGACGGACGGACGGACGGACGGACAAAGCGTTCGCATAAGTACGCTGAAGCTACTAATAAAGTAGCTAGAAGGCGGGGCCTTTTTTATAGAACAGACTGTATACTGACTTCGGTAGAAATGCACTGAACTAAAATTAATCGCCCACGGAAAAAAAGCGTATTAGGAGTGGTGCAGACTTTACGAGAACCACTAGCTAAATCTGTAAGAGTACATTAACGTGTTGCACCAAATGTGCGTTAGGTTCCCTGGCACGTTTTATTCGAATACAGAACTTCTAAACATCACATCGCATGGTATATTTTACAAGAGATAAAAGTATCGTTTTTTCTCGAACAAAAAAAAACGCATTTCATCGCGAATAGTAAATACAACTGCTATACGAATATAAAAAATCTAGTGTGATACACGCACACAACTTCCTTTTACAGTGATTTTATAATTATTAGTAAAAAATTTGTTTTTTAAATTTATAAGCATTTGGCAAACATTTTCAAAAATCACAAATTCTACAGAAATCGTACAAAATAGAGTTAGTTGAAAAAACAAATTTTCTCTAAAATTTTAAGCCAAATACGAAAATGTAATAATATTGGGTGTTCTATTTACAATAACAAAGTTGATAGCGACTTTTGGTATACAAAATATTGTAGTTGTAGTTACTCTTACACATAAAATCCATGGCAAAAGTATCAAATTTTATTAGTTCTCTATAATGCCCTATAAAATAAGAGTTAATAAAAAAAGAGAATAAAACAAAATCATTTAAGAGGTATTCAACTGGAAAATCACCTATACAGTGCAATTATACGGAATGCGAACATAGGCAGTCAAATGAGTTAGAATACAGTTTATGGGCATTGTATGCGTTAGACAGAAATAGACATATATGCAATTAACATCTAGCATCCGCAGAATGAAGGTCTTTGTTTTCAGAAAACACTGAATCCTAGGATACTAGATTTTAAATCGTATATGTCTATTTCTGTCTAACGCATACAAAGCCCATAAACTGTATTCTAACTCATTTGACTACCTATGTTCGCATTTTGTATAATAGCACTGTATAGTCCAGTTACATTAGAATCCGTCTGCCGAAAAACATCAAGTGAGCTGAAATTTTGCATACACCTTTATTTTGACATTACAAATAATGTCTCAAAAGCCTCCATCGATAGCGCGCTTGCGTTTTGAGCTGTTCAAGGTCAAAGGTCACAGAAATAAGTTTTTCGCAAATATCTCTCTTTCTGTGGGTCGTATGACTTTTTTAGTTATAACAAGAAATAAAGGCTAGGAAATGCTCTACGAAAAAGATCATCCAGGTTTTTTACGTACTACTAACCATTCAGCAAATAATACACTGTTAAGTTTTGCACGCGGGTTTTACTTCCTTTTACAATAAAGGAAGTATTGAATTCACCCCAAAAATTCTAAATTGAGTTTTCAACAGATCTTCACGTTTTAGAATCCCCTGAATACAAAAAACATGTTTTTGCTTATTGGTCTGTGTATCTGTGTGTCTGTGTATCTGTCTGTGAACAGAATATCTCAAAAACGAGAACACGTATGGCGTTGAAATTTCATATATAAGTTTTGTGCACTATCTAAATGCGACAGCAACCTTTTGAATAAAATGGTAATTTGTCAGTTTCTTTCGATTTTTCAAAAACGGCTCTTTCAATTTTTTTCAAACATTACTTTTTTTATTACATTTTGAACGTCTATCGATGTGATATAGGTAATTTTTCAGTTGAATACCTCTAAAATGGGTTTCTTTCGTGTTTTTTGTTTTTTTTTTAATGAAAAATCACAAGAGTAAACACCATACTTCCGGTTATGCGATTTTCTTCAAAAGCTTATTATCGCATTTAGATAATACACAAAACTTATATATGAAGTTTCAACGCCATACCTCTTTTCGTTTTTGAGATATTCTGTTCACAGACAGACACACAGGCACACAGACCAATGAGCAAAAACATGTTTTTTGTGTTCAGGGGACTCTAAAACGTGAAGATCGGTTGAGAACTCAATTTCAAATTTTTGGGGTGAATCCAATGCTTCCTTTATCGTAAAAGGAAATAAAACCCGTCTGCAAAACTTAACAGTGTATTATTTACTGAATGGTTAATTGTACGTAAAAAACCTGTATAATCTTTTATGTAGAGAATTTCCTAGCTTTCATTTCTTGTAATAACTAAAAAGGTCATATGACCCACAGAAAGAGATATATTTGCAAAAAACTTATTTCTGTGACCTCTGACCTTGAATAACTCAAAACGCAAGCGCGATATCGATGGGGACTTCTGAGACATTATTTATAATGTCAAAATAAAAGTGTATGCAAAATTTCAGCTCACTTGGATTGTTTCGGCAGATGCTGCGTTTTTCCGTCTACTGTAACTGAGCTATATATCACATCAATTCACATTTAAAATGTAATAAAAACGTAACGTTTGAAAAAATTGTTATCTTAGCTGTTTAGAAAATGGTGGGTTTAAAATGTGACATGCATAAGGCAACGAATTTAATAAAAATTTCAATTGGAGTTTAATATTATAATACTCGTAATAGTTGTAGAAAAAATGTTGTTTGCGCGAAACTGATGCTTTTAGTGCGTGTCATTTGCACGCACGAAAACATTTTGCGCGCTTGGTACAAAATAGCTATTTTTGTAATAAGTGAGCGACATCAGGGTTTTTTTTTTTGAAGTGCGTACTCAAAAGTCAAACTGTGTAAAAAAGTGACACTTCTCACATTAAAATCAATCAAAAAACCCATTTTTACCGGTTGTAGACTAGTAGGTATAAGCGTGACAACGTAAGTAGTTGCACTCACCGTTTTTTTTTACTTATTAAGCTAATTGAACAAAATTTGAAGCGAATGATATATACATTGTGTTCCACAATTTGACGCAAATTAGGATTTTTTAATCATTTCCGGGTTAGCCGGAAGTGACCCTAACTTTTTTATCTCAAATTTCAATTGAAAATGAAGATATAACTGTGGTGAAACAAATTAAGTATTTGGGAATAATGGTGGATAGGGACTTAAAATTTAATTATCATGCTGACTACATCTGTAAGAAAATATCCAAGAAATTAGGAGTGTTGGCTCGTGTAGGAAAATATCTTTCTGCGTACTCGCGATTACTTGTATACAATTCAATCGTGAGACCGCACTTTTTCTATTGTGGGACAATATTATATTTGCTTAGTGAAGGGGCATTGAACAGACTGCAGGTGCGTGCTACAGAATAGATGTATGAGGGTTATTTTGAAATGTGACAGATTTACTAGAATCAAGGATATGTTAAATGAATTAAGGTGGTTAAATGTAAGGCAATTGGGTAAATATCAAGCAATGATATTCATATATAAAATAATAAAAAAAGAAGTGCCAAATTATCTTCAGAACATATTAATCTTGTGTAGTGATGTACATGAACATGAAACACGAAACAGAGAAAACTTTTACTTGAGGACTCAAAAAAAGTGTATTTGTATTAATTCAATTTTTCATAAGGGTCAAATAGAATACAATAACTTAAGTGCCAGTATTAAAAAAGCGAAAAGTACTGCAATATTTAAGCGAAACCTAAAAGACTTTTATTTGTTAAGCGAAGGCTAGACATTGTTAGACGTTGTAAATGTTGTATAGTGGTTGTTATTACCAAGTTGCTAAATAAAGAATTACTTACTTACTTACCATGTATGTTTTTACACTTTTAGAATCGAGATAAAATTCTGGGTGTGTTAGGGTACTTCAATTGGTTTTTAGCAATTCGAAGAATTTTTCAAGTAAATTTTGGTTTTCATCGCTGGTAATTGCCGACGGAAAAAAATCAGAAAAAATCTGCGGAGGAATGCAAAAGTTTCACTCTAACTTCTTTATTTTCCGCGTAAGGAAAAATAGACATTTTAGATAAACTCACTTGCACTAAAAAATAATCCTGTGAACTATCCGTCGACGTAGTCGATTCAAAGAGCACTGGACTAAGATTCTCTCCAATTAGACTCTCCGAATAAAAAGGCGCTTTGTCTTTGCCATACACTTTTTGAACGGCGCCGGCGTCCGTTTTTAACGTAAGTTTTTTTGGAGATGGTGGAGGAGGTTGATTACATTCCGAAGTTATTTCGCCTATTTCTCCGGTTTTATAATGCTGAGGAATAGCAATATGAATAAGTCTGTTTTTGAGCGAATTCGTAAATTGCTGTTAGGTAAAATTCACAGCACACACTTTTTTTCACGTAGTTGGCTTTCACGCAAGCAAAAAAGGCCAAGCATTGCCACAATTAATTAACCATGTACGGCGTCTTTGTGTTTCCGTTGGAAACAGAAAGAAATTTAAATCGCAATGAGTTTTATGATTTCGATTCCATTCAAAATACACGCACGAATTAGAAGCCATAGTAACTAAAGGAAGCAGTTGCTTTCACCACACAAAATCGCGTCATAAACTTGGATCACTAACTCGAACTTCAGCAAAAGCAAAACTAGTGCATTTTAAAAGAAAATGTTGCATATATACTGTCAAGTTAATCCTAAATTGTTCCAAGAAACCACATCATTTGTCAGGCCATTTTTATTTCTCTGCAATTCCGATAGCTATTTAACCATTTCGCATAGTTTTGGGACAGAATTGGCGAGTTCGCCTGGATTTCGAGTCCATTTTGGTCAAAGTCCATGGCCTTTTATTACAGCGTTTAGCATCATATATAATTATTCGCAATCTTCGTACACCCCTGGCACCCAAGCACAATAATGCATAACATTTGTACATCCCCGGCATAGTTGCTTCGTGCAGCTGCATGTTCCCGCAGTTGTAAGCACCTTGATTTTCGAGCTATTTAAAAATTCAGCCGTGAAAGCAACAAGGACAGCCTCTGCTGATTCTCTGGCATGCGATGACGCGTTCAGCGATTTCGGTTTCGCGTTGAGCCGTGATTGGCCGGAGCGGTCTCGCGTAGTAACAGCTGTGTTCACGAGAGCGTTTACTCAGAGCAGTTGGAGACAGACGCTGCTTGTGCGCTGGTGTGCACTCGTGTGTGGGTTAAGGAAGTCCGTTCAGTTCATATGTGGACTTGTTAAAGCCAATCTTCCGCCGTCGTCTGGGAGACGGGACCCTGTTCCTAAAATTACCTATACAACGATTACGCTGTTAGTCGTGTAATGGCTGAGGTGGCCCGTACACAGCTCGCTCTTTTTAGAGAATTCTAGAGGACGACGCAGTCTTTCGGCTCTTGTCACACACCCAGGTGCGAGCGATATACAGACACAGCTTTGCTGCTGTAAATTAATTATTCAAGTTTGCGTTTGACACATTCCGAATGCAGAGTAAAATCTAACGCGGTGTTCTAACATTTTGTGCTGCAAGACAGCTTTGTTTCTGTAAAATTAAGTACTAATGCAGAGTACACTCTGTATAAAAGTTAACGTGTCATATCACTCTGTGCTGCAAGATAACTGTGTTTTGTAAATTAGCCCTTCAAGGCTGCGTTTGACGTTTAATTAATGTAGAGTACACTTAGGTACAACATTTCACATTCGTGTTCTAGCGTTTAGTGCTGCAAGGCAGCTTGGTTTTTTAAATGAACCCTTTTTAAGTTTGCACTTGACGCTTAAATAACGCACGAGACACTCTGGCATAAAGGTAGCGATTGTTATTCTCAAATGTTTCACTGTAAGTCAGAGCGTTCTGGTGACTCGAACTCAAGTTTAGGTTTCACACTCGCGCGTCATGCCTGTTGAGGCCTAAGCCGACGTTTTACCTCATTCGGCCTGGATTTGTTGTTCGGCTCAGCTATGCGCCGAAACCCCTAGTTAAAGCGCTTCCCAGCTGGGCGTATCTTATAAGCCATTCTTACGAGCCGGCATACGTGCCGAATATACCTGTTTTTTTGTATGGTGTTTGGTAGGTCACTTGGTGTGGCCAATAGATGTATTAACCGTACAGTCTTATTCTTTTCGTTTTTGTGTCTTGTGCATGTTAGTTTACAGGGTGACTGTGTCACTGTATTACGATCATTGTAAGGTGAGGCCCGGACGTGGCGGATGAGCATTCCAGGTAGGTGGTTGTGTCTCTCGCTGCACCGTGGCTTCCCGAAATAGTTATTTTAGTACTTTTCGCCCCGTTTAACCCTCAAGGTCCGGTTGAACGTGGGTCACCTGACTTGGATCTTGTGGCGCCCATTTATTTAGCAATACCCTATATATTGTAGTGATAGCTCCACTTTTGACTAGCTATTACTTATGCAATGACTCAATGCTTGATATGCCTATTTTATTTAGTATTTGCCCTATTATTTCTGTTCAAATCAATTTTACTTTTAACTAAATATTAATATAGAGACACTCAGGGTCGGGTTCGCCAATCTAGTTATCTATTAGTTGAAATTCAACTAATTGTGCTTTTAAGAATGCTAAATGACATTAACTGTCAGCTTGACTTTCAAATTCAATTAAACCAAGAATTGACAACTATCCTTTATAATGACACTTCAAGTAATCAATTCACCAAAGTACTGTATTCTGTTTATTTCACTCTTTCTTTTTATTGTTTGTTATTCAACCTGCTTTTATATCAATTAACTAAAACAAACCTGACCACTTCTCAAGTTGTCACTGCAACTATCCAAATATGACAGTTCTCAATGTCCACAGCTCCAAATGCTCACAGTCAGCAACTACGACAGCTTACTCCTCCAATAGCCAAAACTACATCGCTCTGTCACCCCTCAAACCACATCTAACCTGTCAAAACTCCAACTGTCCGTAGAATCTGATACTGCTCCCTTCATTAATATTACTGCCACGCCAATAGACTTCTGTTAAGTTTCAGCATTGTAGATGAATCTAAACTAATCCTCTTTATTCTTCAGCTAGTACTTTGGATCCAGCACTAATCACAGAAACTGTCCAAATCAAGTAAATACTCCCATCAACTTCCCTCTAAACGAGCGGTCCGTCTTCCAAACAACCACCAATATCACCAATGAATATCAATTATATCTTACATAAACCATTAAATCCAAATCCATCCAATTCTTCTTGTTTTTTGTATTGCACAATCTCTTCACCGATTGTAATGTCTTATTATTTCAATGTTATATTTTCATATTTTACCAAAAAATTATACAAAATAAGCCATAATTTCCAAGTATTTATTAGTAAAAAGAGTTTTTTCAAATTTCTATGTACATTTTTATATGAGTTGTTATTCTGACTGTCTAACAAAAAAAACTTATCTCTGATGGTTACTATTATTACTGCCCTCTTAAAATATAAAATATCCTAACTATTACATGTTACAATCCCTTATTATTAAAGCATAATTGTCAATATAACCTTGGTTTACACTTTTTATCATGGTTGACCTCAACCATCAAAATTAAATATTCAATTTCTATTTTATTGTCACATCTACAATAATAATTGTCCCAATTTTAATATTTCTCAATTATTTTAAAATTAATACCAATCTTATTTAAAACCCCTCAACATTTGGTCGTATTGATCTTCCCAATTTATCATTATTTTTATTTTAACCACTATAACAAATAGAGTAGTTGTATCATAACAATATATACCTCGACACGCTTGCCCAGTGACGTACCGTTTCGAACCACGCCCGTCTCCCTGAATGCATTTGAGCAAAGGCCTTTAGCCTGTTTTGACGATTCTCAGGTTGAGCGTGCCCAATTCCCGGATTTGTTTAGCATTCGATACTCGCCCATCCGCGAGTATCGTAAGGTTAATTTAATACTGTAACACATTAGTGAATCATCTTTCACTTCTCTGCGAAATAATTGAACCTACTTGCCTGCCTAAATACTAATACAAAGAAAGGTATTTAGTGAAAACAAAATATTTCAGTTTCTTAATACGTTTTAGATATCATTATAGTATTATACACGAAAATGTATTCGCAGAAAAACAAAACATTGCTGTTTTTATAAGCACTGACTAGGTTCACTAAATGCAATACAATTATTTGGACTATTTTTATATTACAATTACCGATAAAATAGCAACAAATTTTAAATTTTTTAACCGATAAAAAACTGATTACGATAATTATTTTGTTTCCATGTAAAATCGTTTCTAGCAAATGACAGCTCTATTTCGCGGAAATAAGCCGGAAGCGGCTGTGTTTCGGATAAGATCCCGTGAACATCAGCATACAAATTTAAAAAAATAATTTATTGCATTGTTTTGACTGCTTCTAAATACTTCCTGTTGTATCTAAATTGTACCTTTGATATAATTATTAAAACAAATAATTCAAGAAACGTCTAGATGTTTCATTCAAAAAAATAATCATTCGAATTACAGTCGTGTATCCAATAATGTTGATCTAATAAACGAACGAATCAATATGAACATTTATTTAAACTCAAACCAACCAACATCAAAAAGGAACCAAGTACGTGACAAGCATCTAATTTTTATAATAATAAAAATTGTTTTTGTACTATGCCACTTATATAACATTTGAATGTTTTATTTTAACAAATAATTATTTCTAATATACCAAATTTTGACGGAACTCGTTTTCGCCAAAATTTTCCATATTATCGATAATATTTTCATCGTCTTAAGCATCATACTATTAATTTTTGGTTAAAGCAAGTTAAAGTATTGAAAGTATTTTGGCTTAAGTTAAAATTGCTAGCAATTTCGCATTTTATGACAACATGGCAATGCTGGACTTCTACAGGGAGCAAAAATATTACATAAATCTGTAATATTGGCGCGCTCACAGGATGAATAAACTGCTTGATGGCCCGACACGGGGTATCCTAGCGGCCGTGACGATTATTGCGATACCTTATAACCCATAAGGCTAACTCTCTTTATAAATATAGTACTCTTTGCTTTCAATAGAAATTATTGTCATATATGTAGTAGTATTTAGTAGAACTTTCTTGCAAGTTGCAACTATCATTAGTGTCGTATCAATTCGTTTTGGTAATCTAAAAATGCTTAATTTTTATGTTTTGTTAACTATAGTAACCTACATACTTATCACTTTTGAAGATTTTTTTGATAATTAAATCTTGTAGCTACATGCACCGTTCACCACAACCAAAAGTTTTTAGTTTGTTTTCATGTAAGATGTAAGTAAATAAATAAAGTCAAGGATACATATTATACAGGGTGTCCCTTCAGTAAGAATGTATAGGAACTTGGAAGTTCGATTTTTATTTTATTTTTATACTAATTTGCACAAATGTAAAGATATGGATTTGAATTTTGATGCACATCCTTACTATTATGCAATGCACTAATGGAATAATTTTCATAAACTAGACTTGACTATAAGAGGCACTTTACCTATCTCTGAAAACTTTTTGTAACTCTAACTTTTGTTACTGGTAACATTTTTTTTAATTTTAGGTTATTATCTAAAAGGGAATTAAAATCGTAAAAATAGGATGTTCTTAGTTCATAAAGCGTAAAAACAACCGTTTGCCTTAAACTTATTATCAAAGGTTTTGGGTTGTCATTAAGACGTGCAATTATCAAGTAGCCATGATCACAAAAATAATGGCCATCTAGTAAAAAACCCTGATAAATCAATTAATGACAGTAGTGACATAAGAATTTGTTCTTTTATGTTTACATTTTCGAATTCAGCTTAAAATTTTAGAGAAAATTTGTCTCTTCAACAAACGCTATATTTTGTACGGTTTCAGTAGAATTTCTAAATTTTGAAAATTTTTGACAAATGCTTAAAAATTAAAAATCAAATTTTTGGCCAATTATAAGATCACTGTAAAAAAAGTTGTGTGCGTGAATCACACCAGATTTTTTGTACTCAAATGCATAAAATTTATTTAAAAAATACTATTACGGTAATCTTTATTTAGCATTTCACGTCGCATAAGGGTATTGCTGCACTAACATTTTTTGTGTATTCATTTGTAACATTAAAAGTTTGGTTTTTATAAAATGATCTAAACAAATATATTATTGTTCCCTCTTTCGAACCTATAATGTTACATTTTTGTTCATGTAAAAGAATTGTTAATTTAATCGAGTATTCACTCAACCGAGGTACTAATTGTATTAACTTTGTCTCCATAGGCAGATAATGTGTATTTCTGTCACAATTTTTGTAACCTAGAAACTGATTTCTACTCCGTGTCGGGAAAGTAGTATACATATTATGTAACGAATAGATAATTTACAAAATGTTCAATGCAAGAATGCGGTAAACTTATGCGGTGTTTTTAAATTGTATTAATACCATACCGCATACTGAATTTTTAAGTCAACCAGGCATGGAATTTCACAATTAAGTACATTTTATTTATGCGTTTTACGATGTTTAAATTTTATCGGATTTTGGCCATGTAGTTCAATCCCTCACTCAAAAACTTAATTTTCTGGACTTAAAGCCTGTTACACTTGCACAGCAGTATTGCCCTATGCTAGTAAATCATTTAAAACAAGCAAATTGAAATGAATATATATTTATTATAAACCAATATCGTGTAATGAAGCTATTTTAAATTATATTTTTACCGTAGGTATTCTAATCTGTAATGTACTTACCGCAAATATAGTTTTAGCGTCTTGCACAATAAATATTAATGTCACTATTGCAAGCTACAGATCACATCTACAATCTACATACACGCACCAATGGCCGTGACGCGTTGTACAAAATGCAAAAGTTGCTGTTATTCGACTCGTCAGAGGAAATAATAACTAGGCTTATATCGTTGTGGGATTACCCTATTGCGATTTGCTTAATATGTAACTGAGTAAGACCTTATCTTATATTTTGTGTTCTGGAGATTTGGCACCCTATCGAGGTCAGTAATTCAGTAACTTAAATACCACAAAGTAATTCAATTATCTCGAGTAATTTCAATTACCACAGGTAATTCAAATACTGGTAAAATATTTTAAATACTTTAGAGTAATTTAATTACACAAAAGTAATTGAGTAATTGAATGTAGTAATTAATTATTTTAAAAAGTAATTTTCTAGTACTTTTTAACAAAAATGGCAATTCCCAATTAGAATTACCGCATTTTGAAAAGTAATTCAATTCCAAGGCAAATAAACAAAAGGAATTTAATTAGTAATTTAATTACAAAGTAATTAATTACTGCCCAGCTCTGGCCGTAAATAACGTGAAAATTAGTCAAGTTATAAATAAGACAGATCTTTAATCCAAGAAATTATCTTTATTCTATTCGCAGTTTCACAAACACTTTACCTTCAGTGCGCCAAACAGTTTCTGCTAGCTCCTTTCAGAAAATGGTGCCATAACTTGATAAGATTTTCTTAAATGACCACCTTGCTGTCTTTTAAGTTTCTTGTTAGTATAATAGTACATTGTGTATCTAGGACGAAAAGCGTAACATTCCCAGACGTCTGGGAATGTTGCTTTTTGTCCAAGATACACATACTATTTTTCCGCCGATCGATACGAGTAATTAAAAAATTTAGGAAATAGTACTCGAATATTCCTTGCCTAGGCCGGGAATATTATTCCTGTACAGTTTTATTGTAAATTACCTAGCAACGGCTGATGTAATGGAACGTTTGAATTATTCCTGTACAGTTTTATTGCAAATTACCTAGCAACGGCTGATGTGATGGAATGTTTGACTTTGCTCAACAAAATTGTGTCAATAATGTGTCAGTTCTAGTACGATTGGCGGAAAACTAATTTTTTTGAATTTCCGCTTACAAATTTTCATATTATGGAACGGTGTTAAAGTTCTTTTTCTTGCAGACGATAGGAACAATCAATATCTTTAGGTGAGATGTTAATACCAAGTTTATTCTTCCACAATTTCATAACTCAGTTTTTTATAATTTTTAACTTCCGGCACTCCAAATAGTCGTATGCTGTTCCAACAGGTATATTGTTGTAGATAGTCAGTATCAATTTTAACATGTTCTAATTCCTGTTATAGAGATACCATCTTTGATTCCATTTTATCGATAATATCCTGAACATCTGAGCGAATTTCCTGCATGAGGTTGACCTTTAAGTTTTCAATAATCCAGTCGATCAATAATGGAGAACCAAGTATTCTTTCTACAATTCTTTGCATTGGACCTCAGAAGTCAAGTTGAATCAAGTAACATATTTATATCGTAACGTTAAAATAAAAAATTAACACCAAGCCAAACAAAATAACAGCTTGAATGGAAATTACTCCAACCACAACTCCAACCGCCATTGCTTTTAAAAACAGGTTCCAAAGAATTTGATGTTTGTAGAGATGGCACTGAAGTAGCATTTTTATTAACAATTTTTAAATCTCTATTTCCAATCTCCATCATTTTCTGTTTAGATACCTTGTTGTGAAGTCTCGTTTTTGTCTCGAGACCAACGTCCGTGCTGTTGTTAAGATAGGATTTACTTATACTATTTGTAAAATTATGTGATTTAATACAAATACAACAATCTGTTGTAGTTATGCTCACACTGATAAGTAATAATTGCCAGAAATAACACACAAACTCATAATTATTAAGAATTTATTGTAAAACTCTAAAAAACAACATTAAGCTTGTCTACATACAGTACAATGATGTTAGTTTTTTTATTTCTAGAATTTCTCCCAGTCTAATAATAACTAAGTTACCACATAACTTCGCGATTTAGTTTACAACATAATCATTATAAAATATAGTGATTGAAAAAATATCTTTTCAAAGCAGTTTGAAGTATGTCCTCACTATTATCATTACTACGTTAAATTATATTCTTGAAGGGAGTTTGAGAATATTATTAAAAGCGTTCTGAAGTCTTTTTGACATTCAATATTTTTTGGTTTTTGTATCCGAACGAAGCTACGACATATTTTTTGTTTTACAAAAATCATAGGTCACTTGAGAAGAAATTTTAACGATTACTATATATGTATATTACAGGTTGGCAAATTACTCCCTTTGTTCTACAGGCTCATTATCAGTGCTGCCATTTGTGTTCGTACATACAACATTACCATCTTGAGGTCTACTGTTTTCAACTTGCATATTACTATAGTCTATTTTTAAACGGGAAGGAGTAATTGAAAAACTTGTTACATTTAACATGACCCAAATGCAACTAAGAAGTTAGTTCTAAAAACTGATATTTTAGTTTTGGAATACACAGTAGAAGATTGTGAACAAAAAACTGCTATCTGGTGTAGAAGCTCTTTGAGCAGCTGATACATCAAAACTTGTGCCAAATTGATATGCAAATTAGCATTGTGTAAAACCGAGCCTAACTTAGTTTCGACAATTTTTGCAGGTTCACACACAAGCACTTTCCTATAATAACATTTTGATCAAGCTCAACTTTGTTTCCCATGGGCTATTTCACCTAACAAGTTATTACTTACTTTTAAGTCTCTTGCTCATTAACAACTTTAACAGAGAAGTTCTGCACTAGGCATAGGTAACACTATTTCTATAATTTGACAGCCCTACATTTAAAATTTATTCTTATAAGGTTTTTTGCTCGCACGAATTTCCATATATGTAACTAAATGATTTTTTAGTGATAATCTAAATTTACACAGCATGCAGTAAGGCTATTCTCCTGTATGAGTGTTTACATTTATAACTAAACTATGTTTGTGGGCAGTTTTATATTCACAAACAGAATAAGAATTAGGTTTTTTGCTTTATGTAGGGGTTTTCATATGCCCACCTAAATTATGTTTTTCGTCCGTTTTGCACCTGTATGAGATTTAAAATGTGTGACGAAACTCTTTTTGCGGACAGCTTTATATTCACAAACAGAACAAGAATACGGTTTTTCGCTCATATGCGTTTTCATATGTGCGACTAAATTTTGTTTGTATACTGTTGCATATCTACAAACCGAACAAGAATAAGGTTTTTCACCTGTATGAGTTATCATATGGGCCACTAAATTCTTTTTGTGGGCAGTTTTATATTCACAATCAGAACAAGAATAAGGTTTCTCGCCTGTATGAGTTTTCATATGTTGAACTAAATGATATTTTACTGCAGCTCTATATTCACAAACCGAACAGCAATAAGGTTTTTCACTCATATGGGTTTTGATATGTGCGACTAAATTTTGTTTGTATACTGTTGCATATCCACAAACCGAACAAGAATGGGGCATTTCGCCTGTATGACTTTTCATATGAACCACTAAACTATTTTTACAGACA
>CALNHX010001606.1:0-215399 GCA_940337035.1 Agriotes lineatus | reverse complement strand
ATAGTGCTAGAGTACACTGAACCAAAATTAAGCGTAAATCAAACGAATAAGTTCGTTGTGTAGGTGAAATACTTCATTGAAATTGGTCCAACGAACGAATTTATCAAATCAACGAAAAACGTTTCATCGATTAATAATTGCATTTGTTAAACGATAAACAGTTCATCGTATTAATGAAAACGAATTCATTGAAAACAAATATTCGTTCCATTTATTTAACGAAATATGTCATTGCCGTAACGAACCCGTTTACTTTTCAATAACTGCAATTAATTGATTCAATAATTTTAGGTTATTGATTTTACGGATATATTTCATAGTTTTACTAATGCCAGTAATAGATGAAATGAATAAAATTATTAATGCAATGAATTTTATTCGTTGGTACAGTAATCGTTAGATATTGATCTGGTGTATATTGTTCATTAATGTTACGAAATCTAGTGCTTGTTGGAGCGAATAACGTAGTAAATACTATGAACTATGTTCGTCGATATAAAGAATTTTAGTAATGGTTAAAATGAATGTAGTGATTGTTGAAATGAACAACGTTGTGAATACTAGGAATTATATTCGTAGATATATAGAATTTTAGAAATTGTTAAAATGAATCTAGTGATTGTTGGAACGAATAACATGGTGAATAGTATGAATTACGCTTGTAGATATAAAGAATTTTAGTAATTATTAAAATCAATGATTTTATTAATATAATGAACTTCCATAATTAATGCAACGATTACCAATTATTGAACATTATTGATATTATGAATGTTACTTCCTGAAATGCCTTTGAGTTTTGACGATAGAAGAAGAATAATAAACAGTATGATTGTTTAATTTTTATTTTTTTAAATCAATGAATTCAAACACATACGGGGTGGGGTGTTTATGCATGGCTTTAGCAAAATTTCAGGGGTTGTATTCGGTATTACCGTTAACTTGACATGGGTGCTCGCAGAACTCAAATTGATTTTCTGGGCAGCCCGCGTAAAAATCTGAAAATTTATTAGTCATTCATAAACACCCTGTATAGCTAGATGTCTACATCAAAACTAAATTAATCTTAAATCTATAATTACAATGTTTCTTCTTGTTCTTCTGTTTAAATATTCTGAAAGCATAAAAACTTTCGTAAAATTTTGTGTGGATTTATGTTAAAAAAAATGTTTCGAGAAAATTGTAAAACATAATCGATTCTATTGGAAAATTTAAATTAAAAAGATAAATTATTTTAAAACATATGTCCACTGCCCTTAAAAAGTGGAAAAACTTATAGGTAATTTGGTCAAAATATATATAAATTTCTTCAATCGAAAATATATCTTTTCCTATACAATAAATAAATGGCTGTATACTTTGCTTTCTTAGCCTTAAATGATTTACATGGTCTTCTATGTCTTGTAAATATGTTGCCAGATACAGAAAAGATTTCTGTGAATCTTTGATAGTATAGCGGGGTAACTGTTTTCTTTGAATTGGCGTCTTTCGTTACAGTTTTGTTAGTTGGTACAAAATAGCCATGCAGGCCCCATAATAAGCATGTAGTTTGCGAATCTGAAAAGAAGGTATACATATTATTTTTGCTTGTTCACATTCTTTAGGCACAGAAACTAATAGGTAAGATCAATCTATCAATTCGGCCTGGGCTTGAAAATTGATTCTTGAAATTTTGAAACGGGATAAATTGAAAAAGCAAAGATATCTATAGTAGCAAAATGCGGTTTATACAGGGTATCCCTATTTTTTACCAGACCTAATCATTGTAACATTACAAGTTATAGGCAGTACCTATTAATATATCTAAACTTTAGGTAATAATAGATGTGTAGGTATAGTACTAACTTTCAGAAATGTTATTATTATTTTTGAGGTTGTGTAGTACTGCTTTTATATTTATATCCTTCACATGGTGCTCTTCGTCTAAAAATTTTAGCAACTTCTGGAAGTGCCTACTCCAATTCTTTAATAGCCCATCTGAGTTAGTAAAGGCCACACTATAATCCATGTCGATCTGTAAGTAAAAAAATTAATAAGATACTTAAATGTAAAAGTTAAATAAAAACATACCAATCGAAAGCCTGTCGGATTTCTGTAAAATGCCATTTCTCCATTATTTCATCAGTAGAGCCAAAGTTTTTTAAATCGTTAAGGCGATGCTGACTGCAGGCCTTCCACGTGGAGTCGAATTGCTCAGCAGTTAAATTATCAAATTTTAATGCCCTGAGGCAAGCTTCAGCGTCATCTTGTGGTTCTAAAAAACAATACTCTACATTTATATGCACAAAACAAAAATTTTAATTAATAAACATTGAATCATATGGGTATAAGTACCATGCAATTTTAGTTTGCTACCAAAATTTTTCTGGAGTGTACATTTTTTTTCACACTGTTCTTTTTGTTTTTATTGACATGCTGGGCGACGGCAGATTTAAACGATGTTTTCAAATTGCAAAATTTATTATAAATTCTGCCTCTCTTGTTGGAACGATAATATTCCTGAAATGAACAGATAATAGTTTATGACGACATTGTTCAGTATAAAACAATCAAAATTCTTACCAATCTTTCAGTAGCTTTGTTATGAACATCGTTGTTGGATTCCGCACGTTCATTTTCATTTTCTAAATTATCCTTATTTATATGTTTTCGGTTCATATGCTTTTTGAAACTACTTAGGCTTTGAAAACTTTGACCACAGTTAGCTTCAAAACATCTAAACAGTGAATTAGGTCGTAAGGTCGTGATTTCGCTTAAAATGCAAATGCAAATAAAGCATAACATTGTTTTATTTAAATAGTTCTTGAATTTTGAAGAATCCTAAACTTAGATTAGTTTTACTACGATTGCTATAAATTATACATACAATAAATATAATTACATTGATCAAAATTACATTTAATAATAGTACTACATACTTACCTTTATATATTTCCAGAAGCACTTCTTGTACAAGTCTGCACTATCAAAAAATGTCAGTAACGCTCGATACTTCAACAAGAAGTGAGAAGATACTGAACCTCTTTACCTGTACAAGTGTACATAGATGAAGCAAGTACAGTTAGGAAAAATTTGAGCAAACAACCCCAAACGAGATTACAAATTTCTAGGAAAAATAGACAAATGGCTAGTTGCTCAGGAAAAGAGATAAACATACAAACTTCTGGTAGCAGATAAACGGTAGTCGCCCATAACTGTAATAATGCAGATGTACAGACCGCACCATTTGCGAAACTGGTCTGCAGTTTCTGCTAGACCGTTTAAGTAAAATAAAAGCTATTGCTGACAATACAAACAACAATTTTTCTGCAACGTATCCTAAAAATTCATTAAAAGTAATGCAACTTATACGTTGTGACAATCAAAGCATTTCTTTGGTTCAGTTGTACGTCTATACAATGAAAATTTTCATAAATATAATGAATGTCGTGTTTGGAATGATGTTTGATCATTAGAACCATAGAACCAAGTTCGTTGATTTAGCAAATCCGTTCGTTAATATAATAAATATCTTTCGTTAATCGATGTATAGTGAACATTAATACAATGATTTGTGATCATTATGACAAATATTATGCTTCAAAAGTTTGAAGAATGCATTCGTTACTGCAACGTATACTTTTAACAAGTGATGTTATGTGTCGTTTGGACAATACACCATATCACATTAAGCGATGGACAGATTATCATTTAATACTTTGCGACGTTATTATAACGAAACACTTTTATGAAACATGTTCGTAAACATTAATAAATGTATTCATGTTTTCAATAAAATTGTTTATTGGACTTGCGAATTTTTGTATTAGAATGAATATTGTACATTAACTAATGTAAAATTGTTTTTTAATAAAATGAATACAAATTCAATTCAATAATGAACCTCACCATTATTTAGCCAACAACTGTACACAACATTTCTTTATATTAATGAAAGAAATCGTTGTCGTAGTGAAATGTAAGTCAATAAACAGTAATTATTGATAACATGAACAATATTTTTTTCAGTGTAAACGTATCAGAACTATGGTTGATTCCGTTAGGGGGTTCTATTTTCACTTATAATACCATGAGTAGTCAAAGTTATGTCGAATATTTTTGCTGGGGTATCACGAATACAAAACTTACTATTAATTCAGTAGAGGTATTAAACAAGTTTAATTCACTAGAGAATTAAAAAAGCTTTCAATGAAGAACAACATATTTTTATTATTTCTACAAATATTTACATTCAATTATTCTTTCTCTTTGTAGTGTGTAATATATAATTACTCAAATTTACGAGTAGATCAAATCGACGATGAATGGCCAAATTTATATCTCGATGTGAATATTTAAACATATATACGCCACGTGAATTAAACTGTACACTTTCTTAATGTGCACTATCTAATAATTTAAAAATTAAAAAATTATACTTAATTAATCAAAAAACACTAATCACCGGGAGAGCTACGTCCAACTATAACAAGAAGTGGTCTGATCTGACTGCTCAGGTTCGTTAAGAGCGCTAAATACTCTCTCCAAAGTTTCTACTGCGGGGCAACGGTGTGAGCAGAGGTAATATTTCGAGATGCAGTGGGCGGTCTCAAATCGGTGCTAGACGAGATAAGAGTACAAAGGAACAGTATACGTCATAGCTTGCATTGGTCTGTAGGACGTTCACTGTTTTAAAACATGCCGATTGTCCACTTTTTAAAACATGCTACAGGCTGGTTACCGAGAATTTCTTAATAATATTGTATCATTGTTTTTACTTGTGAGTGATTTTATTGAAATTCGGCAGAATTCGACTTAATAATATACAGAATGGTCGAATTTATAGTAGCAGTACTCACCAGCCATAATTCGGCTTCGTTAGGATCTACAGGGTGATAAAGAGAAAAACATTTACTTTAAATAATTGGCTACATATCAATATTAAAAAAGGTAGCTTTCAGGAATTTGACAGATAAAATAAAGACAAGTAAATTGTTCAAAGTGTATTTTCATTTAGTGCGAGAAATAATACATGTGGAATTCATACCAATAGTTAATTAATAATCAATAAAATACTCATTAAACCCTATTAGGGATATTAATAGTAATTTACAAACCAAATGCGGGAAAGCGATGTTCCCCGCATGAGCGAGCGCTAGCGAGCGAATGCCTTCATATGCGCGGTTTAAGCTTTTTCGCATAAGGTTTGTACAATATTTTTTGTAACGAACAAAAATACATTCATAAATTGAAGTTAGTAATTTAGAATTTCAAGCGGATGTTCGTATTTTCAAGCCAATTGAGGTAGCTAAAAAACAAAGTAGGTTGATAGCAATTGTTTTATGCAGTTGTCGACTGACATTTCGTATTTTTAATTTTGAAGAATGGCATATGAATTTTCTTGTACACCTCCTGAAATTCGGGAAGCTGCAAATGTGGCAATTCAAAATTTATTGCCAGTAAAATCAAAGCACAGGTATGAACTAGTGCATTCCAAATTTGTTCAGTGGTGCAAATCAAAAAATATAGTAAATTATACTGAGAATTGCTTGCTGGCTTATTTTCAAGCCTTTCAACGTAAGAAGTCATTATAGTCACACTATTCAATGTTAAAATAGTGCTTAATAATCCACAACAATATAAACATTTCCAAATTTGCGAAGCTTATAGCATTTTTAAAGAGGCAAACAGAAAATCAAAACCCCAAAAAGTCAAAAGTATTAGATGATGAACAGATACGAAAATTTATTAATGAATCGCCAGATTCTTCGTTCCTGTTAATAAAGGTAAACATTTTGTTTTATTTATTTATTCACACATTAACATAAATATTACATTTCAACTTAGGTTGTATTAATAATGGGCATTTCTGGGGCATGCCGCCGTGAGGAATTGTGTAAAATGTCTATTGATGACATCGAGTTTAAAACAGACGTAGTATTTGTGACCATACCTGTCACAAAAACCAACGTCTAGCAGACGATTTGCAGTTACTGATGTTTCTTGGATTGCCTTACTCCTAAAATATAAAAATTTAAGACCACTGACAAATAAACGTTTCTTTTTAACCTACCGTGATGGTAAATGTATTAATTCGCCAGTTGGTCTCACCACATTCGGCAAAATTCCATCAAAAATAGCTGAATATCTCAGGTTAGATAGTCCTGCTGAATATACAGGGCATTGCTTCCGAAGAAGTTCAGCCACTTTGCTTGCGAACCATGGTGGCGATTTATTGTCAGTCAAAAGGCTTGGGGGATGGAAATCTTCAGCTGTAGCTGAAGGTTACGTAGAGGACTCTCTTCAAGGCAAAATAAGTTTGGCAAAAAAATTAATGCATCCAGCGGCAGGACCATCTTCGGCAGCTGAAACGAAGACAGCGGAAACTTCTGTCGACGTTACAAATCAAACTCATCCTGGCATTTCGATTTCAAATTGTACAAATTGTCCGATAAATGTCTATTATCAATGTTCACGTTGTAATTGATATTTATGTACTTATCAACTTTATTGTTAAAATTTACGTTTTTTCATAACCTAAAATAGTAATCAAATTGTTATAAAATGATATAAAATAGTGTAGTTCAAAAGCACTTACCTTCTTTTCAATTAGGAATAATTTCTTTAGTTTTATCACGTTTTTGCTTTGATTGCAATCCATCAGAAATTGGCAAATTGGTGCAAATAGTTTATCAAATAAATCGCCGCATTTCCAATAGATGGCACTAGCAAATATGTAAATTTTATTATTAATGATTGGTCTCCAATTCGTTACATTTCATAAATGAAAATCGCGGAAATGGTACTTCATAAATTACATTTTATTATTGTAAAGACGATTATTTTCTAAAATGCATGAGAGGGCCAGTGCTTTTTGCTATTTTTCCTGGTTAAGTAGATCGGGAAATTGACGTTTCGCTTGCCACTAGAGTGCGCGGAATGTCATTTCCTACGCAGTGAGTACAAAAAATAAATTGCCTATTCCGCAGAAAAAGAAATTAGGAAGGCTTAACCGATATTTAATCCTCTAATCGGTTTACTTAATCTAGGAAGAGAATTCGCCTCTTCTAGGGAGAGAATTCGGTTCTTACAAAATTGGTCTGCTGGTTTTGGGAGACAACTCGAACACCCCGAAAATTAAGGGCTTGATTTGACTTCAGTCACATCAGCTTCAACTTCCAGTTCTGGATCTCTAATTTGCAAACGTTTTGAATGCCTAGGAAACAAAATTTCTGGCAAGACAAAAAAGTTGTAAAAAGAAATCAATTTTGGAAGCATTGTATTTTCCCAGAATTCTTTATCCCGGTGGTTCTAAAAAGTGATAAGATAAGATGTAGTTTATAAGTATCAAGTATCTACTTACTTCTTCAAATAACATGCCCAGGTTAGACCAAATAATAAAATAACATTTGTGTGCAACTGTCAAAAAAAGGTTACTTTTTTTGTTTGATTTTGAGTCGTGAAATAGCACATTTGTTTATAGTAAAATAAAGCCTTGACAACGTAAAAAAAAGACTTTTTTCTACGGTCACCTTTAAAACTGACTATTAAGCGCTCACTGTCAATGCGAAAAGTTAGCGATTCACAATTTTTTTCCCTAGTAACCATTTTAGCATCGCAACCACGTAAACAATGTCTTAATGAAATAATCGCGTCACTTCATTTTACTTTACGCATCGCCATGGCTAACCTGATTATTAATTTAATTCGTCATTTTTCTGGAACTGGCTAAAATTATTGACAATTGCATCACGGTGCGTCCATCATCACGCAACAGATTTATTGAGTTTGTGAGTTTTTGTGAAGTTGACGATGGAATCTGAAGGTAATTACACCCCGCCTGAAGTATTTGAAGCAACCCAGACAGCAACCAACGAGTGTTGTTGCCGGCCAAATCGCGCGGCCTTTATGAATGGCGGTACAACGACTTCATCAAAGTGTGTGTATCGAAATTTCAATTATTTAACAATTTTGTTATTTATTTAGGACCGTAGAAAAAATGTTGTATGTATTTCGAGTGTAAAGAGCCATTTTGGTATTCGGTTGCTTTTTCGCGCCTCGCTACCGCTCGGCACGAAACTCGCATCCTCATACCAAAATGGCTCTCTTTACACACTAAATACATAAATATCTATTTTTTACCGGCCGACAAAGACTTTTTTTACGGGTCATGATCTTGAATGAAATTAGCTTTTATTAGATAATTCGAACGTTATTTATTAATATGTGAGCAACTACACAAGCCCTAGTTACCATACCAAAACACACTGCTAAATGTAATTTTATGTAAAGATTCAATCGAAACTTTAATTTTGGTAATTTTTCACAGTTGCACACAAAATTTTGTATGCCACATGGCCGTGAACTATCTTTTTTTTATTCGAATGATTATTTGGCTCGGCCTGCGCCTCGCCAAATAATATTCATTCTCATAAAAAAAAGTCCTAGTTCACGGCCTTGTAACATAAATAACTATTATCTCTCCTAGTTATTTCAAGTTGACCTTGTACCTGATAGAAATAAATATGCTTTCTATTGAGACTCATTTTGCCATTTTCGAAAGAGGTATATTTTAACATTTTTTGTTTTATAGCCTCAGCAGGATGTATCTTCGCAATTGTAAGAGGACACTTGATCTCAACAATTGCATTTTCGCAAGACACTAATCCAACTTGGCTGGCACCCAGAAAACAATGCAGAGGATCTACAAAGAAGCCACAAGTTGAAACTCTTTTCCCAAATATTGTTGAGAAATAGTTTCGTGCCTTCGGCTCAGAAAAATTTCCATATGAAGTAGCCTTAGTTCCTGTGAAGGTTGGATATAACAATTGCTTCACTAAACGTCGACACGATGTATTCTTACGTTTCCGAAAAAATTTCCCAGAAAACTGAGGCAGTGAGCATTTGCATACGAGCTTCTTTCCATTTTTGGCAATTTGACTGCATGCAGGTCTCAGCTTCCAATTCGAAAATTTCTTGAGGGGACAAATGCAGTTTTTCAAAATGAGCCCTTCTTTTGTTAAAATATAAGCCTCTCTCAATATTATCAAGTACATATAGACCCGTATCTGGATACTCTTCCGTGAGGCTGCGAATGACATCTTGTTTCTTTCTTTTTTTGAACCGGATGCCACAGATTCTATCTGTGGTAAATTCACATTCGGACCGGAATCATCATCGGGAGGCACACACTCTTTAGCTTTTCGAGTTATAAAACGCTGACGTCTTTTAAGCTGTTGCCTTCTTCGGTTCATTTTTCCAACATATTGTTTGGTGTATTTCTTAGGAGTAAGTACTGTAAAAGCTCTATGGATTGTCCGATGAAATTCACCCTTCTTGTTGAAAGAAATAGCTGCAGCTTGACATCTTGTCGTATAAGCACCCCGTAAAGAAAAATGTACCCTCTTTCCCCCCACAAACTTACAAACTATTGAATTGTAATGTTCGGCTAAATTATTGTTCATGTTCAACATCAAACTTTCAACATTATCAATCAAACGTTGAACGGTTGATTCTATTTCTTCGTACAGACCACATTCCTTCATAGCAGGAACATAGTTTTTCAGTTGTGAATGTTGACCATCACATGGAAAATAATTTATTGCAACACAGGATTTGTGCTCTCCAAATACATGTTAGGGTACGTTGAGGATGTCTTTTATTAATAGTTCCGCTTTTTTTTACAGCAGGGTAGTCTTCCTGTCGTCTGTGCGCAATCTTCGTATACTTGACGATAAAACATCGCGAAGATGTCGTGGCACATTGCAATTTTTGGAGTTGCTTCGTTTTTGATCTGATAGAATAAGATGATCATAAATAATTTCACAACTATAATCATAAAACATACTAACCATAAATATGTCGCAGTTTTGTGCAAACATTTCTGAGGAGATGGTTTTTACACTCTACTTTTTGTATTATCTGATCACCGTATGGTGATATAATATTAAATAGTTTGTGCATAGTCAACAACTATTCTCAATACATTGTTTATTACTTACCAAAACTTTTTGGAGGCAAGTTTTCGACTTTTCCTTTTGGTCGAAGGGGATTTTCGCCTTCCACTTGACTCCTTCTCACGCTTTACGTAATTACCCATTCTGGTAATCACAATGACACTCAACACTAATTAAAAATAAAACCGCAAGAAAAAAGTACCAGCGTTCAGGGAACTGTGCGTAAACACACTATTGTGATAGGTTGCTGGTTGACTTGCAAGTTACGGTTACCAACCTGCTGACTACCGTAAGATAAGGCACGTCTCGCGCGATATCAGCATTTAGAGATTATAAATAAATCTGTTTAGCTAGGTATCTTGTCTTTTTGTACGCTCGCTGCTTGCAATAAGGTCCATGTGCGATTTCTGTAGTAGTTTGATTTTTTTAAAACGAATTTTCGTTGGCCCCGACCAAATTTTGCAACTAGAGACTCGTTTATTACAAAAGTCATGACGTCACCGACTGTTCCTCATTGAACTATACATATATTAGGCAGTGGCGTAACAAGACGGTTTGGCGCCGGTGTGCAATAATAAATGATAGCCGCTGTAGACAAGAAGTTTCAGAAAAAAGAGGGGGGGGGGTAATTTTTGGTCGTGCAACACTTTCAATTTAAAAGAAAATTATTAATCTCTTTTCTTAACATGAAAGGTTACTTACTGCAAAATAAAACACATTTAGATGTTTCAATCTTTTATTAAATATAACATAATAATAATAATCCTATTATTCCTTATTGGGACATAGGGTATATTCTCTCCAGTTGTTATTTTCCTTTGCTACTTGGCTCAGTTGTGCTATAGTCTTTCCTGTCTCTTGTTTTACAGATCTCCTCCATGTTTTTCGCGAGCGTCCTCTGTTTCTGAATCCCTAAGGGGCCCAATCAAAACTTTTTTGCAAATGTCAGTTTCATTTTTTCGCAAAGTGTGCCCTAACCATCCATATTTTCTTCTCCTAATTTCTATATTGATGTCCACCTGATTTGTGCGGTCCCAAATATCTTTGTACGAAATAATTACTTGCCACCAAACACCTATTTACTTGCACCTGCAATTTCTGCTTTACCAGTTCTGTAACCGTCCACGTTTCCGACCCATAAAGTAGAACAGGTTTTACCATTAAATCAAACACTCGCAAAATATAACATGAAACATAAAAATACATATGAAAATACAAAAACAAAAACCACGTAAAAGGACTACAAATTTAAATAATTCACAAGAAAAATAAAATATATAGATATATAAATATGTAGGTATAGCACTTTAATTAAACTCTCTTTTGCGAGACTTTGCTAAAGCTAATATATCTATCAGTGAATTAAAACCAAGAGAACTGGCTCTTACTTTCTCGATACTCAGTAATGCAAAACTATAGGCGTATTTGGCGCATCTTACTTAGTAAAAAGTTTTTAATAATTTTTAATTTAGAAAAAGATCTCTCAGTGGAGGCTGTAGTGACGGGATGTAAAAAATAGGGTATAAACTGTATACAAATCTGGAAAGCTAGCCAATGATGTGTGATTAGACAGACATTTTTCTCCCACTTCCTTCACTGATAAGCAAGATTTAATACTAGTTGTGTACGAAGATCGAAATTGTACAATTTGCTTTAGTAAGCCATCATCGAGATCAGTTTCATACGTAGTTTGAAGTAATTTGGCGCTCTCTATGGCCTCTGTATCTGAGGCAATTGCCAGAAATTTGCGGTTTAAAACTTTGAATTTATAGTATGTTACTATGAACTATGTACTATGAAATCTAAGAATTACAAACACACACTAGAGCTGGAACTTCTAATCTACTCAAAAGGAGAAAAGACTGCGCACTCAAAAGAGCCCAGTGGCGCTCACGTATCATAGTCTGCTGCCGCTTTGAACCACTATTCTAGAAAAACTTATATTTTCACAAAAAACTCCCCTACCGCGGCGCCTATATAGCTTCGGCGCCGATGTTCTTCGCACCCCCTGCACATATGATAGTTACGCCACTGATATTAGGACTGGAAGGAGCACGCCCTTACGTCGGACGCGGTCCAAGATGTTAGAAGAGCGCCGTTGCTGCGATGTGGCAACGCGTCCTTGTCTTACTCATACATTGTTATCTCGCGCGGCAAGGAAGACTTATATTTCTCAAATAATTTGGATGATAAAAGTTTTAAACATTTATTAGTTTTAAGATGTTGGTAAAATGGAGTTACAAATAACAAATTTGGAACAGTTGCAATATACCAGTAAATTTAATAGCTAATTAAAAAATAAAAAAATGTTTGGAATGTACTGTTTATTTTTCGATTTCCTATATAAGTTTATTCACATAAATTTCATTTTATTAAAATAGGTAGATTGGTACATAAATTATACATGATAAAATAAAATTGAGTTATGCCGTTTTTGACGAATGGTTGCTTTTGTTCCTAGAATTCTTAATGTCTTTTTCTTCCCATATGTATAGATTCTTGTATCAGCAAAAGCGTTGGAAATATATTTAATAATTTGTACTTCATGCACGTCTTTGCATACATCCACAACAGGGTGTGGTGGTTCATATAAAGTATTTATTTTGGTAAAAAAAATGCCGCATAACTGTGCTTAAAATTCTTTGTTTGAACTTTTGATTTGTTGCGTAACCCAAAGCAATTTCGCCTCGAAATGCTTTTTCGGTGAATTTAATGATTTCAAAAACACTTGGTGAAGGTACATATAATTTGCCGTTAGAAACAAATCTTGTAAATGCGTAATGTTTGTTTATATTAACAGTATAATTGTGATCAGGTACGTATTCCTGAATTAAAATTTGTTGGCAATGAACACAATCAAGTTTCCCAATAAATTTTCTTAAAATAAAACCACCAATGTAAGATAAAACATTTTCTTGGAAATATGAAAGTGTTGTGGTTTCAAGGTGTGACATTAATTCTCTAATTTGCATTTCCATTTCATCACTATCTGCATCATTAGACACAGTTGTGGATCTCTGCCCATTTTACAAATTAAATAAAGGTGTTGAATTCAAACCCCAATCAACACAATTTGAATTAATGCTAGCTGTTATACTATTCCGAAACAAGAGCTGTCGCAATGCCCACTTAAACTGCATTGTATTTGGGTTATTATTCCACCCGCCCCGTGATCGTATGCAAGAAAAATACAATTCAAGGTGATCCTGACTACATTTGTACGCCAAAAAAAATTTAAGAGGCTTCTCAATATTCATCAATAGATCTAAAGCCAAGTTTTGGAAGCTGAAAATATTAGCAAGGAAACCAAGCGCAAATGTTTTCCTTTAATGATGTAAAATACTGCTGCATCTTATTTTTAATTGTCGTATGTACTTTCAGTACCCTGGAAAACATTTTGCCAATAATTTTTATTATTTAAATACAATGGAGACTTATAACCCTTTCCAAATGCATTTCTGGAATTCATAAAATCAAAAATTTTATAAAAAATTCGTAAAAACTCTGTTGTAGCCTCGCTTCCTATAAAATCACGATTGCCAGATAATCTTAAAAAATCTATGGCGTTAGGCGTTGGGCAGCCAATCGCACATTCATTTTTTTGTGGTGAAAATTAATATTAGGTCCTGACAAGCGATTTGCTAGTTTTAAATCCTCCTCTTCTTGTTTATCGTGTAGTTTTTGCACATATTTGAATGAAATTTCGCCAGCAGGGGATGTTATGGGAACTTCGACAAATGCATTCCTGCATAATTTTAACATGTGGCAGGGATCCAAAATACAGTAAATTTGACTGCCGTTTTGTGGGTGCTTAAATTTTGGTATCATATTTTCTGGAAATAAATTACATCCTAAAATTAGTACTTGGGCCATCACAAGTAAGTAATGGAGCGTACAATCATACCAACCTCAAACAAATTTTGAATAGCCAATAAAATTAACTGACTTTGTATAGTTGCAGTTATTTTGTTTGTATAAAAATAAGCAATAGGACATTTAAATCGTTGAGAATATGATACCACTTGGAAAACTAACGCTTCAGTTGCCATTTCCTCGCTACATATATTCGAAATTCCCCCAAAGTCAACGTAACCAGAATATTTGTCTTTCTTCTTATCAAATACTACTTCTGACCTTATTGCCATAGCATCAAACATTAATGCAACGTTCTGTAAATGAGTACATGTAGAAATCTTTTCTTTTAAAAAGTCAAACACTTCAGCTAAGAAACCCACTTCACAGTCCCGGGATGATAACCACTTGCGTATCACTGCACTATGTGGTAAACAAATTTTACTATGAACAAACCGATATGCTTTAGGGGAATAAAAGTAAAGCGTAAGTGCAAATTCTTTCATTTCTTGAGTGTACCGCCTTTGAGTTGCTTTTGCTTTCAAATTTGCACTTTCACTTTTAAATAATTCGAAAGAAAATCCCTCAAAATTATTTATCAAAACATCTTCTAAGTTTATGTGGCACTTGTTGTTAGTTTTTAAATATCTTATTAAGTCTTTCATGTTCCTAATTTCATTGCCTCTCCTCCTTAATTGTTGTTGCAAAACTTTGATTCTCCGTTTCATTTTTATTTCGGATAAACTTTTTTTTAAACGCCTAGGAGAAGTTTGTGTGCCAATGTCGGTTGCATGGGAAACACTCGCATCGATTTATATTCCCGTAGAGGTAGTGGATGGCTGTAATAGTTAATAACAGAAACAATACATTAATACAATTAATGTAACAGAAACTAAGCTAATAAGTAGAGCAAGGATATTTATGTATTTGCATGTATAAATGCATATTTTAAACATTTTTTAAGTAAAGTACATATTTAGCAAGAATAAGCATAGTATGGCATATTATATACAATTTTTGTTTTTGTATTTTCTGGATTGTAAAGGGTCGGGTCCACGCCAATTGAGCACCAAGCTCTCGATGTAATAAATGTAGACCGGCGAACTGAGCACCAGGCAGATCAGATACCTTTTCAAAACGACCCTTTGAGACAGGCGAATTCAGCACTTTGACCTCTGTCCACTTTGTAATGTTAATCTTTTTATTTCAATTTATAATTATTATTAGCACACAATTCAAATTTTAACGATATCATTAAAAACCAATTTGTAACTCGTTTGGTATTGGGAAACCTCATCATCAAAATTATATTTTTCTCGGAAACACATCTATTATTTGCGATAAATGAAATAATATAAATTATGATTTTTATATACACTACAATGTAGTAACATAATTATTGCTAATAAATTTTTTAAATAAAAGAAGGCCTACTATGACTTTTTGATTTTTATTTGGCCGAGAAAGATAACTGTTTGCATTAATTCAGCACCTGATAACTTGTTAGTTTGTTAATGAACAAACTAGTAATACAGTGCGCAATTGGCTAATCTAAAGTGCTCAATTGGTCGGTCTCCGTTTGGTCCTTGGTGCTCAATTGGTGTGTCCGGCAACGGTATACATTTTTACCTGGAGTAGTCAAGTGCTCAATTGGTACCCGTCCAAAGGGTCAAGCATCGAACTTGCAGAAATTCCTCTTATTAAGAAACAGTTAGCGTTGTTTATAATTATGATTCACAAAATATTTTTCTTTTCAACTTAGAACTAGTTGCTCAAAATGAAAGTTATAAGAGGATTGCATTCCTTGCTTTTACTTAGAATAATTTGCAAGTAAACAGGTCAGACTATTAGGCTTAGTAAAATCTTTGAAAATAAATTCCAAGAATCCACTACTCATCTCTTTTGAAAATCTTGAATTGCATTACCCTTTAGAAAGTGGATGATTTGTAAATAATTCTAAAGCAATTTTTAATTATAAAATGGTTAAATAAAATTATGTACATTGTTTAGTTTTATTAATATTTTTATTTTTAATGTGTTTAGCTTAAGTTTTGGCATTTTTTCTTGTGTATTATGTAACCGCAAATAAAAAAGTTAATGTTTACCGCAAATTTGAATTTTTAAAGTGCGTATCAAGGCATATTTTATGTTTCGCGCACAAGTGCATGCATATTTTTGAATTTTTAAGTGCATAACTATCCTTGCTCTACTAATAAGTATATAACTATGTACGTAAACATTTTAACTTACTTGCACTTCTGTGGTGGATAACGTTGAACGACGAACCATTTTTCTTGGTACTGCAGACTTCTTCCGTAAATGTTCCGGAAATTTAAAAATTGATGGAACGGCATCCTTCTTTAAAAGATTTTTATTTAGAGATGATTCTAAATAGTCCTTATCAGTGAAATGTTGATCACATAGCACCGTGTTTGCATTTGGCTTAAAATTTTCCAAACGAACTGCCTGTATCCACAGCTTTAATATTTCAGGTCGTTTTATTGGAAATCTGTAGAAAATAATGTCAAAAAGTAATAATTAAAACTTTGCTTTATACATTATATGATGTTTTAATTATTTAAAACCAGGGCTGTAGAGTCGGAGTTGGAGTCGGGAGTCGGAGTCGAGGAGTCGGAACTTTTTGGGTGGAGTCGGAGTCGGAGTCAGAGTCCGTATAAATTACCCGACTCCGACTCCCACTTTACATTTTTTTTTAAATAAAAACACCAAAAGCTAGCAAACTATTTGAACGACTGTAGTACTGACAATTTGAAGACAGACTCAAGGTTAATAAAAATAGATTTTTCTTTATTTATGGTAGTTTATGAAAATGCACGTGCAGAGTGTGTTCTAGATTCAGTTTGATCACCGCTTGTAAATTTAAATTTCTGCCAAACTATTTAAAAAATACCGACTTTGTCCTTGTACAACGTAGTAGACGGTTTTTCTATATCTTACCAATAACTGTTTTATGTGATTAACAATAAAACAAGCATAGTACGTATTATTACTATTATTAGTATTACGTCTAATTTCTAACTTTTATAGTGCACCTTATTTTTATGTTTTAACTGTTCAAGATGTATTTTAATAGTTAAAACAGTTTCAGCATTTTGTTATATTGTTACTGTTCATGGTGGTTTTGTTTAATTGGCAATATTTGAAGGGCACTTCTTTTGTGTATTTGTTTTGTTGATTTAGCAAAATATAAAAAATATTTATACCGGGTGGCCATAAATATCTGATATCACATTACCTTTGGAATCAACACCGTTTTATTAAAGTGATGAATCCAACTAAACAAAATTTCATTAATGACATCACAACTAAAATTCCTATCTGTCAAAAATTATTACAGATTGCAATAAGTATTGAAATTAGAATAGGAGATTTTTATAATCGAGTCGTAGGCTAACCTGCAGAATCCGGGGCACATTCCCCTCCTCTGATTTGCATTTTATTACATTTCATACCAATACTTAATATAATAATTGAAATATAATCCTAACCAACATTTCTAACTAGCTATTTCCATGGCTACCGGCATGGGCGCCGTTAGAAAACTTCCCAGGGGGGGCAAGATTTTCTTCGACATTGAGATAAGATTATTAAATTCTCAGAGGGTCAAAAAAAGAAACACTTGATGCGCATCTAAGAAATACTATTATATTTAAACAAAGTGCTACAATGTTTAGAAAAAATACCTGTATCACTAACTTGTTTTGTGTATGTAAATCAAAAATAGGTAAATACATAGAAATACGTATAAAAGAAACAAAATATATAATTGCAAAAAGTAAAAAAATCCAAAAATACATACTTAACCCTTTATTTGGCAACCCTTGAAAATTTTGTTCTAAAATTATTTTGAGCTATAAGTAGACGTATAGTATAGTAACAAAGTAGTTTTTATGCTCAAAAGTTTTTATTTGTTATTTGTTTACAAAAAAAATGGTGTTGCTTATAGGCTACATTGCCAATAACGAACTATACTTAACTCTAAAACTATTTTGTATGGAATGAAACAAAACAATTCCTTTTTGGAACAAAACAGAGCACCAACCCACATTTTTCACAATGAACTGTTGAAAATCCTGACGTACAATCACCGTCCTTTGCTGCCATAAGTTGGCCAGTGACCTGTTCCATCATAACGTACATCTTCCACGGGCACAGGGATTACAGCTTTCTTCTTGGTAGGTACTTTTTCTGACGATGGTCTGCCACGTTTACACCTTCCAGTTGAGATTAGAGCTTCAGCAATCATAACTCGAAACTCTTTCAGACGAGGTTTGCTCTTATTAGTCTCTCGACGATATAATAGCCAAGCGTTTATAACAGAAAGATCCAGCATATATCCAAACAATCTGAGATACCAGCGCTTGGATTTCAGTGGTACTCTGTATAATTCGATTAGCATATCCGCCAAATCTACCCCTCCCATGTGTTTGTTGTACTCCTGTATAATTCTGGGGCACTGTACATCTACTTTTCTCTTCTCATTTGAATTCCAACGTTTGATGGTACCTACTGCTTCATTACCGACAAAAGAGCTAGCTAAGGTGACAACTTTATTGTCAACCCATTTTACAGCAGCAATTTTATTATTCGGGTCGTACCAATAATCCATAGTTCCTCTGCCATCTTTCTGAAGATCACGATCGCTCTTGAATGGACAATTCCTTATTCTGTTCTTTCTCAAACTGCCCAGTGAACCGATTCCAAAAGATTGTTCCAAGTACACAATTAGATCGAAGGTGCAAAAAAAGTTATCAAAAAATATTTTTGCATTTAGTGGCCGAGGTATATTCTTGCAAAGGAAAATTACTGTTTGCCCACCGATTCCGAATCGTTTCTCTTCCTCGCTTAGGTTATTTGTTTCCATGCCTTTTCCTGTGTAAGCAATGAAGTCATATATTATACCAGACACACCGGCCCGAACAAAAATTTTATAGCCCCACTTATGTGGCTTGTTCTGAATATATTGCCTCAAATTGCCTGCACGGGTACCCTTATATGGCACCATCATTTCGTCCACTGATTGATTCTGTTCCTGTTCTAGTTTTTTACAGTTATCTCGTACGGAGTCAAGAATAGGACGTACTTTGAATAGTCTATCAGTAGAATTTGGATTTTCATTATTATCTGCAAAATGTATATATCTTCGTAATTTCTGAAATCGTTTCAAACTCATAACATCTGCAATCTTTGGATAACGGAGCTGTTGACTCCAATAATCGATGTAAGAAGGAAATTCAACTACTCCCATTAGCACTAAAAGGCCAATACATTGCAGTATTTCTGTATCATTCGTACCAATAGATGCGCCAGTACATTGAGTAGAATACAAGTTAGTATGATCTGTAATCCTAGATATAATGTCCTTGGAAAAATTTTTGTAAAAGTAATTTAGAGGTGTTGTTTCATCACAGTCAAAATGTTGAGTCACGTTATCATCATCGTTCGGAATCGGAATGTCCATATTCTGCCAGTCAAAATTTTCCATTTGAAAATTATTCGTACATCCTGCATCTCTTTCAACTGCCCGTATAAATCTAGACAAAGGTAAGTCATCCTCAGAATCAAAGTCGTCTTCAATATCTGTTTCCTCTATTATTACATCGATTTCCTCTTCAAAACTTCCTCCACTCATAGTAGGCAACAGGTGATTTCTTCCTAGGCCATCTGAGAAATTCTATTCTGAATCACTTTCTCGTGCAAGAATGGCATCTTCATTATCTGATAGGTCTGCATCCGATAATTCAGGATTCTCAGGAGGCAATAATATAACTTGCTTTTTCTTACTAGTGCCATAAATAAGCCTCACATCCATAATTGTAAAACCCTAACAAAAAATACAAATTATTTTGTTAGTACCTATTTACAATGACGAAGTAGCTTACAAGCAACGTACTTTACAAATGGATGTACTAATACCCGAAACCACTGTAAGGCCAAGAAATACTATGTATACTCTCAAATTGAGCCTCTAGAATAAAACGCCACGCAATTTGAAATTATCACTGCACTTTTGTACTAAAAACATAAATAAATGAACCTGCACGTGAAGATATAACCTAGAACACAAGGATCCCGCTCAAACAACTGCAAGTATTCGCGTACAGTTGCGCTGAAAAATTCTACTGCCTCCACTAAATGATGACTAAGGATGTTGATTAGGGTGGGTCGAAAAAAATAATTTTTTTTTTCGGAACGCTTTAGTGTGGAAAAGTTGCCTATTGTAATAAGAAGAAAAACGGCATAAAAAAAATTAAAATCGGTTAACATCTTCCGTTCGCGCATCGTACTTAAATTTTATGAAAAATTGCAAAAATCGCGATATTTTTCTCATTATTTTCTGTTAGTTAAAACTTTTAAAATAAACACGCTTTAGTTTTTTATGCTTGTTTTATGGTTTAAATAACCTAACTAAATTAAATTTTGATCAATAATCTAATTTTTTCCGTTCGCGCAACGTCTTAGAAGAAACAGAAATTTATCAATATTTCGCAATTTTCACTGTGCAACTCTTCGCTCGATTTGCTAGAACAAAACGACCCAGAACTCACCACGCGGAGGTGGTTGCACGTCGAGATCCACCCACACCCTACCCACCCAACCATCCAATTGTTGGGTGTGGTATTTACATCATATTTACAAAGATTCTTTGGCTTACTCTGTTTTTTACTTTTTCTTGTTTATATCTATACACATTTAAAGTCTGATTTTTTGGAGAAATGAGGCATAACCGATCTAGACTTCAGTGTTGCTCGGATGTAGCCATCTCTAGCTTCATGTCCACATACTTTATTCGATGCCTCTGTCACAATTTTGACGCACCTCTCCACAGCCTGGGTGTGACAGGGAAACTTTAGTATTTTTCTCATGGGCGTAGTGTCAGAATTGATGAATGATTTAATATCATCTTCACTGAGGTTCCGCAGCATTGGAGGAGGATACACCACACAAGAATTCCAATTAATAATTTCAATGTAATCGGAAGCTTGAAAGTTTATCTTCGGTGGTACGAAATTTCTAACAGTCTTCTTCTTTGGGACGGTTTGTCTTGCTTTTAAGATCCTTCTGTAACCAAGCTCCCGAATATGTTCTCTTTCATCAACAAGCATTGCCAACAGAACATTCTCTGGGTGCGCAAAGAATGCATTTCGTTGAATTACTGGATCGACAACTTGAAGTAATTCGTCGGACAAATATCGTGATGTTTGGATTGCTTGAAAGACATGTTTTGGTCCGTCAGTATATTTGCTCTTTTTTATGGCAAACCACATAGGCATATATGATTTCAAGATGAAGCCAACTATTTCTTTTAAGTTTCCGGATGGATCTGATGAACTTATATACAACCTAAGGACTCGGTTGGCCGCAGTTAGCCATCTGGAATGGGACAAAGGACGAGGGTCCCTATTTGCCAAGTCTTCTGGACAATGTCCCAAGGCGATTGCATTTGAAATGTCCAACAAATACTGTTGGTCTTTGCTCAACAAATTCCTGACTATATCAGGAATCGAACAAACTATGGGTTCATAATCAACCACGGGGAGTTTTTCACAGCAAGTGAGCTGCTGCCCGATTGGCCCACTAAAAGAACTAGGTCCTGCAGTTTGACCGTCAATATGTGGCGAAAAGGAAGCTCATTAAAGTGCAGGAGGCATATGCTCCACTGTAGCGGGCGTCCTACATGATTTTCTAGTCGGTGGATGACACCGTTCTTCCATCCAGTGTTGATTACAGTGCCATCACACCCTACTACTTCTAGTTTTTCTAGTGATATTGATAGTTCAGACAAACGAGAAATAATGCTTTGAGTTATATCATTTGATGAACTCGAGGAAGGAGATACATGTCCAATATAAGTTGATCCAGGTTCCTGGATAAGAGAATAGTGTTCTTCTTTCACATTCCTGCGAAATTGCTTGGCATTCAATTTTTCGACGAACAAAGTATCATCTTTTCGTCCGTCAAAGAAAAGACCCCAACTTTCCTCAGGAGGTGTGAATTGACTTTTCAAATCCGTCCTAACACGACTCTTGTCTCTTCTTATTTTACACTTATCAACCACATAGGAAGAATCTGTGTCGGTTATCATCCCAACGTCTCGCAGAACACTTGACGCTATGAGAGCTGTTGCCCGATCAGAAACTCCGAACCGATCACTGTTTAGCGCTGTTGCGTTAAGTTGAATTCTCATCTGCCATTGGGGTTTTTTAGTCGATGTACTTGGTTTGTATTCATCTTCCTCATACTCCGAGTCTTCATTAGAACTGTGTTTGTGTTCATCAATTTCCGAGTTCTCTCCTATTTTAGGAACTTTTTTGCCACTCAGTGCTCGCTGAAGATCGCGAGCTTTCCGCTCGGCCTTCTCATTTAACTTTTTTGTAACTGTCTTGTCAATAGTTCCGATTTTCCCCTTATTGTAATTCCTTTGAAGAAACATGAACCTCAACTCGAGGACAGGATTTTTTTTTTGTTTTTTCACATAAGCATTTTATTAGAATTGCACATTGACATGCATCTGGTGTTTTTTGGCATGTACAGTTCACCGTCATCGTGCATTTACAAGCAGCGACGTCAAAAAGTGATCTAGCTTTAAGTTTAAAGTCTTCTAACGTAGCTTTAAATAAAGGCTTATCTTTATCACGTTTATATGACTTTCTTATCTTAATATAGGAATCGTGATATACATTAATAAGCTTTACAATTCGGCATTCAGACAACGAAGGAATTGATGCTTTAGCATACAAGCATTTGATTTGTTTCGTTACCGTAGAGGCTACAATAGAGAAACTGACATTTTTGTTTTTTGTCACGAGTGACAAATTGTATCTCTCTTCAAAACAGCATCTAAGAACACATTCATATGTTGGCAGTTTATTTTGGAGGAAACTTCGTGGTTCACCAAATATAGGGCAATAAAACTCCTGTCTAGAGTCGGCAATCACACTCCTAGTGAGTATAGTTTGTGGCTCATTCATCATTAGCTAATGTTGTTAGAATAAACATTAAACAAAAAACAAAACAATGCACAGTATTGCACGATGGACAGCACACAGACTCACAGCACAAACGTCACATACAGTACCAAAGCGTGTACCACTTGTAACAAACAGCGAAAGACTAAAGCACAGCACATCTACCTTTAGAAGCGCAGGTCCAATGTTAAAAGCCAGAAACGCAAATGACGTTTACTAATGTGGCGCCCCCAAGTGTCCGTCTGGCAAATTAGAAAATAAAACGCGGGAAATTCGAATTGAAAAATAAAATGCGGAAAATTAGAATTGAATTTTATTTTAACGAAAAACGACAAATTCTAGTACTGTAGTATTAAAATTAATGTAAAAAAATATTCCATGCTTTGAGCTTTTTGTAAATAAAATAACAGATTAAAGTCAAAATGTGTAGTCATCACGAGGATAAAACAAGTACTACCTACAATACATAAGACAATATTTGTTGTAATGCATCTTTATTAGAATAACACATAAGTGGGTACAAAAAACATTTCAATAATAAATAGTTAAAACATTAACATTAATTAATTACACTAAAGAGTAAGTGTAAATAGGTAATTTTTGGAATCCCGATATAAGCAAATACATTTTACATGAAAGGGAAGTTGAGGTTGTTAGAAATTAAAAAAACAGTAAGCAAAAACGAAAACAAATTAACGCATTTTAAACCTTTTCATTTTGTTGACATGGCCTTTGGACAAATTCGGGCGAGATCTGTTGTTTTTTCCTTTTAAATATTTATACACAGTTAGTCGAACAGTTTTATTAAGAACGTTCTCTATTAAATTATGATTGCTGCACTGTGAGTTAAAATGTAAATTGTTGCCATGGAGTTTTTTGAAATTATCTTCTAATTTATTTTCATGACCGTGAATATCTAAAAAATTATACAAATGTTGATGAACCTTCTTAACTAACTCTATAACATCGTCATGGGCATATTTTAATTTATTTGTCTCCGAACTGTATTCTTTGAATTGTACAAAAATGTGATTTTCTGTGACATCAGACAAAAAAGTTTTTCTACACAGTTCGCAGTCTGGAATGACGATCTTGTTCAATACATATCCTGCCACATAAGCTGCAGCTTGACTTTCGCTAATACCGTTATTAAAATCATCCTCATCATTTGAACTTGTATCTATACTTGTATCACAAACATCTTCATTTTCCATTTTGTTTTCAATTTCAAAATTGTCAAAAATGAAATTCGTAAAATTTTCAAGTGGCGAGCAATCATCATCTGCGCAATTCTTATTAATCGGCCCGACACCAGAACTTACATTATTTATAACAACAGTTTTTAGTGCTGCAATAAACTGATGACAGGATGGATTTATATTAGAGATGCCATGTTGTCTAACTTGACAAAATAGGTTTTCTACAGGATCTTGGTTGAAAACTCTCAACGGAAGATAATCAAAACCATCTTTTTGTAAATGCTGCCAAATTGCTCGAATAGATCGGATAGTCACTTGCCATCCCTTAATAAATGAATACTGGTATGTACAATCATTGCCAGTTTTTAAATCAATTAATTTCCAGTTTTTCATTTGATTTAAAAATGAATCCCATAATTCTAAATGAGGAGAAATGTCATTTATACAACATCGATATTCTTTCCCATTTTGGGCATAAAGAGAATTACCGTTTAAGGAATCGAAAACATTATCCATTAGATGGCAAAATTCAGCTGTATATAATGCCTCACTTGGCAATTTACCCAAAGAACAAAAGGTTTCAATAGTAGCTGCCACACTCTGACTTAGTTGTCGAGCTGCAATCTTAACTTTCATTTTCATATAACTGTCTTGGAAGTTAAAATAGTGCGTTTTTAATTTATTTAACATCTTATACGTTCTTATCGTGTTGTCTAAATTAAATGCATCTTCAATGTAACTCATTGCAGCAAATTTGTTTGACGCGAATTGAATTTTGCAACGAATTAGAGCCTTGCGTGTATTTTTTAACAAATGTGGTACATCATAAATGACAAACACAGGTTTGTTATTAACAATAAAATGATAAGAACTGCTATTGCTCTTGTTCTCATTACATAGTTGGGAAAGTGCAGCTTGATTTGTGCTTCCTTGGTCACAAATAGTAGAAACTACATTGAAACCTATACTCTGTAATTTATCAATAATGTGAATAATTATTTGCTTTAAGTTTGCGGTAGAAACTGAATTTGTTTTAAAGTAATATCCCAGTACTTGCTTGAATTTTTTTTTAATTCCCCGCAACATAAAAACGAGGGCATGGTCAGCTTGTTGAGGAGTTTTCCCTAAATGTCCAAGATCCTGAAAACCACAAATACTTTGCTTATTTGCTTCATAATAGAATAATTTTGATAAAGATATTTCATCAAATGCAATAGATACAAATTTTTCTGAATTGTCCATTTGTGTACTTTGCAAAGTCAAATATTTTAATATACACTCATTCAATCCCGTCTTAAATGGAATTTTACTCAAAATGTTTTTTAGAGTTCGAGCAGATGGAAGTTGAAAATGTTCGGCCAAGTAACGATACAAGCGAGGTCCTCTTTTATAAATTGATAAAGCAAATGCTTTGTCATCAACTGTATAACGTTTACCATATGTGTTTCTTTTTATATTTCTAAGTTGACTATTAAGGAAATTTTTTGTAACACTATTTAATTCATTATTAATAAAATCAAATCTACCTTCATTAAACAGATTTTGCAAAATTTTTAGTTGTTCACGTTCATTTTCTAACAGTTTTTTTAATTTCGAAACCTTTGCCTGTAAGTTCCTATGAATTTTATACATAAAATTTTTACGAGGAGACAATTCTTTCTTTGACACACCTATCTCAGACAAAAAACCAGTTTTCTCAAGGAAAGAAAATGTATCGTTTCTAGGGATTTGAGAATAATTGTGGTCCACAATTAATTGGTCCCGATGCTTCATTGTTTCTCACGACTCGTTGAGAATAATTGTGGTCCAAAATTGAAGATGATGCTTCACCAATCATTCCTGTAGTTTTCCCTGCATTAAGATTTTCTTCATCCACCATATTAATGTCCTGGGCTTGCCCTGAAGTTGTAACAGTAACTTCAGGAACCGCAGCTTCGACTATGGGTAAATGAGAAGACGTAGCAAGTGTTGAATGCACAGAAATTGGCACTGCCTTGTAATTCAACCTATGCTTTGTTTGATTTATAAAGTCTTGTGGCTTAAAATGGTCTTCACACATGAAAAAATTTGTGCATTTGGTTTCTATATTTAACTTGCAAACACTTCTCCATACACTACAAGTGGCATCGTCCTTCGGAAAACGATAAAACTTCTTGTTTTTAAAATCTTCACGAGTGTTCGAATATTTCAGTCTACCCACAGGACCCTCTTTGTCTAGAAGAAGCCGATTCATGTTGTTAATAACTGTGAAATAAAAAACATTGAATTTATCAACTCAAAAATAATTCTAGATTCGCTTACCTATAACTAACTTAAATGAACTACAACGTAGCCACTTAATCCTAAATATATACACTATTTCAGTCCAAAAAAGTCAACACAAAATAACAAATAACAGAGCACAATGTATCACACTCAAACTCGTGGTTATAGGTTATAATAACAGGTTAGGTTATAATGTTTTGTGCGCGGAACATCTGTTCGTGTCGTGGGGTTGACCGTAGCGCATGAGCAGTCTTACGCGCCTAACTAGACGCTTCCCATTGGTCCCGCTTTTAAATGTTTCTTCTCTTTACTCCCCTGATCTCATCTGGCCCACATCCTTTGTTCGTTGCCATATGACGAATATTACCTTCACCCCCGTGTTTGACTAAAGTGAAGGCCGTGGTAGCGAGCAGAAGCCCAAGTTGAGGGGAGGGGGTTGCGGCAGAGTAGGGAGGGACCACACCACGGTTCAATCTAGTTCAAACCAGCTCAACTTATTTCAAGTGAGTTCTGGTTCGTTTTATTCTAGCAAAACGAACAAAGACTAGCACAGTGAAAATTGCGAAATATTGATAAATTTCTGTTTTTTATAAGATGTTGCGCGAACGGAAAAAAATAGATTATTGATCAGAATTTAATTTATTTAGGTTATTTAAACCATAAAACAAGCATAAAAAACTAGAGCGTGTTTATTTTAAAAGTTTTAACTAACAGAAAAAATTACAAAAATATCGAGATTTTTGCAATTTTTCATAAACTTTAAGTACGATGCGCGAATGGAAGATGTTAACCGATTTTAATTTTTTTATGCCGTTTTTCTTCTTATTACAATAGGCAACTTTTCCACACTAAAGCGTTCCGAAAAAAAAATATTTATTTTTTTCGACCCACCCTAATGTTGATTGAGAGCTACTATGCCTACAATAACCGCAGCACATTCAGGAGATACAGTCACTCCTATGGAAAAGAATGTTGTTTGAGAGCAACATTGTCAAATAAAGGGTTAATACCTATCAGAAATGTTAGATAAATAATAAATCACCAACTCTTTAGCTTTGGGCAAAACAAATACCTATAATACTAACATTACTACTACTAATATATACATATATATAATAATTAATAACAACAATAAATATTCATGAAACAGAAAAAATATTACACTTTCAAGTTCAAAAAGTAGTCTCAGTCTCGGTCATCAAAAAGAAATTTTAAGTTTCTCCTTTCCAAACCGAAAAAATCAATGACTTTTTGAATTATAGCCATTTTATTATTTTCAACGTAGTTTCTGTGCACACTAATAAGACACAGTCCAGAAAGGCGATTTTCGCCCATTGTTGACCTAATCCACGTCTTAACTCTTCTGAGAGTGCTAAAAGACCGTTCAACTGAGCATGTAGTAGGTGGCATAATTAAAAAATATTGTAAACATGTTTTAATATTAGGGAAAAATGTGAATTCCTCACTTACAAGTTTTGCAATATCTTCCGGACTTTCCACACTTGCTGCCATGTGGTATATTCTGCCTTTAAATTTTCCACCAAAAATCTTTCTGAAGTACATTCCAACTGAATGTCACTGAGAATAATTCCTTGTTTAATTATTGATGGATGAAATCGTGACAACGAAAAGGCTAATGTAGTATCAGCTTGAACGGAATTTAGGTCATTATTAACTAAATTAAGTTTATGGGAGGAACAATGAAAAAAAGTTGCATTAGGATATTGATTTCGAATTAATTGTTGCACACCGTTATCTTTGCCGGCCATTGTGGAACACCCATCAAAACCTAACCCTACAAATCTGTTTAAATTTAAGTGGAAGCCCTTCAGTGTATTTAAAATTGCACTGGAAATAGTTTCAGCATCCATTGCTTCTAATTCCGTAAAACCAAGAAACTGCTCATTTACAATATTGTTTTTATCTAAGTACTTGATACCAATTGAAAGTTGCTCCTTGCCGGCAATGTCTGCTGTTTCATCGGCTAACACAGAGAAACCAACGCTCAAAGACAACCAACGCTGTCGTTGGCTTCATCTATAACATGTTGTCGAATAACATTTCCACATAATTCAATTATTTCGTTCTGCACCTGATGCGATGTGTATTTTGCTTTCTTAGAGCACGTTGTTAAGTGATTTTATAATAATTTGTCTCCACTTTCCACTCTAAATTTCAGGAGCTCCTCAAAATTTCCATTTCCTTTGCCTCTTAGTGCAAAATCACGTTTTCCGCACAATAAAATTGTTGAAATAATAGGTACTAGTTTTTTTCTATTTTCTTCTATTATTTGCCTTTCCTGATCGTTCAAGAGGTCAGTCACAGAGCGATTCTGACCAGAAAGAGTTTTAATAAAATTGTTTGCCATTAAAACGGAATGGCAGTGCCACTGCGACTTTATATGTTTTTTGACAGACTCGTGTATATGCTTATAATCTGTAAATTCTTTTACGATGAACGCTCCTTGAAGACCCCTTTTGATGGGTGGTTTAAAAAGAACGCAATTTTTACAAAGTGCCCCTTTCAACTTTTTAGAATAAACCATCCACTCATAATGGTATAACCATTCTCGTCTAAAATATCTTTTGTTTTCTGGGGCATCCTTTTTAAAATCGTAATTTTCAATGAGTGTACCTGGATTAGTAAGAATATATTTTTGGGAATCACTAATCCCTAGCAATCCTATGCAATTGCCTAAATCGTTGGTATTTTGCATATTTATGTTCTGGGATGTGCTGGGCGAGGCATGATCTACGATATTAAGCTCAGTTTTAAAACTTGGCTGGTCTTCATTGCTTGGCTTAATTTTTTTCTTTGGTGGGGATTTCTCGTCTAGATTGTCTGCTTCGCACGAAGATTTTACGTTGAAAAACTTCCGAATGTCCATAGCTGAATTTGTCTATAAGACAAATAAAACAATCGGTTATTTTAGTGTAATACTGCGTACGGTTGTACTAACTATCGTAATATCCAGGGACCGTATTTAAGAATTTTGCGATATATATGTCATTTCCAGATCAGTTCACCTGCTCTAATTGCATAAGAAAAAATAGCAGTTGAAACAAACTTGGTGCATTGCTAAAGCATCTAGGGCACATCGAGTTGCTACCTTTTTGTGAAACCAAAAAAGCACAGTTATTGAGAAATTTGTGAATAATAACATTGGAAAATAGCGCCGCAGACAAATTATTTTAATTTTTCAAGGGCAAACGACAATTATTATAGTCTCTGCGAAAAATAGGTTTTGTGCGAAATATTTTTAATCCAGAATATGTTCTTATAACGGGTTATTTTAAAATACAAACGCAAATAAAACCATCGTATACAGTTCCGTTGCTTTATTCTAGACATACCAGATCTAGAATGAGGCTATGAGAAAATTTAATTTCGGAAAAGTCTAAAATCTACATTGGCTTGTAAAAAGGACAATTTGGATAAAAAACGGACAGGTGGCAATCCTAAGGGCATACCACGGTCAGGCTAAATCCGTTAGTGGGCATTTTATTTGTAAAAATTGCATGCACAGATATCAAAAATAACAAAATCATTAGGTTCTTTACTACATATTTACATTATGGTTTGGGCATGGAACACACAAAATAGTGAACTGTTAGTAGTAATAGAAATACACAATAATGCTGACAAAATTAATTAAAAAATAAAATAATAAATGCAAAAAATATACATACCGTATAGATCGGATCGAAGTCACACATAAAAAACGATGTAAACCAGGATACACAATAATCTTGCAGTAGGTCAGTAGCCACTCAACCAGGGAGTGCATAAAGACTAACTTAAAATAAGTAATGCATTTATTTTAAATATTTGCAAACATTCTACGCAGATGCATTGGGATTTGGCCAGTCATGGAATTTATTACTTGAATGTGCCTAGACACAATGAAACCCAACAGCGGTCGGCCCTAAATATTGTTTGGTATCGCGGTGAATGACAAATTTCTAGGCGCCCCTCATCTCGATATTTCGGCTGTCGGCTTATTTGAGCTAGAGAATCGGTTCTGTAATGTGACCGAATCTTTATGGCGGGCAAAAGAATAAATCGTTGCTGTTATTATGCACACTATCTAGTATTATTACACCCTATGAAAATAATTTCTGTGCGGTGAGTTCTGATAACTCGCGTACTAGGCAATCAATTATTTTTGAGAAAATCCAGGGCAAGCACCCCTCCTTGCCCCTATGTAACGGCGCCTATGGCTACCGGGATCTCAGATATTTATGGCCACCTGGTATATATTTATATACTTTTGATAATTAAATTACTCAATTAAATTCATTATTTTAATAAAATAATTTAAATCTGCTCAACCCTGCCCAGACCTCAGACTATTTGAATTTCCTATGACTCAGTAAACTTGTATTATGTAGGCAGGTAGTAAATGACCCTTTAAGAAAATAATCTACTACGGAATGTAGTGAGTACTGTTAGTTTAGTAGGCAGGTAAGAAACTTACTTGTTATAACAATGGCATTTGCACGTTTATGAAATTTTGCCATGAAATGTATTCTTCTTAAAGTAAATTTTATCCTTTTCCTCATTTACGTTTGTAAACCTCTCTGTGTATTTGTACGTGAAATCAGTACGTTGCTGGAAACAGTGAATGCAATATTTGTAAATATGACATTTATTATAATCAACCACATTCTGCACAACTTGTGAAATTAGTCATTATCCGGAAAGTTTATCAGGTAGATGAAAAATAATAGGAGGGGGGTTATCAATATTCTAGTACAGCACGTGACAACTAGCTGAAGCTCTGAGAATTGGATGCTCAGTACTCTTAAACCGAGTTGGCGGGGAGAATTCAGTTCTGCCAAATTTATTTTCGAGTGAAGATCAGTTGTTGTACCGATCTTCACTAAAAAATAATTTTGTCAGAACTGAATTGTCCCTGCCAACAGTGCCAACTCGGCTTAAGACTACTGCGCATCCAATTCTCAGAGCTTCAGCTAGTTGTCACGCACTGTACTGCCGGAGTCGGAGTCGGATTCAAACTACTAAAATATCAGGAGTCGGAGTCGGATTTCTTGTTACCGACTCCACAGCCCTGTTTAAAACACTTTACGTCTAATCAAATAAATAGAATAATCTTATAACTTTATTTCCAGCTTAAAATACATAAATTGTTACCTGTGGAATCGGTGAACTCGATTAGGATTCCATTCCTCGGCACAGCCATACGCACTACAAGACCTTACAATTTTATTTTATGCACTTTAATAGTAAATAAACAAAATAAAACTACTAAAACAGTAAATTTCGGTAAAACTGCTTGTCTACACCGCTTCACCACGTGCGTACAACAAAGCTATTCTCTCACACAGTAGCATCCCACTCTTTCTAACAAGTCGGACCGAGTTTTGTGTCAAACCTGCATCTGCGTACTCCTTCCAGTCCTCTATATAGTTCAATGCTGTTCTTTTGTACTTTTATCTCGTCTGCACCGATTTGGGACCGCCCACTGCATCTCGAAATATTACCTCTGCCCACACCGTTGCCCGGCAATAGAAACTTTGGAGAAGGTATTTACCGCTCTGCTGGATGAGGGCGTTAGTGCGGGGAGTGTTTTTAACAATTTTCGAATTTGACGCTTTATGTTGTTCCCTTACATAGGACATCAGAAATTTGCACTTTAAAAATTCCCAAAAAAAAATGAGATAATTGTGCGTAGCATAATTTATTTGTTAGAAAAAATCGTTTTAATTAGTTTTATTTTGAAATTTTGGAATATTGAAAAAAAATTAGCTTGACACATTGATATTGCTTCATGGAGAAAATAATGTTACGATCATTTTTCAAAATTTCTATTAATAATCTAATGAGAAGTAAAATTCTTATAGTCCTATGTATAATGCTCTTAATTAAAAACACAAATTCAGTATTTTGTCTACATCCACATAAGTTGACCCTTTTCACTCCCACACACTTCTTTATCATATCGCCCCCTTAATGCTACAACTAGGTAACTCAAAAAAACCCATTTTCCAGAAAATTGGTTTCAAGTTTGCAAGTCTAAAAAAATACAGCAAATTATTTTAGCAAAATCAAACTTTAATATCAAAAAAACACATTTTAAGGGGTTATAAACCAAACATTTTTTTAACGGAAATACACGTTTATTTAAAAAAAAGTGAAGTGATATATCTACTTTTAGCACAAACAAACAAGATATCTATTTTTAGCAAAAGCTTCTTTCAATAAAACAAAAGTTACCGTGTTGAAGACACTTACAATAAAATAAGAATTCTTCAAGTATGTTCACAGTTCATAATCACTAATCACTGCCTACGTCAGAATCGGAAGATACTTCTATCCCTCTATTTCGTTTAGCTCCCTGACAAGGCAGATTTTGGTAGAATGGTTGAAATTCAACTGCAAGGGCAGGAGGCTTCATTTGGAATAAAGAAACGAGAGCGTTGTACTTTTCTTTCTTGAGACTTAGCTGTCCAAGATATAAGGGTTCTAGAAAAGTGGCTGAAGTTGTGCGTGTTTTTCTTTGGCAGTTAAGTTGTCTGAATTCGTCATCGAAGTTTTCTTTGAAACGGATGACGTTGGGTAAATTTTTTGAAAAGTTCAGCCAAGACATTTTTTGCCAGTGAACTGCGTTCCTACTAGTATCTTCCTTTCGGAAAATAAATCGGCCAGCATGCTTCTTCCAATTCAGAATATTTTTATGTACAATATCGTGCACTATGTACGGCTTATCCCCCTTTCTGCGAGCAGATCTTGCTATTGTTTTCCAATCAGAAGGAATGTTGACTTTGCCAACTCTTTTAAATTCGGTACCTATAGCAGCATGGATCGAATCACACTCCATTTCACTATGACCTTTGACCAGAAACTTCAGATCTATTTCTTTTAAATGAGGTACTTCTTGAACGACTTTCAAGCACATAGCTGCTACAAATTTGTTCAAATTTTGACCACCACATCTATCGCTGTAGCATACAATATGCTCAACTGTATCCGGCAAAGACTTGATGTAAGAATAAAGGAAAGTCGCAATTTCGCAACTGCCTCTTTTCCCTTCCACTTCGCTCCAGATAAAGCAGTCACCTTGATGAGAGACGGTGTTATAGATTGTAAAGTTGTATGTTTTAAGTCGCTGTACATAAAACAAAGCATTATTGGATTTATCACTTGGTACTAAAAGTACTTGTTGCAGATCAAAGTTGCAACATAGAATTTTTCCGTCAGACATAGCCGCATTTTCTTTGTCAGATATTTTTTCTTGTCGCGCTCTGTTCTTGGCAGCTATGTGTGCTTGGTAGTCAGTTTCTAAACTGTTTTGGTCAGTACCAGGGGTATTATAGGTCATGCACAATCGACAGTGATCTTTTCTTGGTCGAAAAAATCCCAAATTATATTCTTCGCAAAATACCTTTCTGTACATAGCTCCACTTCCGGTTTCGGTATTTCGCTGTTCACATTCTTTTTTATACATTTCGTACATTATGGTAATATTCAAATCTGGATATAAATATTTTCTTTGGGTGTTTTCGCGGCAATAATGAGAAGCCATCACTGGGAACTTCTCAATGTGATTCCTAATTGCTTGAAGCACTTCAGCGGATGTAGCTCTCTTAACGTGTTTTCCTCTTCTATCAGAAGAACTAACATTGCCTTCGGTTCTTTTTTTCATCGCAATATCCACAATACCCTTGCGTATTCCAAGAGTACTAATAAACATCTTTTTACAAACTTGAAGTTTGCGATCACTCTTGGGTAAAAAAAATAAAATGGTGCTGTCACGTTTGGAATTCTGCTTAGTGGTACATTTTTTCTTATGTTTTTCTGTGTTACTGTGGATGAAGTCCCTTTGCCTTTCGTAAGAGTCTAAGTGATAGTAATTCTGAAAAATATTAAGTCTTTCGTCCTCCGAAATCTTCTCCGAACATCTACGCCTACAAGTTGGTGGACACGGATCTTTTAATGATGTTCCAGGTACAAACTTGCCTTTTGATGAAACATAGTTCTCTCCACGTAGTTTTCTTCTCTTTGACACATTTCGACTCCAATTTGTAGGATCCTTTATTCTTTTTCTAGGTTTGTCCGTTCTGGTGGGAAATTCCTCCATACCCTCTAGTTTTCTGTTACCCATGGCAGAATCTAAAGTTACATTACGTTTTGCCATTTCTGCTGCGTTTTTAGGCACGTCTGTTTTTTTGTTGATCTTTGTGTTTTTTGTATTATTTCGGTTTTCAGTTTCAGTGTCTGATTCGCTCGAAGGACTTGATGGTGCATATTCGGAGTGATCTGGTGAGTAGGGCTCATTATCCGACTCAGCGGAAAAAGCACTCGGTCCATAATTTATTTCAGGTTCGAAATTTATCACATCTTCTACTGCCATACAGTCTTGCTTTTCCACTGGGGAAAGTAACGTATGCATGAAATGTACAAATACCATAAACCACAATAATTCCTTACCTCTCACTTCAACGATAGTCCCTTGTTGCTGGTTTTTTGGGAATGAGGGGGATTGGTCCTTTGGTACCTGCTCTTTGGCTTCTTCCGAATTACAAAAAAATGAAATACCATATTATAATTGAATCAGGAATAGCATCTGGCGCGTTTTGCAGAATGTTATGAAACTTTTCAGAGAAAATTTATAAGCAAAGCATTGAACTTGGTTGAACCTTTTTGAAACCCGGTATTTAGTTACAAACACAAGCTGCTATTAACACGATGTGCTCAAACTATAATTACCTACCCGTTATTGAAAATTATTAAAAAATTAAACATCTAATGACTTTTGTAAGATTTAATAATTTCACATAACCTCACTTTTTACGTTATAATATGAATTAATTTCTATAATTGTATTTTTTGATTTAATTTTAACTTACCTTCGACTTCTTTTAGTAACTCAAGTATTTTTCTGCCTCTGGATGTCATATTTTCTATTTTATCTGCAGTTATTTCCGCAAAAAGCACACAACTTCGCACTCACAAAATACCACCTGTTGAAACTAACAACTAGATATCTCAAGCGACTACAGAAGGTATCGCCTGGTTGAACAAAATAACTAGCACAACAACTAGATATCTCAAGTTATCCACTTAAGAAGGGACGATTTTTAATACAAGAACTAGATAACTTGAGATATCCAGTTCTAGAATATAAACCTTCGAAGATCTTGAAGTTATCTAATAATTGCTACTCAGTTTAATAACTTTCTAGCCCTAGGATAAGATATCTACTTATAGCTCTAAAAAGAGGACAAAAAGCTTAGTAGAAAGAAGTAGATAACTCAATATGTGCAAAAATCAAGTTATCTAGTTGTAGCATTAAGGGGGCGATATTATAGTACCAGCCACAAGCACCTATAAGCGGCAATTAAAAGTACAAAATAACTTATTCAATAGTATGTTGGAAACCAAAATCTCGATATGCCGCATATTAATAATAAAATTATGCTGAACTAACAATTTTTAACATTTTATTGAATTGGAAATGTAAAATTAAATATTTAATGAAATTAGGCACTAATAGTGACTAACGGTCAAAAATAGGCACAAATAGTGACTTCTGTAAGAAATATGTACCAGTAACAATATAAGGAGCAAGTATGAACCCTGCGTATATCTCCGTATACCCCGGGCTACACCACTGCGTACTACACTTTTGATTAGTTTCAGCCGCAGATGATTGTCGATTGCCGTTTTCCTAAAAGTGGACGGCGACGGCTATATATAGATATAAAAAATGTACAAGAATTTGAAAAACAGGATTTACCGGAGTTGATGAATTGGAACTGCTGGGAGCTGGATAAGCTTCTGGTACCTTAATCCGCAATGCTTCACAGATAGATTGTTCAAGCATAGCTGGATTCCAGCTGCCCTAGTCCACTTTAATTCCTTCTCCTGTAATCATAACAGAAATATTTAGTTTGTTATTACAATTTAGCTCGTCAGAAATTGTATATAATAAACAAAACACTGAACTTACGTCTTCAATTATTATTGGAAGATCCTTGAGTGACGAAATCACAACTGCTACTGGAGCGGCAGCTTCCTCGACTACTTGTTGGATTTTCCACCAACTTCGATGTCCTCGTCCACTGCAATGCATAAAGTAAAAATAAAGTAAAGGCTTTTTTTCCTAGCCGGTTAGAATAGTGAGCATTGCTCACCTCATCTGAGGTAAGAACGTTCGTTTTTCGTACTCCAGTGGGATAAGTAACGCATTACGTCACTCATTTGACACTATTTCAGTTAGGTAATGAAGCTCATTACACCACTCAGTTATGTAATGGTTTCATTACGCAACTGAGTTGTGTAATGACTTCATTACGGAACTGAAATAGTGTCAAATGAATGACATAATAACATTTGTACTAAAATATTTTTGAAAATGACAGATCTGACATTTCTCTTAATGCACTTTTCTCAATTTTAGGCAGTCGTAGATAAAATGTTGTACAATACATGTGTAATAATGCATCATTAATATACTTGTGTGCTTACACACACGTACATTAATGATGCTGTTATCCCACTTGTATAGTAAATAACTATTATGACTTGTGTTACAGTCTGTTTATACGAGGAATTCGGAATGCATTCTGTGAGTGTTCACATCCTTTTGATGCAGGTAAATAACCTTCAGTGGCCCCGTGAGTGGCCCTTTATTCGAAGGAATTAAATTAACATCTCGCGCATGCGTACTCACGACAGGAGAGGCTAAAAACCCAGTATAGAGTGAATTCACTCTATACTGGGCTGAAAATCACCATTCGCGCCCGCGCTTTATTTTTTAATCCAACCAAAACTGCTTTGACAGGTTAACCTCAGTGGACATAACCTCAAAAAGTATGCATAGTAAAGCGGTTTTTTAACGACAAAACGACATTAAACGAATAATGAACAGTGAAAAATTGTATTTATATAATGTAATTTAATAATAATTCTAAATTTATGACTCGGCATTGAAATTGAAAGTAAAGGAACAATTTGTACAACTTTGAATGGTAATTCCCGTTGTTAAATTATTAACGAGTATGTATGTTCAAATCTGAATTAACTTTATTTGAAATATTTGTAGCTACAGTACTTTGTGGAATTGCCGGAATGTCAGAGGTAGATGGCCCTGGTTGTGGTTCTGCCAACTGTACTATTTTGGCATTTTTTTTACTTTCGAGGGAATCCTCCACATATCCTTCGGCGATGTTTGACGATTTCCAACCTCCATGGCGTTTCAAGTCTAAAACTCCGCCACCCTGTGAAACTAGTGCAGTAGCCGAGGTTCTTCGAAAACAATGTCCAGTAAAAAGGCGTGAGTTTTCGAGTTTTAAAAAGGAAGCATTTTTTTAACCATACTCCCAAATGTATTATGCCCAATCGGCTGCTTCGATACTTGCCCATTACGAACACTGAGTAAAAACCGTGACTGGTCTGAAGGTCTCATACCAAGGTACTTTTTGGTGATATGTAACCAATTTGGTTCAATTATTACAAACTGTCTTGAGTTCCAGTTTTTGTATAAGGTATATTTACTCTAATAATGTCCTCTTTTATCTCTAAATCATGAATTCTCATTTTACAGAGCTCATCGCTTCTGCAAGCGCCTACTACGCCCATAAAAGCAACCTTTAATTGGAAATTTTATTTTCAGAAATTGACACACATGTTATTTACTTTTATGGGAATAAAGTCCTCATCTCTTACATCTTCAAGAAAGGTATTGACTTGGTTAATATTGAGAACTGAAGATTTTTTTGGCTTATAACCTGCATTTTGTCGTTTCAGAAATTACTGTAATTTGGGATACTTGGAAATGTCGACATTATCTCTTAGGTTTAATATAGATTTAATCCTAGAATAGATGGACCACAGTGTTAATGATTTGTAGTGTTTCGATTTTTCTTCAAAATATACTAAAACTGCATTTTCACTGATTTATGTCACTTTTTTGGCATTACACCATTCCTTAAAGTTAGAATTGGCCGTATTATATCTATCTTGTGACTTTTCAGGTAATAAATTGCTGACAGTAGCAAGGGCTGCATCACGTATTTCAGGTGGGGTGCATGATAAGTGTTCATTGCTTCCCATGTCAGACATTTTGGATAAATCTGCAGTTCAGATTAAAATATTATATTTGTCAAAAGTTTAAACCAATTTACTCACCAAATTCCTTTAAAATTTCATAAAATTTTTATTTTCAAAGATTTTCATCACGGCCTTCTAGATCAGCGTGCCTGCCGGCTCTGGCAGGCACGCTGATCTAGAAGGCCGTGATTTTCATTATCCCATTAATAGAATTTTTAAGTTTTCAGAGTTACTTATGAATAAAACTGTTTAGAAACATTTTGGGAACAGCATAAAATCTGAAAACATGCTGCATATTTTGCAGGATATTGTCACCTTTAACAGTCTGTTGCATTATTTTTATAGTGTCAAATTTTGCTCCACTGAGGCCGGCTGGGAAAAAAATAGTATTCAAACTTCGTTAAGAAAGTGCTCTTGCATACCTTGCGCAATTACAAACCTCGCATTCGCCTCGGTTTATAAACTTTGCGCTCGGTATGCAAGACTGCACATTCTTACCTTGGTTTGAAATATACTATTTTTATTATTATACTATCAAACTTTCTGCGATATTAATTGTAAACATTATGACTATTAAATATACATTGGTCATTATCGAAAGTGTTCGGGGTACCAACAGCCCCAATGCCCAATATACAGGGTGTTCGGATAATAGGGAAACATACATTGATGGTGAGTTCTACGCATTAAAATAATAAAAAAACTTCATATGCAGTATTGTCCGAAAATCGTTATTGGCGTAGATACCGACCCTTAAAGTTTAACTTTTTTTATTTATTTTTTATAACTGAATAGATAAATACTTTAAACTTGGTGTACGTGCTCTTTATTGCAATGTTCACAAACAAAAAGAAAAATAATTGATAACATGTATTTTGAACTGGCAGTTAACCTAAAACCATATTTTCTTTTTAGTCATAACTTTTATATCTGCAGACATACCTCCGACCTAGATGCGGCATCATGTAGGGAATAAAAAAATTCAAATTAATTAATTAACCTTTGTTTGGTATTCGTAACATAAACCGTCTGGTTAGAAATTCTATCTAAAGTTTTTGCATTTTTGTTATCAAGGCTAAACAGATAATGGGCCGTATGAATAAAAGGGAGCATATGCTTATACTTGCAAAATTCAAAGTAAATGCTTTAAGGGGTATGAATAAAATTGTAAGTAAATGCTTTTGCTTAAAAGTATGAAGCAAATGCTCATGATATAAAAGGATTGGCTTCAAACGTATGAATAAAGCCAACCATTTGCTTACAAGTGCGAGTATTTACTTGTGGAAAAGTGATGCTGCTATTCAGCAACATCAGAGCTGTCACTATTAGAAGTTCAGCGCGTTTTTTTTTTTGAGCAAATGTTCCGGAACGGCTTAATTACAGGTAAACAACGACAGGTGATACAGAAAAACTGCATTTTTTGATACGCATTTACCATTTAAAGTCTTTTTACCAAGTTGCTAAATAATTTGGTTGTTTTTTAAAATATAAGGTGATATGTAATAAAAATACCTAAATATATTTCGTCGAATATTTCAAAAACTACAAATCAATTTTGAAAAATTGATGGTTTTATAATTTGTTTTGCACCCCAAAATGGATTCTTAAAATATGATCGCCGACATTTCGTATTTGGGCAATTATCATTTTTTTTAATACGAAATTGTATTTTTATCTACTTTAAAAAAAATTATTGATTCTATGACATTAGTATTTAACTTATAATTAATTAATTTTTATTCGCTTCAAATAATAAATAAAATACAGTAAAACATTTCTCAGTATTTATGAAAATAAAGTTAATGATAGTGGTTCTATTATGAAACATGAAGGTAAGATTTGACTACGCTGTGCGTCTCAAAGATCAATTTGTTTTACAAGTATATCGACAACATATAAGTATTTGCGTATTTTTTTACACATCACTTTGTATGTAAGAAACTTTCTCAGAATAGAACAAGAACAGAAATTTGGTAACACTATAAAATTATTTTAAATCGGTTTTAAAAAAAGACAATTTCTTTTTTATTTAAAACGAATTCGTAACACTTATCGCTTTGGAGTTTGCAATAGTGACACCACCTAAAATACTGATATATTTTTGGGAAAGTTACTCCGCCCCCCCCCCCCTTAAAAAAGCTAAGTACGTCCTTGCACCCTAACATATTTCATTTTTGTTCTTACCTGCTATTTTCGCCACAGTTAGATTTGAGTCTCCCTCCATTGCCTCGTATAAAGTTTTTTTCTCATGGGAGAAGTTTAATAGGCTTATTACCGGTTTTTTTACATCGGTCTTCTTCTTTAAACGTGTCTTCATTTTTTTCATTAGTTGTCCTGTAGTTATTAACTGCTCCACAACACTTTCATATAATTCTAAAAAATTTTTATCGCGTCTTCTTTCTTTTTTTTAGATGCGTCTGTGACTTACTAAGGATCTCTGGATGTTTGCTGACTTGATTTGCTATAAAGTCCAGCACCTGCACCTTACTATCACTTTCACATGCAACATCATCTTCGGATGACGACATTTTGAACACTGAATAACCGTATGTGCGCAGCAGGTCGCTAGAACTGCGTAAACTGCAGGTCTAAACACGCAAAATTTTGTTATTCAGAAGCGTGAAAATATGAGTACCTACGAATCTCCAATATTTTAGATATGAGCTTTTACTCGTTTTTATAAAGCATTTGCTTGCAAGTATAACGTAATCATTATTCATATTGAATGAAGCAATTGCTTTTACTCCTACCTTTTGCTCTAAGCATTTGCTTTTCCTTCTGCCTTATGCTTATAAGCATTTACTTTATTTTTATTCATATGGCCCAATGACCCTGAAAAGAAAAGCCTTAAAACTTTAGATAGAATTTCTAACCAAAGGGTTTATGTTACGCAAACAAGAGTACATTAATTTTGAATTTTTTTATTCCCTACAAGATGCCGTATCTAGATCGGAGGTATGTCTTCAGATATAAAAGTTATGACTAAAAAGAAAATATGGTTTTAGGTTAACTGCTACTTCAAAATACATGTTATCGATTATTTTTCTTTCTGTTTGTGAGCATTTCAATAAAGAGCACGTACACCAAGTTTAAAGTAGTTATCTACTCAGTTATAAATAATAAATAAAAAATTTAAAAAAAGTTAAACTTTAAGGGTCGGTATCTACACCAATAACGATTTTCGGACAATACTGCATATGAAGTTTTTTTATTATTTTAATGCGTAGAACTCACCATCAATGTATGGTTCCCTATTATCCGAACACCATATATATATATATATATATAATCCGGTCCATGGGCTTTTCTGGATCGGGTTTCCTTCTCCACCTCCAGTGCGATGCCACTTCTGCTGCCTAACTGCAGCTACTTCCTTCAGGCTAATTTTCTTCAAGGAATCCCACTTGCTTCGGAGCTTCGATGTCCGAACTTCAGTGGTCCTTGTATTAAATTACACGTTCAACTTATCCCACTCTAAATCCTTCGTTTTATTGCAAACGGAACCTGTTTTCTTGCATTCGATAATACTTTTTCCTTCCTCCACTAATGCAACAAGCCGATAGGTGTTATCAAATGTAAAATTGCTGCCACCGATCGCGTTTATCACCTTTATTTGGCATGGTGCGCCAACTCAAAATTCACAGTAAAGAGTAAAAAACCAGAAAAGAACACGACCTGAACTATGATGCGAACACGATGTAATTATGCAAATTGGAAGTTACGTCTTTGGCCAGCAGTGTCACCAGATCTAAAATTTTAGACTAGATCTCAATGTTTAACGTTTCAGCGCTACCAACGTTCTACAGCTTATTCTAAGAATAGCTAACCTGGAATAAAATTACCTTGTAGATCATTTACAATTCAATTCGAAGTATAATTTGTGTAGTATAAGTAAAATGGGCTTACTCTGATCAATTTTCAAATTCAAAGCGTTGTATCTTTTGAATGCCACGGCAGAGAAATGATTTAAAACAAACAAAATACCGGTTTTTTGTCTTCTATCAGAAGCTTAACTGAAAAAATATTAAAACATCAATTTTTGAGAAAAAATAAAACCGTGCTATCCAATTTGATTTGCTATCGGAGTTACTTTGATCACCCTACTTTTTTTAAACGCCATTTGGAAGTACAGAATGTATTTAAAAGAAAATGCAAAAAATCGGTCAACAGGTTTTCGAAATATAACGTTTTAATCTATCGGGGTTACTTTGGCCTGTCTTCGTCAGAATTTTTATTAATAAACTAGAACACGACGAAATCGGCGCCTTGGTCGTCTTTTTTCGTAGCAGGTCTGGGCAATTATGCAAGAATATCAGATGTGTTTCGGAAGTGTCGTTTTTGATCAGTCTGAAGGTTTTTTTTTAAATTTTGATCAGTAACAACTAATGGTGTGGTTTCGGGAATACAACACACGTAACGATGTCTTTTTACCCCGAGAGAAAAATTTCGCCAATACGTAACGCCCTTCTATCAATTCTTTCTCGTCTTCTTCTTCCCTTTCTGTTTCCTCTACAACCTGATCGTTGTCGTCACTTGAATCTTCTTCAACTGATTCGTCTGGTTTTCGACTTTTACTTGCCTTCTGATTTTCTGCTGGAATTTGTGAAGGGCCAGCTTCATCTGATACAGCCGCTGTTGAAATACTTTGTCCGAGAGCAACATTAAGTCTTTTCTTTCTCTTGATGCTGTGGCAAGGACCACCGCCTCTTTGTTTTTTTTTTAAATTGCGTCAGAACGCTTTCACTTTCCACCTCAGCATTACTGTCGTCAGGAGGTAAGCGCTTATAGACTTGATCAGGATTATACATACCCTTTGCGTTAAATGCCCTAATAAGATTCTGCTTAACAGCATATTTTTAATGTTCTAGCAGGACTGGCATAGTAGAGTTTTTAGACTTCTTCGGTTTAGCTTCGTCCATTGTGTAAGTGCCTTGTTAAAAAGATTCGGAAATGCGTCTTTTGGGACCGTTATCAGCCTCATGATCTTGATTTTGCACTTAGTTAGGATAGCTCGCCACGCCTCTTTCATTGGGCGAAAAAATGCTACATCCAATGGCTGAAACAGATGAGTCGAGTTTAGTACCAAACAAACAAAGGCGATATCGGTCTCTTGACACAGTCTTAAAACGTCCACGTCGATATGCGAAGCCAAGTTATCTCCGATCATTACCTTGCGCCCGTTTAGTCTTTTAGCGTGTTGCAAAAAGCATGACATGAACCAATCCCGGAACGTTACCCTGTCAATCCAGCCGCTTAGAGGTCTATAATGCCTAGTTCCAGATTTCGGAAAGGTGAGTGCTTTTGTAAATTACATAAGGTGGCAAAAGAACACCATCCACAGACCATGATACTAGTGGAGCTTTTAGAATAATTTATCTTTTCAGGATACTTCACTCCTCTTCGATATATATATATATATATATAATGTTTCATGCAAGGGTCGTCGTTTAAATTTGATTCGTCGTAGTTAAAAATATTGCTATTGGGCACGTCTTTAACAACACTTTCTAAATTTAAAAAATACTCTTCTAAAGTGTTTCTCGAGAGTTACGCGCGAGCCTTTTTATGTTAGCTGCTACACGTTGTCTGTAACTATGCCTATGACGCCGCAATACCAAATGGGCCCAGTCAACACCAGGCACATTATTGGGAAATTTGCTTTAGCAAACATTCGCAAATCCAAACTGAGTGTATGGCCTTCTCTTGAGCTTCAGAGAACACAGGTTGGGCCCCAGGTTTTGTAATATGTTGTCCATTCTATTTATTGTATCAAGTGCCGTAAGGGACATTAAATTCTTGTGCAGCGCCACGAATGGACAAGCGTCCGTCCAGTATTGATTGAAGCGGGTCTTCAATGACTGAATCTGAATAGTTTTTATACTCTCGACCTCCAATTCGCCTTTTATAAATCCTAGACATTGTTCTGAAATCACAAACAAGCTAGATATTATCATGAAAACGCCACTGTACAAGAAATTGTTTTAGATTGGGGCTACTTTAATCTACGGGATTACCTGCTCAAAATAACCCCAGTGTACGTTTGAGTTCAAACAATGGTGACCCGGTCGGTTTTCTAACCTATTAGAACGTGCATAGTATCCAAAGGCATACGTAGTTTTTGGTAAATTACATAATGGAAGTCAAAATATAATAGTTTTGTACATACATTAAGAGCCTTACGTACCTCAAACTTGTCTATTACGTGCACTAATTAACAAAACAATGTTCTTCTCCCAGTACGCTACACGGACACTTGAACACCAGTCGCCATTGTGCGATATAACTACCAATGCTGCCAACCTGAAAAAACAACCATTCTGGTGCTTTCATACAACTAGTTCTTAGCGCTTTTTGAAAAGACGGAAATTGTTGTCAAAGCAGCCCCTTAGGATCAATGTAACTTCACTTTAAGGTAACTGCGTGAAGACCCGGATTTTTCCCTGACATAACACTTACTCCATCGCATGACTGTGCAATTATCGGGATATCAGTGAAACCACATTTTTCTAATTTCTCTAAAATAACTTTCGCTAAAGCCTGCGTATCTAGCGGGGTAGAGCAATTCATGAAACCAAGGAACCTTTCTTCGACCTCCAAATCGACATCGACTGACATATCGGATAGCTATCGATAATTGTTCTTTGTGGGATCTTTCTTCATCTGCCATCAAAGCAAAGAAACCGCACTCTTTCACCTCTTTTTCTATTTCTTGTACTGTGAACTGCGCTATAATTTCGATCATTTCGTTCATGACTTTAGGGCTGCAATAGCTTGTATGCTTTTCTGGATGCCTCACAAAATGTTCATATTTTGCAAAAAGCTCACTTATTTCTAGATCATTTCCTCTATTTTTTGAAGTCGTATCTTCACGATGGCCTCGTAAAGGTAACCAAACACAAAATTATATCTATAATCTTCATTAAATCTTATATATTCTGAACTACTTTTGTATATTGAATTACAAGTTTTTCACGGACAATTCCTGATTCTTTGTAAGCTACGTACATTTGAGTACATTGAGTATGGAGTAATAATTGCTGATGTTTTTGCAAACCATCTCCAACATTTTTCCAATGATCAAAACCACTGCTGATAAATTTTTCGTTTTGGTCACGTAAACTTGTTTTTAAAAAGTTTCTACAAGTGAAACAATAAATTGTATCTTTTTTACACTATATTCAACCCAGGGATGTGTACTGTAATATTTTGAGGAAAAAAATATCTGTCAGTCACCAAACTTTTTTTTAAATTCTATCTGAGGTCTCGATGGACCACCTTTAAGAGTGCCGAGATCGGAATCCTTTGGTTCCTCACGTTGCTAGTTGTCCAGAAACGGATATCAGTCTTTTTCCACTGAGGAAATTGCCTGTGAATGTGTTTTGTAGGCGATAGAATAAATTATTGAGTATTTGTCTTATTTTGTCGAGGCTGCCTTCAGGTAGTGAAGGACGATCTTCAGATTTAGATTCATCAGGTCGAGTATTGACATTTTTAAAAGAGGATCTTATATCTTTGAATTTCTTCATTTTTGTATATTCCAAAAGTCAATAAAAATAAGATTAACGAATTTCTCTGAAATAAAACATGAAAACGCCGATTACAGATACGACGTTATCTAATCGTAATGATTAAATCGATTTATACATTTATTTGTTCCTCACTTGTAAACACCAATTTATCAAGTCACTGTATTAATCAAGAAAGTTTATTTTAACAAGCTACTAACTTGTAAAGCACGACTTTTGGTGTACTTCATATTATGTTCTTTCCAGCACTCGTCGCAATTTTGCTGTATGTTTGTACTATATTCGTGCAGTTTAAAGCCTTCGCATTCTGCGCACTCCTCATGTCCCAGTTTGGCGAATGATATACTGCATTTTTTTAATATTTGGCGATAAGTTTCACATGTCATCTTGACTTCTGGGAATTTATGCATTATTGTTATGGTTATGGTTATATCTGAGGGCAAGTATTTTACTTCTTGAGTCTTTAAAGTGATATTTATATGTATTTTGTCTGTGGTGCTTTGGTTTGTTTGTCGTAATTTTGGTTTAACATTTGTTCTTACACGCATCGGTGCATGGTTCCAATTCCTTATGTGTTTGCGCTAATTTCTCCAACTTTATCGGCATCTTATCTTTGGTTTCCGCAGATACTTTTCTTTTCCTAGTCGTGCCTCGATTTGTAATTTCTTCGGGTGACTTATTTTCTAATTGACTAGGAACAAGGACTGGTACAATCTCGGCTGTTTGTATTTTCTCTATAATATTCGCCTGCTGAACCCAACCATGTGACTCTGTGGGATTATAATTACACTCACTTTATTTCATAAAGAGTCCATCGAGAATTGCATTGAAGGTGCTATCCATATTGATACATTCAGACATTCAGGTCTGTCAGTTGTTGACCCGTTGAACAAACAAAATGTGTTAATATAATATGTACTTAAGTAAGTCATAGTTACTACTGCTACCCGCGTGTTACGAGAAAGAACTACAAGAGAAGAGAACGAAGAGCATAAGTTCATAGGTGCACTCTATTAGAAGGCTCCATAACATTGACGCTCTTTGCCACAGCTGCTACAGCTTGTGCATTCTGCGGACAGTCTGTTGAGAAACAAAAACGTGTTATTGTTTATTCCAGTGAGACGGGATTGCACCACCCTCGTATTATGCGACCAAAATGTCACTACTGCTGAAAACTATGAGATCACCTGCCGACAAAGTTAACGAATTTCAAACGCTTCCTATGTTGTGCCTAATAATAGTAATACACGAGTAAAAAGAGGAAACTTTGAGATTTCCAATGGCATTAATCGCATTTCTATATCTCAATTTACTGTTTAATAACGTTTAATTTACTAATGTACTTTTTTTGTGTCCTTTTATTTGTTATTTAAAATTGCTCCCGTTTTGTATAAAGTAATTGTAGACTATTGTAAGCCAGTTGATAGCATATTGTTTTACCTTTATTTTATTTATTATAAAGATTCAAGTTAGCGCGGTCGTCAAGTGCGGTTGTGCCCGTAATTCAGTGCGTCTGTGCTCTCGATAATATTAAATCTAAAATAGTGCGACAAACTTATCAGTGTCTGGCCCCTTGCCGGCCAAATGGCGAACACCAGTCCTAGCCCGGCAGTTAAAAGAAAAATTGCCCCAGTCAGTGAAACCCACAAAAAGTACATATGCTCAGAACTTGCACCGTTATCCAAAAATAGGTACTATTTACCTGAAGAGGTAGAAAAACAGCTAACAAACGAAAGTAATCTTAATCAATCACAACAGCCAAGAATTCCACCTATATTCTTGCACGATGTAAATAATTACCAAGCAATAGTTAACGACATCAAGGCTCTAACTTCAAGCGAATTTACAACACAGCATCGAACAGATGGGCTGAAAATCAACTTAACCTCGATCGAAGATTACCGTGCATTATCAAAATACTACACAGAAAATAGTTTACCATTTCACACTTACCATAACCCCGAACAAGAAACTTTAAATGTTATCATCCGTAATGTGCCAACCTCACTTTCGGTGCAAGAAATCCACAATGAACTGATTAATACGTATCCCATTACAACAGTCACAAGACTTCTCAACAATAATAAAGTGCCCATGCCTTTATGCGCCGTGCAGTTAACAAAAAACGAGAAAGGAAACGAGATCTTCAAATTGAATAAGCTTCTGTATTCCATAGTCACAGTTGAAAGTAGACGTAAACCAAAAACAATTCCTCAGTGCATGCGCTGTCAAAGATATGGACATACAAAGAATTATTTCCGCCTCCCACCACGATGCGTTAAATGCAACGGCGATCACCTGTACAGCAATTGCACAAAACAATCAAATGTGAAACCCACTTGCGTTAACTGCGGCGGATCGCATTCCGCCAACTACAAGGGCTGTCCATACTACCAGACCTTAAAAAACAGAAATAACATTTCCAATAATTACAGTCGACCTCAATCAACACAAAATCCAAGCAGATTTTTCACAGTACCTAAGAATTTATCCAAACCCCACCCAGTATATAATTCTTACGCTCACGCAACTTCCAATAATTTAAACAACCCAAACTTCAATTCTCCCAGCTCACATTTAACTCATAACGCAACAAATACTTCTTTTATCAATACCATACTTACTCAAATTTTAGAATCTATTAAACCTCTCATCGTGGAACTGATCTCAAACGTCATTGCCGAATATTTTAATGGCAAATAACAATGAAAAACTAATTCACAAGTTAACTCTTTTAAACTTTAATGCTAATGGAATCAAGAGACAGCAAAACCTATTTACCCTATTCCTTTCAAGACATGGTATTGACATAGCTTGTGTTAACGAAACCCACTTGACTAACAGGGAACCTTTTCGAATCAGCGGATTTCAGATTTATAGAAGTGATAGAGAAGCCCAGCATGCATCTGGCGGCGTTGCTATAATAATCAAAAGAAATATCAAGCACAATCTAATTACTCTTCCTAATCTAATATCAATAGAAGCAGTAGCAATAAATGTCCAAATGGAAAACGGAAGCAATATGATAATCATCTCTGGGTACAAACCTCCACAGCAACAGCTGAACAATAACGATATTGTTTCTCTATTCACATATCCCACTCCTACGATGCTCCTAGAAGACCTTAACAGCAAGAGTAATTACTGGGGCTGTCGATCAAACAATCCTAACGGAGTTAAATTGCACGCGATAGCCTCAAACTTAGGTATCCATGTTATGGCACCTGCAGAACCTACACGAATCCCATACAGAGTCGACCAGCATCCAGATACTCTTGATATTGCTCTGCTCAAAAATGTAACTATGCCATTAGAACAAAACGTTGTATGTGAACTCGAATCTGATCATCTCCCAGTAATTATTTCTACCAACACTATGCACGCTCTTAATAAACCGGTTCCAAGACTAATTACTGGAAGAGTCAATTGGGAATATTTTCAAGACAAATTGGATTACGACCTACAGATCAATAAAATAGAAACAAATAACGACATTGATAACGCTGTTAATATGTTCACTAACCTACTAATAAACATAACAAGAGCAGCCACCGCTCCTGGTACAAACAAATCACGCAAACCATCTTTCGACCCACCTACATATATACTAAATCTAATCAAAGAAAAAAACAAAGCAAGAAGACTCTGGAACAGAACAAGAGAACGACAACACAAACAATTACTGAATCGACTTTCTCATCAAGTTAAGAACGAACTTGATAACTTCCGAATAACATCTTACCAAACATATATTTCTGAAATAAATCCAAATGATAACTCACTATGGATTCCTACCAAGAGGATTTTACGAAAACGCGAAGAAATCCCCACATTGAAACACCACACAGAAACTTTTGAAAAAGACGAAGACAAATGTAAGCTATTTGCTACATACTTAGAGGAAGTCTTTCAACCTAACCCTTCACAACCTCAGTATGAGCAACTGCACAACGACGTAGAATCCGAAATTCAGGGTAATCTACCAACAACTTCCACAGCTTTAAAGCCAACGTCCCCCCAAGAAATTCAAGAATTCATCAATAAACTATCTCTTAGAAAATCTCCCGGGCACGACTTAGTGCCAAATGTTGTACTGAAGAATTTAACTCGGAAAGCTAATGCTTTTCTGGCCAACTTATTCAATGCCTGTCTTCAAAATGGCTATTTTCCAACGAAGTGGAAGGAAGCTGAAGTTATCTTGTTTCCAAAACCTAAAAAAGACAAAGTATGGTTAGTAACTACAGACCTATAAGTTTACTACCTACGCTGTCGAAGCTATTTGAAAAAATCGTTCATCGACGTCTAAACGACTACTTAAACGAGAATAATATCATTCCAGCAACACAGTATGGATTTCGTAGTAATTATTCAACCACATATCAATTACTAAGAATTACTAATACCATATCCAATGGATTTGAAGCCAAAAAGCATTCGGCAATCGCCTTCTTCGACATCGCCCAGGCTTTTGACAAAGTCTGGCAAGAAGGCCTGCTCTATAAAATATTACAACTGAATCTACCCGATTACCTTATTACCTTACCCGAGTCATTTCTTCATTTCTAAGAGCCAGAACATTTAAAGTAAGGGTGAATGCACATTATTCAGATCTAAAAAACATCTCAGCTGGAGTTCCCCAAGGCTCGATTCTTGGACCAACGTTGTACAATATTTTTACCCATGACATACCAAATTTTGATAAAGTAGAACTTGCAATGTATGCGGATGACACCGCACTCACATCTCAGAACTTCGACATCGATAATGCCATTAGTGATCTCCAAACAGCAACTAATGTATACTGCCAGTGGTGTGAGAAGTGGAGAATTCAGTTAAACTCAACAAAATGTGAGGCTAAAATCTTTACATTAAGACGCCCTCCCAACCCAACTGATTTGCGAGTTAATGGAATCGGAATACCTTGGAACGCGAAGGATGATGCTGTGAAGTACTTAGGATTATACCTAGATAGAAAGTTAACATGGGGCCTTCATATAAATAAAAAACTTAGTGAATGCTACACAAGACTGAACCTTCTTTACCCACTAATAAACCGAAAATCAAAATTAAAAATTAAATTCTCTGCTTTGTTATACAAATCTCTAATACGTCCCATAATCATGTACTGCTCCGTAGTTTGGGGAACAACAAGCCAAACAAATATAAACAAAGTGCAAGTAATGCAAAACAAAATATTCCGCATTATCTGTAACGCAGAATGGTTTATACGTAACAATGCACTCCACAAAGAACTGCATATGCCCAGTATTGTAACACCTGGACCCTTCTTTTTAAGGGATTAATTATTAATTTACCTCGGATAAGCTCATTAGTCGGAAACAGAGTCCAAACGTACTTTTCAGCCACCATACGAAGTTAACAAATACTCAAACAGAATTTCCTATATACACTTTTATTTGTTATAACTATGTACAAAATAATAAAGCATGAATTAACGAAAATAAAAGATTTCCGATTAGTTTGACGAATGATTAATTACAATAACGGCACGAGCTGCCCCTTTGCATGCCGCAACCAAATTCGCATGCGGATGAAAATTTACGTCGACGGCTGGAGTAGCTCTCTTCGGGCGGTTCGGGCTTCTTCGCTGTTCTGGCACATACGTGGACCCGCGCAGTGGCTGCGCCGCAGGAGATAGCTGTCAAAGTTCTCACCTCGTGGTTCTGTAAACAATCTACAAATTAAATCTATCAAAACACTTTTTCCACCCTTTCCGGGTGACGACAATAGGTTAAATTTGAACCCCGGGAGGGATGCCGTGGAGCGGCGTGATCACGAGAGGATTTATCCAAGCCCCGTGGTTCTCGTGAATTTGATTGTGGAAGCCTGGACGTTCCGGCGAAGTGCCGCAATTTTTAACAATTAACAGGTAAATTTACATTTACTTTGCGAGAGTGAAATGTTTCTAGTCGGCCGGCTGAAAGCCTTATTTTACAATGTAACGGGAGCCAACGTTCATGAAGTTACTGGGGTTTCGGCGAGCTCGCAAATTAATATTCGCAGCCGGCGTAAAAGTTCGAGTTCGAGCGGTGCAGGCACTCGATTTCGAAGCGGTCCAAAATGTATCGGGCTTTATTGCAATAGGGCCGTATATTTTTGACTGGGGAGAATAGATGACATCCAGATATTCATTTTGGCAAGCAACTAGGTCAACCCACGTAAACAGAGGACATTCAGGCGGATTTTCACCACTGAGTCGAATTCTGTTTAGTGGTGACTGCGAGATGTTTCCCAAAATAATTCACTAGGTCAAATCTACTCTCGGGAAGTTAACTAGTTAATAAGCTGTTGGCATCCAGGCGGATTCTCACCACTGGGTCGAAACAACCTATTATCTAGCTTGCTAAGTTCGGTCGAGCGGGATCTCCTGAAGAGAACTGGTGCTAGCCGGAAGAATCTCTCTTGAATGCCGGATGGGGATTGGGGATCTGGGACTGGGGAAATCGGTCTGGAAGGTCTCGGAGTCGGAAGGGAAAGTCTCGTGGAATCTCTCCTGAAATACGCTCTGTAACTGGTTTTATATGCTGCGCCAAAGCCATGAGGAGGGGATTCTGCGCGCGTTTAACCTTTGTTTCGATGCCCGGGCGGGCTTATCGGTTCGGTACAGGTGGAGGGTCTTGATAACGCTACGTGAGGATGACGAATACATTTGATCATATTATTTAATATGGATTTTACCAAATTTAAACGGAAGCTAGCGTTACACATGATGGTTCCTCCGGGAAAAAGGGCGCTTAGTGGACATCTTCATCAAGGAGGCTCTCAAAACAATGCAAAGATCACCTGGAGATCTCGTGATTATTGAGACCGGACACAGAAAACATTCAAACTGGGGTATAATCGGGAACTATATACGGGATGAGTAAAATTTTAATCTTCGGAAACTATATACAGGGTGAGTAAAATTTTAACCTTCGGAAACTATATACAGGGTGAGTAAATTTTAACCTTCGGAAACTATATACAGGGTGAGTAAAATTGTTTACTCTCAATTCTGGCCTAGTCGAATACAGAGGTTGCGGTTTCAACTTATATTCTGTCGGCGGAGAAATATGCATATGCGATACACACATTTATTTTACAGGACAGGGCGGCGATCGCGGTTTCGATCTACAGGTCCTTCAGGATATCATACATTCCGGAATCATGTTTTCCTGGTAATGGCCTGGATGCCATTTCATATGGTGCATTCTATTGCACAAAAATGTGCACTCTACGGAGGGAACGCGCGCTTCTTACAGGCACTGGGGCGAAATGCTACGTTCCAGGAGTGCACACAAACTCACGTTACAGGCGGTTGCAAAACTGCGGTCTCAGTTTGCAATTCGGCCAACTTTCACACATTCAAATGTTCGAACCTTTAAAATTCAAATTCTGGAGCCGGTACAGTCGCGGTTTCGACCTTCAATTATTCCGGGATTCTCTCAGAAACAACTAGGTTTCAGGATAACCTATAAATACTGGGGAAATTGTAGAGGCTGCGGAGACCAGCATACAATTTCAAAAAAAAAAACGGTGCACAGGATCGCTCTGGGACGCATTCTAAACTTACGCTCTCTGGAAATTTCGCGTACAATTTCGGGCAAACGGTGGGCGGTATTCTGGTAAACCCATTCTCGCCTTCGAGCTTCGACTATTCGTCTACGATCTCCTGTCATTATCCGGTTTTACGGTGACAGAAGCACGCTCCAAAAGGGAGATAACAGGGATAGCACTAGCAAACATTCTGGCATTTTAGCATTCACACTTACATTCATTAATTTGCAGGCGCACCACGTGCTTACACGGATACCTGCAGATATTCCGGCGGACGAGACATCAGGGTTGTCTCGGACGGACTGTGGACTACGAATTTCTTCGGATGGGAAATCGGAATTGTCTCGGACGGACTGCGGACTACGGATTTCTTCTCCTGGAATTCTTCTGGCATTGCAGAAGACGGTACTACGCGGGCGGGCATCTGGGCTGTCCTGGACGGTCCGTAGTATTATCGGCAATTAGCTAAGGCACCTCGGGGACGCAAAATCCCGTACCAGCAGTGAAGCCGCTGGTCCTTGAGGGTAGGAGAAGGATTTTCTGGACTGGACGGGATCTCGGAAAGATCTTATCTGGAACGGACAGGACCTGGACGGGGATCTGGGAATTCTAGACTGGGACATCTCGGTTTCTGGACTCTGGTAGATTCCCTTGGACGGCTAGGCTGTAACAGGTTTTGTACATTATTTAAATTACAACAAAATTTACTGGTTATCGGTATTTTACAGAGTTTATCGGTATTTTACAGAGTTTATCGGTCTCGGGCGCCATCTGGACAAGAATGGGTATTTGTTACTCATGTATGTGTGCCTGAATTCACGTTCCTGCTCCGGGCGCCATTGTAACACCTGGACCCTTCTTTTTAAGGAATTAATTATTAATTTACCTCGGATAAGCTCATTAGTCGGAAACAGAGTCCAAACGTACTTTTCAGCCACCATACGAAGTTAACAAATACTCAAACAGAATTTCCTATATACACTTTTATTTGTTATAACTATGTACAAAATAATAAAGCATGAATTAACGAAAATAAAAGATTTCCGATTAGTTTGACGAATGATTAATTACAATAACGGCACGAGCTGCCCCTTTGCATGCCGCAACCAAATTCGCATGCGGATGAAAATTTACGTCGACGGCTGGAGTAGCTCTCTTCGGGCGGTTCGGGCTTCTTCGCTGTTCTGGCACATACGTGGACCCGCGCAGTGGCTGCGCCGCAGGAGATAGCTGTCAAAGTTCTCACCTCGTGGTTCTGTAAACAATCTACAAATTAAATCTATCAAAACACTTTTTCCACCCTTTCCGGGTGACGACAATAGGTTAAATTTGAACCTCGGGAGGGATGCCGTGGAGCGGCGTGATCACGAGAGGATTTATCCAAGCCCCGTGGTTCTCGTGAATTTGATTGTGGAAGCCTGGACGTTCCGGCGAAGTGCCGCAATTTTTAACAATTAACAGGTAAATTTACATTTACTTTGCGAGAGTGAAATGTTTCTAGTCGGCCGGCTGAAAGCCTTATTTTACAATGTAACGGGAGCCAACGTTCATGAAGTTACTGGGGTTTCGGCGAGCTCGCAAATTAATATTCGCAGCCGGCGTAAAAGTTCGAATTCGAGCGGTGCAGGCACTCGATTTCGAAGCGGTCCAAAATGTATCGGGCTTTATTGCAATAGGGCCGTATATTTTTGAGTGGGGAGAATAGATGACATCCAGATATTCATTTTGGCAAGCCACTAGGTCAACCCACGTAAACAGAGGACATTCAGGCGGATTTTCACCACTGAGTCGAATTCTGTTTAGTGGTGACTGCGAGATGTTTCCCAAAATAATTCACTAGGTCAAATCTACTCTCGGGGAAGTTAACTAGTTAATAAGCTGTTGACATCCAGGCGGATTCTCACCACTGGGTCGAAACAACCTATTATCTAGCTTGCTAAGTTCGGTCGAGCGGGATCTCCTGAAGAGAGCTGGTGCTAGCAGGAAGAATCTCTTTTGAATGCCGGATGGGGATTGGGGATCTGGGACTGGGGAAATCGGTCTGGAAGGTCTCGGAGTCGGAAGGGAAAGTCTCGTGGAATCTCTCCTGAAATACGCTCTGTAACTGGTTTTATATGCTGCGCCAAAGCCATGAGGAGGGGATTCTGCGCGCGTTTAACCTTTGTTTCGATGCCCGGGCGGGCTTATCGGTTCGGTACAGGTGGATGGTCTTGATAACGCTACGTGAGGATGACGAATAAATTTGATCATATTATTTAATATGGATTTTACCAAATTTAAACGGAAGCTAGCGTTACAGTATTAAGGATCTGATTACTTCCAATGCTACCAACTTTTTCAACAACGTACACAAATGTCCGAGTGCAATCATTCATAATCTCGACACTCCCCCTCCCACAAGAAGACTGAAAAGACGGGTACCCACAGACTTAACCTTGATTAGCGATTCTTCGGACAGTGAATAAAAATAATATGTAATTAACTGTTTTAATTTTTATAGAGTAATAGCCTCTTAATGTTACTTAACTGTTATTTTGTATAATTATAATTATACCTACCATGTATAGCATTTGTATGTTGATCTGGTAAATTACACAAATTAAAAAAAATTATTATAAATTTGTCTCCTATTTTTTTCATAGATTTATTGAACTTTATGTTAACCCTAGAGTACTCGCGTGGCCATTTAGTCGCATGGCCATTTAGGATCAAGTACCCTCGCCGGGTATTTTTTACCCGAACGTCGTTTTTTACTTCCTTTTAGAATCAAGGAAGTATTGGATTCATCCCAAAAATTCGAAATTGAGTTTTCAACATATCTTCACGTTTTAGAGCCCCCTGAACCCAAAAAACATATTTTTTTCATTGGTCTGTCTGTGTGTTTGTGTGTCTGTGTCTGTCTGTGAATAGAATATTTCAAAAACGAAAAGAGGTATGGCGTTGAAACTTCATATGTAAGGCATAACCGGAAGTAGGTGTTTACTCTTGTGATTTTTCAGTTTTATCGATTTTTTCAAAAACGGCTCTAATTATTTTTTTCAAACTTCACATTTTAATGTGTAGTAATGTGAGATAGGTGATTTTCCAGTTGAATACTTCTAAAAAACACCCGGTATATTATTAAATTTTTGAATTCAGCTTAAAATTCTAGAGAAAATTTGTCTCTTCAGCTAACGCTCTATTTCGTACCATTTTTGTAGAATTTGTAATTTTGAAAATTTTTGACAAATGCTGAAAAATTGAAAATCAAATTGTTGGCTAATTATAAGATCACCGTAAAAGGAAGTTGTATGCGTGTATCACACCAGATTTTTATGTTTATTTACCACTTTCGATTAACTTGAAAATATGTGAACTTAATTATAAGTGGTATTAAACTTATAGTAATCTACATTTGAAAATTTTCAAAAAGTTTTCTGAAAAAGTATTTTTTTATATTTAAAGTTTCACTTTTGACATTCACATGGCGAATTGTCAAAATGTATGTTTAATAATGAATGATTAAGATATAACTGAATGGTTTCAAGATAGTATACCAAATTTAGTGGTGCTGAGTTGAAAATTAAATCTATTTGTTTTTGGCGCCCCGGGCTCTATGAACTAACTTAAAGTATTATTAGATTGTATACTAAATTTCGTGGTTCTAAGTTGAAAATTAAACTTTTTTTGCCCCCCCCCCCGGGCTGGAACCCGTTTCAAAACTTATCTACGACCTATCCGAAAGTACCACTAGTTAGTATACCAATTTGGTGGTTCTAACTTAAAAGCTGTATATTTACACTTGGAACTTTAAATTTTAGAAGAAGAAAAACTTTATTACTAAAGTGAGCTGCCTGCCCAACACAGGTTGCATAAATACACAGCGTACTAATCAGTCAAATGACATGAATTTAGAATAGAGGTAGTAATGTTATTAACAATATACCGGTGTCCGTTCTCAAAGTCGAACATAGGCGATTAACATTGTATTAGACGTTTTTGCCGATTCCTGCTCGCCAATTCAACTTACAGGGAAGGTGATGGTATCAATGAAAAGATAAAATTATTACGCACCAAATGAAACCAATAGGTAATAATATTCAAGATGCGATTTTTATTTTAAAATACTAATTTAAAACTTGGGAATTTTTAAATATGCCATGCCTTGCTTTTCAAGTTCGATACCATTTGTCAATAAAATGGTAATTAGTTGGCGTGAATCAGGTATTTTCTGTCAACGTCTGTTAAAATTATCTATAGAAAAATGAATTATTTCAATGAAGAACGAGTGAATGCACTAATGTTAATCGCCTATGTTCGACTTTGAGAATGGATACCCGGTATATATGAGACTTAAGTATATTAATAGTGTCAATTAAAACTTGTTCAGCTAATTGCACTAAAATATTTGAATCTAATTTAAAATCATCTAAAAATTTTATTGTATTCGCACCTATCGTACCATGAGCACCAAACCATAGACCAATCACTGACCATTCACGATCACCAAATGTTTCTGCGTATTTTTCTTTATAAAATGGTATGCATTTTTCATAAATTTGACATTTTTCTTGATGAATTTTTAAATATTGATCTTTGTCGTTTGTTTCGAATCTTATAGTTGGATTAATAATGTAAGCCTTTAATTTGTGATGGTCAAAGGCTATGATATCACTGAAACGATGCTGACCATTGTTGTCGACTGCATGTACTTCTTCAAAACAATTATAGTTTTTCTTACGAAGAAGTTCAGTAATTTTATGCTTAATCTTGTGATGTCTGCTAACGATCTGTGCATTATTCGAAGGACAACTACCAGTGACATGCGCAGGCGTTTCTTTCTCTCTGTTGCATTTGCGACAGAGGATGGAGTTATTCTTCGAACCAGGTACACCGTTTAGATTGGCATAATTTATGTTATGTTATGTTAGCCCAGGCCTATTAGGATTTAGATACAAAATCCTTCATAACCAGCTAAAGATTTGCATACGTGTTCAGAATAATGTCTCGAACAACATACTAAAACTCCCCACCTCTCCACCACTTGCGTCTCTAGATATAGCCCCCCTGCCTTCCCCCACATCGCACCGCCGCTTGCTGCGTTTAGTCTGTTTATTTGGGAGCGCGTGCATTCAATGTGCATTCAGTTGGCCGTTGGCATCATTTTAATTAACACCTGTGACCGTATACCCCCCCCCTCTTCACCGCGCCTTACAGACCGCGTGGTGTACGTGTGATCCAAGTTTTTGTTTTCTTCTTGCTTGCGTTGCCTCGTCGTAGGTAACAATGGATGACTGATTATTGTGGAATCTTTCACTTGATAGTGGCAAGGTTGTAACAGTGAATCGTGGTATTGATACGTTAATAAAGGCTAGTATAACAGGTGGAGACAGCCTAGAACAGGCTTTAAAACAAACCCGTCCTCTTCGTGTACACGAACAATGCAGAAAGAACTATACTCGCTCCTTGTCTATAAAATTAAGCAGAAAATGTAGTACTGCTAATCCGTAGTTAAATACTATATCAACGTGATCAAATGTATCTATTATTGACTTTAAAAAATCGTGCATTATTTGCGGGGATGAAGCAGATGGGTAAAAAGGAAAAAGCTTCCTCAGAAATATATATTTGTGAGATAACCATCTTAGAATTAATACATAAATTAAAATCTATTTCTGGGAAACGTAACGATTACTGGGGAAGAGAAGTCCAAAACAGAATGACAGGTAGTGGCAGCAGAAGGCAGTTACCACAAGGACTGCTATGGAAAACGTTTACAAGTTACATGTGAGCCTTATTACAAACAGGCTGACCTCCAAATTAGATCTATAGCAACCACGGGAGCAAGCTGGGTTTCGATCAAGTTATTGCACAAATGACCATCTTCAAACTCTCAAAAGCCGAATAGAGAAAACAGTTGAATATAACAAAGCTTTGGTTTTGGTGTTCGTGGACTATGAAAAAGCCTTCGACACCATCAACCAAGAGAAAATGTTAGAATCGTTAGCTGACTGTCGAATAAATCATCGCTACACGACAATAATTAAGCATATATATGAGAACGCCAAAGCGACACCATTTCTCCAAAATTATTTAACAACTTGCTCCAGTACATGTGTAAACAAATAGACTGGGAAGAGCTAGGCTTGAACATAAACGGCGAAAACCTGTGTCACTTAAGATTTGCGGATGACATAGTTCTAATATCTGACTGCATTAATAAAGCCCAAAAAATGGTACGAAGGCTGAACACGGCATCTCAAAAGATGGGTCTGAAAATTAACTTAACAAAAACACAAGTAATGACAAACCTAGTAATTGGTGGCGGTATATATATTGATATAAACCAAATCGAAGAAACAGCTTCTTACAAATACTTGGGTCACGAAATACGAATCAGCCGCGATAATCAGAGCTATGAGATCGCTAGACGAATAGGGTTGACGTGGGCAGCCTTTGGCCGGCTAACCAACGTTTTTAAATCGGCACTTCCAACATGTCTAAAAAGAAAGGTTTTTAATTAGTGTGTGCTGCCCGTTCTGACGTATGGCGCTGAAACCCTAACACTCGCTAAGAAGACGGCAAATAAGATAAGAGTTGCACAACGTGCAATGGAAAGATCAATGTTGGGGTTATCATTGACAAAGTGCCAAACGTGAAAATACGCCGAAGAACAAAACCAACAGATGCCGTAGAAAGATTAACAACTCTTAAGTGGAACTGGGCGGGACACATTGCTAGGATCAACGATAACCAATGGACCAAGAAGATAGTAGAATGGAGGCCGCGACTAGATGCTTTTAGAAATAGGGGTCGTCCATCAACTAGGTGGCATGATGATCTGAAACGTATCCACACCAACTGGATGCAAGTTGCCCAGGACAGGAAGCTATGGAAACAATCAAGGGAGGCCTATGTCCAGCAGTGGACTCTAGAGGCTGGTTGATGATGATGATGATTGATGATGTGAGCCTAGTACTGACCCTCCATTAAATATAAAAGAAAACGTGTTTCAGAAGCTGGTGTCAATACACACTTACAGAACTTGAAGATCATATGTCTCCAATCCTTGACGGAAATGATGGATATACTACTCAATACCTGAAACAAAAACTTATGAAACATTTTGGCAACAATATAATAATCACCAGCCGTAGTGGGTGAACTTGAATCGTCTGTTTTCGTGAGACTATGGACCTAGATCATTTGTATCTCCAATTCTTTTAGGCATTGCTACATATATACATCGCCATTTTGCCTCTCGAATGGCAATTGATATCTTGTGCAGTTTGGGTTTTATTGTGCCATATTCTGAAGTGCAGAAGCTTGAGAACTCCTTAAGGGCAGCAACTACTAAACATACCTCGGAGGCATTTATTTAATTTACTTTTGATAATGCCGATTTTAATATACGTACCATAGATGGCAAAAACACTTTTCACAATATGGGGTGCATAAAAATAGATACTCCTAAAGTCGAAAAAATTGAAGAAGTTAGAGTGAAAAGAAATGTTAATGATGAGCGGTCATCAGAAACATATACAAATCCACCGAGAAAAGGATTTTCACGTGTAAATGTACGAGAGGTAGATTTACTAAAAAATGAAAAATTATCCATGCAAGCTGTACTTTTGGATTACCTATGGATCTCCGGATATTGGCTTGATCCATCTCCAGTACCTAGTTGGAACGGTTACATGCAAATGGGTCTGCAGTCTGAGAGAAAATATGACATAAGTGATGTAACATTTCTTCCGTTCATCAACTTGGATCCCGGCAATTTGTGGGCTGATAACCTGACATCTTAAATTTGGGCTGGGCACTCATTAGCGACAGATATGCGTCGCAGGTGTAGCAAAACAACATATGTTGATATCGGCATGGTTGCTATTATATGTGATTGATGTGGCTGATGAGTGCTCGGCCTGTTTATCTGAAAAGGCATGTTCAATAATATATTGGACATTGCTTCTCTATGTTCCACCATTGGAATAGATAGGGCGATAGAGTAGAAGATAATTATTTCATAGCCATTTTCGATATAATCTTATGTAAAAAAGTTTCCCCGAACACCCTGTATATCTCAGGACGCAAGCGGAGGAGGGATGGGGAGTTTCAGGTAATGATTCAATACTACATATAGAATAAATGTACAAAAATTCAGCTGGTTATGACGCATTTTGTATCTTTGCCTAATTTTAATCTAATAATCCTGGGCTAACAATGAGTGATGAAGAAACATCTTTCTATGGTGCAGAAGACCTTAGTAGGAGTCTAGGAAAGGATTTTCTTGATTTATATAAAAACTTTGCTTGAAAAACTATTTTATAGTATTATAAACAATACAATATTTTGGACGATACTAACAGAAACAGACTTGTTGATCTTATTATTAAACATATTTACCATTACAGTGTTAACAGTAAGTATGCCTGCTCTACTCTAGCATTGTTGTAAGTTATAACAAAATATATATATGTTACAGTCGTTTAAAACATTGATCAATATGAAGTGTTATGTGGTAAATAACGGATCTTTTCCCAAGAGAGTCTGCTACTACTTATTATATACCGTATGTACCTAAAAGGGAAGTTAGAGGGACCCAAGGAAGATTTGTTGACAAGGCCCGAAATTTACTTTACCGAAGCGGTGATACCGTTACGTATAAATTAAAAAGAAAATTGGACGTTGATGCAGGCAAAGGTCCATCATATGTCGATCCACACAAAGGACAGCGAAGCAATCACATTTATCACCGGTAAAAAGAAGACTCTTCGATATAAACCACTCCCAAAAGTAAAACATCTAGATGTTGATAAAGGTACAGATAGCATAATTGTTCTACAGTAATTGCTCGGCTTTATCTCCAATATGCAGTTTATTTTAAGCGTTGTTATATTGTCTTCATAGTAATTCTTAATTACACTTGCTTGTAAATTTTGTACTTCTACTCTGCGTTTTTTTAAATATATGTATTGAAATGTTGCAGATTCAGATGTTGACAGTGATCAATTTTCAAGACTCCTATGTTCAGGACAGGTACTACAAGTGACTCTTCACCAAATCCATCAGCCTCGGAAATTCGCATAAGGTCATAACCCTTCTTTTGCTCAGAAATTTTTGGCTTGCAGCATAATGATGGTGGCGTTCTACAGTTGATTTTGAAATTATGTGCATGTTTTTTCTAATTGTTTCAGTATACAACGAATATAATTAATTTATTTGCAAATTTCTAATTGATGTAGGGTATATGTTTTAATTTACTGTTCCAACCGTTTCAATTTCTCACAGACTTTCGGTTTCGTAATTAGTTCTACGTCATATCAGTATATTAATTCGATAATTACTTTATTTATCTACGACAGTGTGTAAAATTGGCTTTTAGTTGGCAGTTTTACAGCCAGTCTTATAAAGGCCACTAATTAGACGTTAACTTTAATTCGCTGTTAAAATAAACAAAAGTGCATCAAAACGTTAGTGCTTATAACATTTTATTCATTAGTAAACCAACTTTGATGCGCTTTTGTCTTATTATAACAGCGAATTGAAATTAACGTCAGATTAGTGGCCTTTATAAGACTGTCTGTTAAGTTTGTAAAACGACTGTTTAATAACATATGTTCGTTAGATCCCATCGTCAGTAGCAACGTGTTTAAAATGATTTCATTAGACACATCGTCAGTAAGAATGTGTTCTAAAATTTTTAACCGCACAAAATTACGACCGGTTCTAATTTACATTTAATATTTTTTAGGGATTTACCGTGTTTTCTAAATTCTTTCGTAGATAAAATATTGTACGATACGCATGCGTAAAGCATCCTTAGTCACTCACGGTGCTTAAAATGCTGACTCACTCGCATTTAAACTCTGCCCCACTCATGACTGAAGGCTAGTTTTGCGCACTTTTATTGTAAATTACTATGTAGGTATGTTATATGCAAACTAACCCCGCAGTGAAATTATTTTTCATAATGTTCCTAGAGACATTATGAAAAATAAACACTTTTTTCCATGGATGCAACTTTTATTTCAAAAGTTACAAGTGACGTAACTAGAAAAATGTAATTCAAAATCACTTTGATATGTGAATTAGATAACAAAACTGGTGGGACATAAAACGTTGAAGGCATCATGGGCATTATGAGCTATGCGCCTGCGATTGTACCAAATGCCTTTGGATTGTACACTAACATTCTTGGGTGCTTATTTTTCTCATAATGCCCTTGATACCTTAATATCTATGTTACAAATGTTAAATTTTATATTAATTTGAATTTTTTAACAGCGTATATTTACGTTTGAAATATTTTGTTAATATTTGTGATAGAATGTACTTTCCTTTTTACATTTTTAAATAAAAAAACTATTATTACCTTTTCTACCTTCTGTCTTATTTGGTTTTGGTAAAATTGAAATGCAGAATCAGAAAACTGATAGGTAGTTTATGTAAAAGCAGGCAACCATTGTTGCAGATGTGAGTTGCATGTAGTCATGTGGATGTCATAATCGAAAACTTTATAAGCAAAAAATTGTTTTAAACAAACATTTCTGCTTTTATTTTAATATATCTGGAAATTTACCACTTTATCTGGTTCTTTATTAAACTGCTATTTCAGAAGCCACGACAAAAATTCGGAGGCAATTATTTTATAAAATATATTTTTGGAATACATAAGACCAGTGTTTCCAAACTTATCTTAAGCGCGACCCCTTTTTGCTGAAAAAAATTTGTTCGCGACCCTTGTTTCTCCTTACTCATCACTAAAACCAAAATAGCGACAAAAATAGCCTAGCCTAACTAAATTACAAGTAACTGATTGTCAAATTTTATTTTACCTTACCGTTAAGTTTAAATTAAATATTAAATTCAACAGTTATTTTAATTGCGATCTGTCCCACTAGTAACTAGTAGTTCTTGTGCCAGACTACCATTTACAATAAAAATAAATGATAAAAAATCGACTGCACACTGTAGGTACATCGCGATATCTTTAATAGTGTTTTTGTCTTATTTTGGAAATTCCCAGCGACCTCCCTAGTACCTCACCGCGACCCCCCAGGGGGTCGCGACCCACACTTTGGGAAACACTGCATAAGACAATCAGCGAATTTTGGCCTTTGAATATATAATAATATATGTAAGTGTTATTAAACAATTAAACGAAAACACAATATAAAATACAATATATTTTCAAAGGTATCTCCATGGATTTCTAGACATTTTCTGACTCGTCCGCTAACAACACACGTTGCTTCCTGAGTTGTTGATGTTCCTTCAGGCGAGCTGCAGCATTCAAACAAATTAGAAAATAATAAGCACTCATTCACAAATGCCGCGTTTGTTTTACGATTGACAGGTTACTGCTTGATAATTTAACAGCCAGTCTTATAAAGAATTACTTTTTTGACAGTCTGTATTAGTATCACTTATTTATTGCATTTATTTACAACAACAAAACGATACAGCAACAGTTCAAAGCAAATGCTCAAAAATACCACTACTGACTTCAATACACCTTCTAACTCTGTCGGCATAAGTGAAATTTGCTTCATCATTGAACAATATTGATGGAATTACTGGGCGATTAGCAATTACCCACCTACAAAATTCCAAGCGTCTGGCTTCATCTCCTAGGTGAAGGTGTTGTACACGTTAAGATGAAAAGGATACAAGCCATGCAAATGCAACGTTCGCTATACTGTTGCTTGTGGAACACCGGTTCACGTAGAAATTCTTCTTGTGCTTGTTGAAGGACTATGCTCTAGAAGAGAACAGGCCACCGCTGCCTGCTGAATCGTGTTACACTTCCTGCGACAAAGATGCCCTGCATACTGCAGTTTGCCAAAATGACCCTGTAACGTATTGATGGGATTACTTCATCATCATCAAAGCCAATCCATCCATCGTCGGATGTAGGCCTCCCCAAGTCGTTTCCATTCTGTTCTGTTGTGAGCTATTTGTATCCAGTTTCCGCCTACATGTCTCTTTATGTCGTCTGTCCACCTGGTTTGTGGGCGTCCTATTCCTCTTTTGTGGTGTCGAGGTCTCCATTCTATTATTTTCTTAGTCCATCTATTGTCATTTAATCTGGCAATGTGTCCAGCCCAGTTCCACTTTCGTTTGCATGTTCTGTGTATCACGTCCGTTACTTTCGATCTTTTTCTTATTTCTACGTTTTCTATATGGTCTCGGAGTGTCATGCCTATCATGCGCCTTTCCATTGCTCTTTGAGTAATCCGTAGTCTAGTCACAATCGTTTTATTTAAAGCCCAGGTCTCCGTTCCATACGTCAAAACAGGCAATACGTATTGGTCAAACACTCTGGCTTTAATTGTGTTTGGTAGTGTTGATGTTAATGTTTTTTGAAGTTTTCCGAAACTGGCCCACGTGAGGGATATTCTTCGTTTTAGATCCGCCTTAAGATTTGCTTTTGTTACTTCTACTGTTTGACCTAGGTATATATATGAATCCACTCTCTCTAATATTTGGTTTTGTATTGTCATTTCTGTGTTGTTTCCCATGTTTGTTTGGTTAGTGATATATTTAGTCTTGGCAATATTTATTTTTAAACCGACTTTTTGTGAAATTATTTGGAGTTCATTTATCATTTCCTGCAGCTCTTCTGGGAACTCACTAAATATTGCAACATCATCCGCAAAGCGGAGATGGTTGAGCCTTTCACCGTCAACTAGGATACCTTTCTGTTCCCAATTAAGTTCTTTAAAGAGATCCTCCAAGACCAGCGTAAACAATTTTGGTGACATAGAGTCTCCCTGGCGGACTCCTCTCCTCACCCGTATTTTGTTTGTTTTTTCTTCTTCGAGCAAGACTTGGAAGGTGGCATTTTCATACACATTTTTTATAATTTTAGTGTATCTTTCGTCTATTCTACAGTTGCTTAATGCATTCAAGACCGACCATATTTCAATGGTGTCGAACGCCTTTTCGTAGTCTATGAAGGCTATCCATAGTTCTATATTATATTCATTTGCCTTCTCTATTAGCGTTCTTACTACCTGTAGATGATCCATGGTGCTATATCCACTTCTAAATCCCGCCTGCTCACGGGGTTGGTAGCAGTCGAGTTTGTTAGATAGTCGTTCAGTTAGTATTCTAGTAAATAATTTATGTAACACAGAAAGGAGGCTTATAGGTCTATAGTTTGCTAATAATTCCTTGTTTCCTTTCTTGAATATCATTACCACCAGTGCATTATTCCAATCTTCCGGTATTCGGCCTTCAGTCAAGCATTTCTCGTACAGTTGTTGTAGTAGTTTTAGTGCTGGAAGGCCTCCATGTTTCAGCATTTCCACCACTATTTCGTCTTCTCCCGGCGATTTTCTGTTTTTCGTTTTATTTAGTGCATGTTGTATCTCATCTATGGTTATGCTAGGAATGTCTTCTGATCCTACATTCTGAATTTTAATTCTATTTTCTTCTTTCTTGTTTGGTGGTGGATCTACTTGCGTATCGTATAATTTTCCATAGTATTTTTGCACTGTTTCTTTTAACTGTTCTTTTTCTGTTATTATTTCATTGTTTTCATTTTGAAGTTTTGTTATTTGACTTTTGCCTTCTGACATAGATTTCAAGGTTTGTTTTAGGCTTTTCCCCTCTTCTAGTGTAGTTTTTATTTTTTCCATTTCGTAACTCCTAATATCCTGTCTAATTTTTTGTTTTATTGTTTTATTTATTGAGATCATATCTCCCCTGTCATCTGTGTTTTGTTTCCTCATTTGCTTCCGTTTACCTATTAGATTTATTGTTTCTTGTCTTAATTTTTGTTCTTTATTTCTTTTACTCTTTGATAGTGTTTGGGATATTTCGATAATATTTTTTGTTAGACTTATGTTGTATTCATCAAGGGACTCGATGTTGGTTATAGATGTAGAGCGTTCTTGTAAGATTTCTTGGTATTGGGTCGCTTTTGTTTTTAGTTGGTCTGTTTCGATATTTTTATGTGTGTTTATTAATTTTCGTCTTTCCTGTTTAGTGTTTATGTATATTTTGGCTCTTATCATACGATGATCGCTTCCCACATTTATGGAGTTAATGACTCCTGTGTCAAGGATTATATTTTTGTTGTTACGTATTATGAAGTCGATCTCGTTTTTTGTCCTGCCATCTGGACTCTGCCAAGTCCATCGTCTTCCAAGAGGTTTTTTAAAATAGGTGTTCATTATATGTAAGCTGTTTTCATTTGCAAAGTTCACAAGAACGTCTCCTTTTTCATTTCTTGTCCCTAGACCAAATGGTCCTAGGAATGTCTCTTCTTCGTTATTCTTTATTCCAATTTTCGCGTTGAAATCTCCCATTAATATTATGTATTTTGGGGGTTTCTCATGAAGTGCGATGTTGATTTCTTCATAGAATTCTTCTATTTCCTCGTCGTCGTGGTCTTTTGTTGGAGCGTAGACCTGGATTACTCTACATTTATCTCTCTTATTAATGTGAATGTCTATGAATATTATTCTTTCTGATATACTTCTTTGTTGAATTACTCTGTGTTTTATGTTTTTGTTTATTAGTATCGCAACACCTCCGATTCTTTTGTCTTCTTTTCCTTTGTAGAATAATTTATGACCTGTTTTCAATGTTATACATCCTTCTCCTAGTCTTCTTGCCTCGGATATACCTATAATATTCCACTTTATGTTTTCTATTTCATTTTCAAGTTCGGTTAGTTTGTCTTGTGTTGACATGGTTCGTATGTTGAATGTGGCTACAAATAGCATTTTTTTCTTCTTTTGTTTTCTGTTGTTCTGTTTGTTCGACTTCTTGCTCCCCCCATATTCCTTGGAGCAGACTGACAATTTCTTGTCAGTGCGGGATTCCGAGCGTCTCGCTCGACCCGCCTGGGGATTGTTTTCGGAAATCGACATTTTCATTAAAGGGGGGTTTTGGCCATACTCTACCACGCTGGCCTGTGCGGGTTGGTAGAGGGTAAGGGTATAGGAAGGGTGGATTAAAGTGTAGATGGGTATTACAGGTTAGGACATGATCTCCCCCGGGTTTTGGGAGGTGGGAAAGAAACATGGCTCGCGTAGGCAGGGGCGCTTCCCTGAAATAGACCTGTCTTCTATCGGGATCATAGAGGAGTGTCTACCCGCTACCGGGGGATTACTTGGCGATTAGCAATTACCCACCTACAAAATTCCAAGCGTCTGGCTTCATCTCCTGGGTGAAGGTGTTGTACACGTTTAGATGAAAACGATACAAGCCATGCAAACATAATGTTCGCCATACTGTTACTTGTGGAACACCGGTTCGTGTAGAAATTCTTCTTCTGCTTGTTGAAGGACTATGCTTTAGAAGAGAACAGGCCACCGCTGCCTGCTGAATCGTGTTACACTTCCTGCGACAAAGATGCCCTGCATACTGCAGTTTGCCAAAATGACCCTGTAACGTATTGATGGAATTACTTGGCGATTAGCAATTACCCACCTACAAAATTCCAAGCGTCTGGCTTCATCTCCTGGGTGAAGGTGTTGTACACGTTTAGATGAAAACGATACAAGCCATGCAAACATAATGTTCGCCATACTGTTACTTGTGGAACACCGGTTCGTGTAGAAATTCTTCTTGTGCTTGTTGAAGGACTATGCTTTAGAAGAGAACAGGCCACCGCTGCCTGCTGAATCGTGTTACACTTCCTGCGACAAAGATGCCCTGAATGCCGCAGTTTGCCAAAACGACCCTGTAACGTTTGAGGTTAACTATAATTCGTTGTTAAAACACACAAAGGCGTATCAAACTGTGTTTACTAATGAATAAAATGTAATAAACACTAAGGTTTTGACGGGCTTTTGTGTTTTAACAGCTAATTAAAGTTAACCTCACAAATGAGTGGTATTTATAAGACCGGGCGTAAATGTGCCAGCTGACTGTTAAATAAATCATATACTTACTGCTTTAATTAGGATTGTCAAATCTTTACTGTACCTTGAGTTTCATTATAATATGAAATTACTTCATAACCTATTCGCGCAAACATTTAGCATGGCTCTGAACCACGTTTGGCACGTTTAAAAGTCGGTGGCTCAACACAACTTAGAAAATTTATATCTGAGGGAACTTCAGGGCACAAAAAACACGCGTCACCCTAAAATCGCTGTTTATTCACATAAATTTCATTTTATTAAAATAGGGTACATAAATTATACATGATAAAATAAAATTGAGTATGCAGTTTTTGACGAATGGTTGCTTTTGTTCCTAGAATTCTTACTGCCGGTCTTATAAAGGCCACTAATCTGACGTTAACTTTAATTCGCTGTTAAAATAAACAAAAGCGCATCAAAACGTCAGTGCTTATGACATTTTTTTCATTAGTAAACAAATTTTGATGCGCTTTTGTTTATTTTAACAGCGAATTAAAGTTAACGTCAGGTTAGTGGCCTTTATAAGACTGGCTGTTAATGTCTTTTTCTTCGCATATGTATAGATTCTTGTATCAGCAAAGGCGTTGGAAATATATTTAATAATTTGTACTTCATGCACGTCTTCGCATACATCCACAACAGGGTGTGGTGGTTCAAATAAAGTATTTATTTTGGTAAAAAATGCCGCATAACTGTGCTTAAAATTCTTTGTTTGAACTTTTGATTTGTTGCGTAACCCAAAGCAATTTCGCCTCGAAATGCTTTTTCGGTGAATTTAATGATTTCAAAAACACCTTTTGAAGGTACACATAATTTACCGTTAGAAACAAATCTTGTAAATGCGTAATGTTTGTTTATATTAACAGTATAATTGTGATCAGGTACGTATTCCTGAATTAAAATTTGTTGGCAATGAACACAATCAAGTTTCCCAATAAATGTTCTTAAAATAAAACCACCAATGTAAGATAAAACATTTTCTTGGAAATATGAAAGTGTTGTGGTTTCAAGGTGTGACATTAATTCTCTAATTTGCATTTCCATTTCATCACTATCTGCATCATTAGACGCAGTTGTGGATCTCTGCCCATTGCACAAATTAAATAAAGGTGTTGAATTTAAACCCCTTTCAACACAATTTGAATTCATGCTAGCTGTTATACTATTCCGAAACAAAAGCTGTCGCAATGCCCACTTAAACTGCATTGTATTTGTGTTATTATTCCACCCGCCCCGTGATCGTATGCAAGAAAAATACAATTCAAGGTGATCCTGACAACATTTGTACGCCAAAAAAAAATTTAAGAGGCTTCTCAATATTCATCAATAGATCTAAAGCCAAGTTTTGGAAGCTGAAAATATTAGCAAGGAAACCAAGCGCAAATGTTTTCCTTTAATGATGTAAAATACTACTGCCCCTTATTTTTAATTGTCGTATGTAGTTTTCAGTTTCCTGGAAAACATTTTGCCAATAATTTTTATTATTTAAATACAATGGAGACTTATAACCCTTTCCAAATGCATTTCTGGAATTTATAAAATCAAAAATTCTATAAAAAATTCGTAAAAACTCTGTTGTAGCCTCGCTTACTATAAAATCATGATGGCCAGATAATCTTAAAAAATCTGTGGCGTTAGCCACACCGCTACTTATTGTTTGGGCAGCCAATCGCACATTCATTTTTTGTGGTGAAAATTAATATGAGGTCCTGACAAGCGATTTGCTAGTTTTAAATCCTCCTCTTTTTGTTTATCGTGTAGTTTTTGCACATATTTGAATGAAATTTCGCCAGCAGGGGATGTTATGGGAACTTCGGCAAATGCATTCCTGCATAATTTTAACATGTGGCAGGGATCCAAAATACAGTAAATTAGACTGCCCTTTTGTGGGTGCTTAAATTTTGGTATCATATTTTCTGGAGATAAATTACATCCTAAAGTTTCGAAAGTTTTAAAATTTGTACTTGGGCCATCACAAGTAATGGAGCGTACAATCATGCCAACCTCAAACAATTTTTGAATAGCCAATAAAATTAACTTTGTATAGTTGCAGTTATTTTGTTTGTATAAAAATAAGCAATATGACATTTAAATCGTTGAGAATATGATACCACTTGGAAAACTAACGCTTCAGTTGCCATTTCCTCGCTACATATATTCGAAATTCCCCCAAAGTCAACGTAACCAGAATATTTGTCTTTCTTCTTATCAAATACTACTTTTGACCTTATTGCCATAGCATCAAACATTAATGCAACGTTCTGTAAATGAGTACATGTAGAAATCTTTTCTTTTAAAAAGTCAAACACTTCAGTTAAGAAACCCACTTCACAGTCCCGGGATGATAACCACTTGCGTATCACTGCACTATGTGGTAAACAAATTTTACTACGAACAAACCGATATGCTTTAGGGGAATAAAAGTAAAGCGTAAGTGCAAATTCTTTCATTTCTTGAGTGTACCGCCTTTGAGTTGTTTTTGCTTTCAAATTTGCACTTTCACTTTTAAATAATTCTAAAGAAAATCCCTCAAAATTATTTATCAAAACATCTTCTAAGTTTGTGTGGCACTTGTTGTTAGTTTTTAAATATCTTATTAAGTCTTTCATGTTCCTAATTTTATTGTCTCTCCTCCTTAATTGTTGTTGCAAAACTTTGATTCTCCGTTTCATTTTTATTTCTGATAAACTTTTTTTTAAACGCCTAGGAGAAGTTTGTGTGCCAATGTCGGATGCATGGGAAACACTCGCATCGATTTCCATTCCCGTAGAGGTAGTGGATGGCTGTAATAGTTAATAACAGAAACAATACATTAATACAATTAATGTAACAGAAACTAAGCTAATAAGTAGAGCAAGGATATTTATGCATTTGCATGTATAAATGCATATTTTCAACATTTTTTAAGTAAAGTACATATTTAGCAAGAATAAGCATAGTATGTCATATTACATACAATTTTTGTTTTTGTATTTTCTGGATTGTAAAGGGTCTAGTATCGAACTTGCAGAAATTCCTCTTATTAAGAAACAGTTAGCGTTGTTTATAATTATGATTCACAAAATATTTTTCTTTTCAACTTAGAACTAGTTGCTCAAAATGAAAGTTATAAGAGGATTGGATTCCTTGCTTTTACTTAGAATAATTTGCAAGTAAACAGGGCAGACTATTAGGCTTAGTAAAATCTTTGAAAATAAATTTCAAGAATCCACTACTCATCTCTTTTGAAAATCTTGAATTGCATTACCCTTTAGAAAGTGGATGATTTGTAAATAATTCTAAAGCAATTTTTAATTATAAAATGGTTAAATAAAATTATGTACAATGTTTAGTTTTATTAATATTTTTATTTTTAATGTGTTTAGCTTAAGTTTGGGCATTTCTTCTTGTGTATTATGTAACCGCAAATAAAAAAGTTAATGTTTACCGCAAATTTTAAGTTTTAAAGTGCGTATCAAGTGCATATTTTATATGTTTCGCGCACAAGTGCATGCATATTTTTGAATTTTAAAGTGCATAACTATCCTTGCTCTACTAATAAGTATATAACTATGTACGTAAACATTTTAACTTACTTGTACTTCTGTGGTGGATAACGTTGAACGACGAACCATTTTTCTTGGTACTGCAGACTTCTTCCGTAAATGTTCCGGAAATTAAAAATTGATGGAACGGCATCCTTCTTTAAAAGATTTTTATTTAGAGAGGATTCTAAATAGTCCTTATCAGTGAAATGTTGATCACATAAGTAGTATAACTACACGGTTACTGTGACACTGGATGGCATGTCCATCCGAAGCATGACGTAATCATCCCCTTAGGGGGCGAGCAAGGTGACTGAAGAGTTTCTTGTAGGCGAAGAAGTATTTTTTGTGTCAACAATGCCCAGAAGGTTGTTGTAGGGGAGTAAGATTTTTTTTTGTCAGCAATGACCAGAAGGTCTTAATGTTGTGGTTGTAGAAAAAGGTGTAGACAATGACCAGAAGAAGTACTTGAATATTATAAATTAGCTAACGGTTAAAGCGTGTGTGTATTGTTGGTTGCCTAACCTAAGTGATTTATTTTAGATCGTAGTAGTAGTAGTGATTCATCTGAATTAGGCTAGCTGAGCCTCTACTTACGTTACCTGAGCGGCTTAAGGTGTTGGATTTGAGCTCTGGTTCGAACCTCACATCTGTCACTTTTGATAAAAAGAAAACAACATACATTTAACATATTTTATTTTAAAGTAGTTTCATTTTTATACCATTTGTATATAGTTTTAACATTTTTATGTGCACAGTTCAGATTATTATAAATATGTTGATTACAATGATATTTATTTATGCTGTTATACATTAATAAATTATTTAGATTAGGACATCCTAAACTTTCAACATTTATTATAACATTTTTATATTGCAATAACTTTGTAAGAGCTTGTTTTTTATTTTCACCCTTAACTAGAAGAGTTTCATCTTGAATAATATTTTTCAAGTATGGTACTAAATAGCAGTAAGGTAAGTCACTCTCGTTTGTAGTTTTCCAATCCAAACCATGTATATTGTCCCTTGTCCAGTTGAGGTGCCATTTTACTTGAGTTGTAAACCAATGAAATGGGGGCTGATTAATAAACGTGTGGAAGGTTGCTTCAGAGTCGATATCCAGAATCGCCAATTCTTTGATAAACAGTTCGCTGTTTTGGAATTGAAAACCCTGAATATCTACGATGAACATTGTGCTTCTTTTGTCTTACTGAAAACAGAAAAGGAAATAATGGTAAAAAGAATTTAATGAAGAATATTACCAGATTGGTTAGCTATGGGTTTGCATATTCTCGAAATTCTGTATTAGGGAGAGGGCTATGTTTTTGTCCCATAACCTTTTTTTCCAACTCATCAAATTCACAAGGGATACATTTGTATCCCTCTAAATCTGTAGCCCCTTTACATTTTGGGCAAATATATTTTACCTTTATAGGCATTTCTTCTTTCTATTTAAAAAATAAAAAAGAACTTACTGAACTACAATTCCTCGTTACAGTATAGGTCTGTAGTCGAATGAAGGTTAATTGATCGCTCACAGAAGCAAAAGAATTGTTTGCAATGTACACAATAAATGGTATTTAGAATTTCAATCTCTACACGCTTCATATTTATACGATTTGTGGGTGGGCTTGGAGTGGTGGGGTAGATTCGCCTTGTTGTCCCAGGCGCCATTATGAGGTTTTGGAATCTGTTTTTATCAGATACCTTTTCCCAAATTTCGTCATGTTTGGGTACTTTCTGTAAAACATAAAATATTAAAATTAAACTTATTAGTTTTATAATTTGAACTTACCTTATTTTTTATAAGTAGTATTTGAAAAGATGTGAATAGAATTAATTGAAACAAGAGAGAGATTATTTTTTAATCAACTTTATTATGAAAGCCCCATGGTAATGTATCAGGGGTGATGAAATTAACAATTCTCTTATCATCGTAAGGACTAAGTGCAACCTTTTTTTGTTGTATTGTATATACCTCATGTTTTTCCGACCTAATTAAATTTTGAAAAGTTTCTTTTACGGAATTATTAAATAAACATTCATAGTAATCTTTAAATGTAATAGTTTTTAACGATGATTTTGTAATCCCTTTTGCTTTTTTTATAGTGCCAAAATTTGAAATGGAATTTTCTACTTCTGAGTCATCTAATCCCTCATTTATTAGTTTTAATTTAAAGTTTTCAATATCAGTATCACTTTTCTTTACCCGCAATGTGTATAATTTAGAACGTATACCAATAAATTCAGTCATAATGTTTCCATTGTTTTCGTCTTTCATTAGTCCTAAAACCTTTTTATTTTCTAAGGGTATTCCAAATACATTATTTGGTGAATAATCTGAAGTGTCAAATTTAGATATATCCTCTTTTATATGATCATAAATATTTTCTACAAAAAACTGATAAATGAGACTATCAGTATCTGTGTAGAGTAATTTAGCCGTATTTCCGAATTTTTTCAAAATGTAATTATAATGAAAGTCGTACAAAAAAGTTTTAGAAATATCTAATACTGACAGCCCTACAAATATAGGCTTATTAAATTTTATATTTAATTTACTCGTTTCTATGATTATCATATTTTTACTAAAGATTGTACAACTATGAAAATTTGGTTGGGATATATAGTAACTTGCCCCATATCGACCTGACCATTTAGTTACCAATTTTACATCTTTATACTTTTTTACATTTTCTATTGTTTTACCAACAACAGCGTTATTTTATATATTTTATATTTTTTCAACCAACACGATTGATTAAATTTTAGACATCTATGAATTTTTTAAATTTTTAAACCTAATTTAATAGCTTATAAATTTTTATAATGAATAATGTATCTTTCTTTATCGAATAATGTCAATAATTTTCGTAGTTTTGACTGAGAACATGGTGGAACTAAATTCTCTGGACAAAGAGGTAAATCTTTACGTGTATCAAAAAGTGTTTGAGGATATTCAAGATCTACTTCAAAAATGTATCCAACATCGCTATTATCTGAAATATTTAAAAAGTTTTCCGAATATATTTCCTCGTTTTCAATCCACTTAAATCCTCCAGTAGGTAAGGGGTAACTCATTGCAGCACCGTAGAGGTTATTTACGTCATAATACATAAGGTAAGAGGTAATTTCATTACTATTATACTCGTCACCCATAAATTTATTGTTTGCTTTACCGTAACGATTGCTGCATTGAGAAACACCTCCCCTTATACCGCGTTCTACAAACAAAACCATATCAATGTCCGACAATAATGTCAATTCCACACCAGTTATTTTCAACATGCTATCAAATGCTAGTCCAGGAGCTGTAAAATAATGAACACTATCTAATTTATATGTGGTCATACAAGTGTTTCGGAAATTTTCAAAAATATCTGTAAGGAGGAGCACATCTGTTGTTAAATATAATTCAGCATATTCTTTCAAATTTTTAATTTTAAATGTATTCCAAACAGTACATGCATGTTCATAATCTTTTTTTGAAATATTTTCTTTATTTATGCTACTATAAAACGATTCTTGTAATGGCAAAGCAGTATCCTCTAATTTTTCCCAGCAATCAAGATACTCGTAAGGGAAAACACCTTTACGAGTGACTAATTGAAACTTTTCGTCATTTTTAAAATATGATTTTGTAATAATTTTTTGACTATCGGGTAAGTATGATGATAATTTATCAAGACTGCTAGCCATAAACCTATAGGAATCTAAAAATCTAAAACTAATATTGGTATTTTCAATGAATTTTGTAAATGATATATATTTTTCTTTATTAACCGGAAGTAGGCTAATTTTTCCTTCAACTTCAGTACTAAGCGCTTTTATAAAAAAATGGCTGTCGTATCCTGATAAATTGTTAAAAAATACAGGTATTACATGTGTATCTGTATAGTTAAGATTACACTGATTATGTGCTGCTCCCCTGTATAATCCCGTTAGGTGACAATGATCTTTTATTTTTTTATCGTGAGGTTCAAATGGGTGTAAACATATGTGACAAAATTTTGATGAACAAAAACTTGATAGTTCGACATTAGTTAATGGACGCAATGGAACTTTTTTGTTTAAAATTGATTTCAGTCGATGCGCTAACTTTTCAAGTTCTTTATCAAACCATACCTCACAATTTTTCCCTGTATATAAATTGAATTGTGAAAGTGAATCATCATATGAGCATTTAATATAATAAGCAATGCTAAATGGTTCATGTTTGTGATACCTCTTAGTATTACTTAAGAGTTTATTATATTTATGTTTTCGTAATATACTTTCGATATCCGCATAGATAAAGAAGCTTGCTGGTATTTTATTTTTAAAATTTTTGAATATAATTTTCTCATCTTCAGGCACAACTATTTTAGACTTATTTGAATTTTTACAATCAATTAAATGTTTTTGTAATGTTGCATTTGTATGAAAATGATTTAAGCATCGCTCGCAAAACCATTTCTTATTTTTAATATTTCCTACCTGCTTGTTTAATAACGTAAGTTTTTAATATATGGAAAATGAAATGATGGGTTTTCAAAATTTCGTTTATTATTATTATTGGAAAATTCGTAATTGTGGTCACGTGCAATAATAAGTAAATTTATACAGGTTGAAAAATTATTTTTGCTGAGGCACACTGGTACTACGTCCATTTTTTCGATTGTATAAACATTAATTGATCATTCATTTTCTCAAATTTCGGAATACTTTTTAATGTAATAGGAAAAGTGATATTATCATACTTTAAAACTTCACTAAAGTGAGGGTATGATGAAACTCTTAGAATATTTTTCTTATTGTTATCAACTGGGTATAAAGCACATACAATACACCATAAAAAGCAATACTCATGATTATTTTTAATATTTATAACACTTTTAGTATTCTTTATAAATTGAGGCAAATCAACATATGTTGATAAACCATAATTTATTGGCGTATAATTATTAATATTAATTTTTAAATGTAGAATTTCAAAAAGAGCCCAACCACTGTCGCGTTCTTGAAATTCCTCTAATTTTGGTAAGAGTTTGTCAGTTACATGTTCCTGATACCAGATTTTTAAATTTGTAGTATTATCAATAACATTATTTTTAGTTTGAAAATGTTTTAAATCAGTTTCACCGGTTTGTGGTTTCACGAAATTACCCGTAAAAATTACATTAACTTTCAATAAAGATTTTTTAATTCATTTTTATTTTAATTGAAAAACTTCTAAATGCTCTTTTAAAAAATTCAAGAGGGTCTTTTATAAAATTTATTATTGCACCAGTTCGTAACCTACCTTTAAAACAGGACTCGAGGTCTCGCCAAACCAATCTTTCTTGAAGTTTTAGCTTTCTTCGATTTGAACGTTTGGCTGTATCTTTCTAAAAACGATAGGTGATACTCAACTTTAGAAAATTTTTTAATGCATACCTCTTTGTTTTTTAAACACTTTCGAACTAAAGCAATTGTTTTACGCAAATAATTAATATAACTTTTATATTCATCTCTTGTTTTAATTATTCTACTCACCCCTTCAATTTTCTGAATTATTTCACCAAGGACACCATCGATTAATTTTTGCGAAGTCATTGTCAAATATTAAACAATTTAAATGAATTTGAGGAACAATTCTTTTGAGGGCGATCTGTTAAACTTCAGTCGATAACGAATTTCACTTTTGGTTAGTTTAATAATTGATATAGCGTTTTACCAAAGATGCACGTAATCTGAACAATCTACACTCGGTGAGGTTTCAACGTAATACTCGATGCACGTTTTAATGTGTAATGTTTAAATACTTGTTAACTAATGCAAATTATTTTAATAATTGCTTGTTGGCAGCGGAAATGTTTTACATTATGCAAATATCTGTTTACTTGAAAACGCACTTGATGCAAATTGTAGGAATAATTAGCTTTATCTAAATAAATATGCATGTGTTTGACATAGTTCTTGACCTTGCATTAGATAACGTTCCGGGTTCGTGATTGCATGATGCAACTTTATGTGTTTTTGCATACTTGCTGTTGGCTAGTGTAATTATTTTAATAATTGACGTAGTTCTCGACCTATTATTTTTTTAATTGCTTGTTTGCGACGGAAATGTTGTACATTATGCAGATATCTGTTACTTGAAAATGCATTTCGGATGATGCAATTATGCAAATTTGGAAAATTTATTTCTCATTACGTAAATTGTGTACTGCAGATTTCAATTTTTAATGATCGAGCGTATTAGTATATAAAGACTATTTTAAAACAGGGAAGATATACTAATACTAGTACAACAATCGAAATGGCTACTACCCCATTAACAATCATCGATAAAGTTCAGTTACCCCTGCATGCTTTACACGTCATAGTAAAGCAGATTTTTCAGTAAGTTATTTTTTCTTTTTAATACCTTTAACTTTAATGATGTCTTTTTCTATTAGATATGGTATAAAGGAGATTTCTTTAAAGGGTGATACAATTTTTATCGCCCATACCTATTCTCCTAAGGATGCGACACTTACAAGAAAATTTAGGAACCTCCCAGTGCGATATATAAGGACCAAAATTGAAACCGAGGAAGAGCTCAAAGTTCTCGAAAAAGCTTTGAAGAGGTTTCATTTCAATTTACACGAAGATGACCAGGAAGAGCTTGAACTCGCTGTTGAAAGTAGCAACACAAAAAATTAAGGGGTCGTTCGACAGCACTGAAATTAGAAGCACCACCGCAATTACCAGTTGTTACTCTATCCAGCGACGAAGATGATGGGACACAACCACCTCCAAAGGGGCAAAAGAGACCAGCACCAAATCAAATTTTCGACCTGTCATCCGACGAAGAAAAAGCAGAGGCCGAGACAACCACAATCGCCAAAGAAAAAAAAAAGGTGCAACCAATTCAAGAGGATGATGATAATGATGATGTGTTCCTTCCCATCATAACTCAAGGTCTTATTTAAAAATATTAATTATAGCTTTCAGGTGATCTTTATGGCCCCACGAAGCTGCGATGTCCTCTTCCACATTCTATATACCTTCGGCATCAATAACGTGACCGGTGGATATGCTGTCAATATATAGAGCAGAATCCATAGGTCATATTACAGATGCCGAAAGGATTGTACATCGCTGCTTCCTGGGGACATAAAGACCACCTGAAGGTATAAAAACTTTGAGTTATGATAGTGAAGCTGTATTTTATTTAGAAACAATATTAGATGTACAAATGTTTATTTCATAAGAGATGTACAAATGTTTATTTCATAAAAAATATATTTTTTTAAAACAGTTCTTTTTTTCTTTTAACAAGCTTTTATTCAAAACTTGATGTTTAAGGTTCATATTCACAGTATGAGGAGGAAACAATTGGTTTACATATACAAAACATTTAATACGTTTCAAAAATTTAAAGTTTTTATGTTTGAGAGCTGAATAAAATTCATCAGCAGTTCTCCACCAATAATCTTGGTATTAAACAGGATGTGTGCCTATAAGCGATTTAAAGTTGAACTTTCCACACCACATTTTGTTAGCCTCAAAGGGTGTGATTGGATAGTAATTTTTATATGAACCAACGACATATCCAATGGTAAGGTTTTTCCCATAGATTGTTTCAACAATTGGTGTAGCTGTAAATACGTGCAATATTTTAAAATAAAAGCAAACGGTAGTCCAAATTTTTTATACTTACATATAGGTATACTATCCTTGGTATAAAATGCTGTGTATTCGTTTACAATAACCGAATCTTGATGTTTTTCATATAGCAAAAAGGAACCGCCGCCTTCAATAGTATAATTTTTTTCGTTAATCCAAATTTGTGCATTAGCGTTGTATATTGCTATCGCTAACAGCACAACAGTTGTAAAATTCATGTTGATTATAAAAGTTATCTAGTCTTGACTAATTCTACATGAATATGCTTTCTACTTATATATGTCTTGATTTCTTAACAGTCAGCAATTTATAAAAATAATTATTACGTTATGCAATGTTATTTTTGTCTATCCAACTATTATGCTTCTCACTAAATCCTAACCATTTAACAAATACTTTATTTTTATTACGTTTTAAAACTTTTTCAACCAAATAAACATCGCTATATTTCACCTTTTGCAATTGCTGATCATAGAACCCACCTTGAATATCTATATTATTCATATCTTGTAGTAAATATGTTGTGGGGTTGGTTAATTTTATTTTCTTAACTTGAATATTTCGGTAGACCAGTTAGGTAAGTATTTTTTATCAAAAACTCCGCGTATTTTGGATATACGAACATTGTCTCCTACTTTAAACTTTGAATGCTTATCGGCCTGTTTTATGTGACTGTAAACTGTTTGTAACAAGTGCGTTTCGTTTTTTTTATTAACATCTACAGGTTTTAATTCTATTGTTCTATGTTTTGTATTATTATATCTATCAACAATTTTTGGTAACATATTTATCCATTCATAATTCCCCTGTAAGCTAAATTCTTTCCACATCAAATTTTTAAGTGTTCGGTTAACTCTTTCTACGATACAAGCTTTCTTCTCACTGAACACGTGATAATGACGTACATGAAATTTTTTTAAAACTTTTTTAAAATCTTTATTAAAAAATTCTGTTCCTAAATCTGTTTGTAAATTAATTGGTTTTTCTGCTTTGAAAACATTTTCCATTGCTCTTGCAACCTCCAAACCTGATTTGGTTTTCAAAGGAAATGCCCATACAAATTTTGAAAAACAATTAATTACAACCAATATGTATTTATAACCTTTGTTTTCCTTTGAATATGGAATCATTTCGACAAGATCAGCTTGAAATAAATCATATAACGATTTTATAATGACCCTACGTCGTTTAAAATTAATTCGCGCATTTTTATGTAATTCTTCAACAACTTGTCGTTTCACATGGGTTACATAGTTTGGTTTATTTATTTTCGGGACACTAAGTTTCTTTGATGTCATCTTCTTGTACACTTAAACAATGATTCTAGCTTCTTTTAATTCTTCGATGATCGAATTTATTTCGTTTTGGTGTCCTGTATGACCAGCTTCTTGAGATGCAGTTAGTAAACGTAATCTTTCCACAAGTTCATTTGGATTGTCCCTATGAATATAATCAATTGGGTTATTGGTTACTTTCATCAACAACCCTTTTCCACTTATAGGTGCAATTATTTCTCTATACTTTGCCAGTTTACTACAATCAATTTGGTTTGTACTTTTGTAATACCGTCTGTTTGCGTTTGTTTTGTCAAAAATTTTTTTATATGTATTTTCATCATTAAGTGTATAGTTGACAGGACGTTTTTTAAATAATAATTCATACAGTCCTTGTGTTCCTTTATACTTTTTTCCTTTTACAACTATGTCAGAGCCATCTATATGAACTATTGAATCACCTATATAAAACTTTTCTGTAATTTCATCATGTCTGATACCATACTTATGATCAAATTCGTTGTTTTCATCCATTATCATCTCATGTATGTACTTTCTAGGTAAAGGTTCTTATTGATCTAAATAATCTGAGAATGACTTGTCTGCGAGTTTAGATGCTCCTGTTGCTTGAGCTTCTTCATATTCATCTATTGCGGTGTTTCTGTATATAACATATTACTTTGTTCACCTTCTATTACTGGCAGCTCTTCATTTTTAACACCATACAAATTACGATTCACATCTTTATAATCCACATCATTGTAGTAATCATCTTCAAATTGAAATTTATGATTTTTATTTCCTTTTTTTCCAGGATCCTCTAACTTGCTCTCGATAGTTTTGCAATAGGGGAAAATATTTTCTCTTGCGTAACCATACCGTGTTTAATTAAATCAAATTTGTTTTTAATGATTTTACGTTTGGCTATTAACTGCTGCTTTACTTTTTTATCACTAGAATTCATTTTATATCAATCAGGTTTTGCATCAGCTTAAACAGGTTAACAGATATTATCAGCTTGAAGATCCGTTTCTTACTATTTTTCTTTTTATGTTAATCGAGGTATATATAATAATCAAATCCCTTTCTGTATCTACCTTCGTTGGTTTTACAGTCTTTAAAAATACTTAAAAATCCATACGGTTCTTGCCAGCATATTAAACACATGTTTCTAAAGTTTTCGTAATTCATATCAGTACCAACATGATCGTTAAATACGTGTCGTAAATTTAGTTCATCTTGTTTGAAGAGTATCAGAGTGTTAGTGTTATCTCTTATCAAGTGCTTAGGAATTTTTGCATATGTTTGACAGAGATAAAAGGAATCTATGTGATTGTGTCTGCCCATGCTAAAATATTCTCGAATTTTCTCTTGATTATGACAAGCGACATCGTCAAAGATAAATATTGAATTTGGTTTAGCTTCTGAAGGTTCTAAAATATCTTCACAGCTGCTGAATGTATAAAACCCTATTCCTTTTATAGAATTTATCAGTTTTTTTAAATATAAATACTTTGGTTGATTCAGAGATTTAGAGTAAATATAGATGTTTTCAAATTTCAGTCCATTCTCATCTTCTATTAAACAAAGCATTACATTTGTTTTACCACAATTTGAAGGACCAATTATTATGCATCGTATAGTTGATGGCAGAAGGAAACCATGTTTCGGTACTTTTTCCTTCTCAAAATCATGATTTTTTACACTGAAAGTTATCTTTTGTTTTACTAATTTCATTGTTTCGTGGTTCACACTGGAATAACTATAACAACGAGTAAAACCAAATTTATATTTAGTTGTTTTGTAGATATCATAAGAGAGAGACGTACAAATACAAAAAATGAAATGTTACAATAAAATGTCTTCGGGTAAAGGTTTGTTAAACACACTTATAAATAAGCTGCCATTTGAAGTTCACCTACCAGGTTACAATTACTGTGGTCCAGGTACAAAGCTTGACAAAAGGTTAGCTAGAGGTGATCGAGGCATTAACGGACTTGATGAGGCTTGTAAAGAACATGATATAGCATACGCAAATGAAAAAAGTTTAAGTAATAGACATGCAGCTTATAAAGTGTTAGCTGCTAAAGCTATGGAACGATTTCGATCACCTAATGCTAAGTTTGGCGAGAAAATGGCTGCATTAGGTATTGCAGGAGCAATGAAAGCTAAAGTAAAAGTTGGTATGGCATACAGGAATAATTTAAAGAGAAAGAGGGATAACTGTATAAAAATAATGAACAAATGTTTGAAATCGGTAGAAAAAATTAAGAAAGAAACTGAAAATTGTTTAAAAACAATGGAATATTCTTTGATAGATATGAAACCGAATACAAACAATGTCGAAATAAAAAAATCAAAAAAGAAACCTGTAAAGAGAAAAAAAATTGAAATTGATACTACACACAAAAAAACAAAAAGGAAACCAAAAGAAATTGAAATAGATACTACACCCAAAAAAACCCAACCACCTGCACTACCAACACTACCTCAACCAACAGCGATGGATGTCGATCATACTTTAATGCTTAAGAGAAAAGCAAACTTTGATGATGCTGATGATGGAATCATTTCTGCAAAACGTCTAAAACCACATTTAAAACATGCAATAATTAATAAAACTGCAAAACCAAAACTTACTCCTTTAAAAAGAAAAGCACGTAGTTCAATTCTTTCAACAAGAATTTAACCTCCGATAGTGCTAAATGACAAAAAGGAACATGTTTTAGGACTCATTGATTTTGTTAGTTCAAATTCAATAGCAAATGTGGATGCTTCAAACAACAAGTTTTATTATGGAAAAGAAGTAATCGAAATTCCTGAAGGTTCCTATGAAATTCAAAATATAGAAGATTATTTAAAAAAACATATAAATGATCATGAAAAAGAAATTGAAGATAAAACATTTTTATCTATATCGGCAAACCTAAATACCTTAAAATGTGAAATAAAGTGCAACAAAGTTATAGATTTTACAAAACCTAATAACATTGGTAGCTTACTAGGTTTCGGTAAACGTTTCATTCCCAAAAATACAAGGTATACATCAGATTTCCCGATAGACATACAGAAAGTTAACGCAATATGTATTGAATGTAATTTAGTTACAAATTCGTACAACAACGAAAAAGCTGTGCATATGTTACACATGTTCTACCCCACTGTACCGCCAGGGTATAAAATCGTTGAGGTTCCAAAAAATGTCATCTATCTACCAATCAGCACACGTCATATTGATGAAATAATTATTAAAATTGTTGATCAACACGGTAATTTGGTTAATTTTAAGAAAGAATTGGTGACGGTTAGAGTGCATTTGAAACAACACTAATATGGTGTTCCTATACAATATCAACTCATCACTCTTAAATCCAACAACACCTATAGTGATCAAAGATATAAAAACTGCAAACATTGATAAACCAAACAGTAGACATATAAACTTGAAGAAGATAACACCGGAGAATAAACTGTTCCTACAGTCATTGGGATTTGAGTTAGTGCAAACCCATTCGAGAAAATAAAGATTTTTCTCAGTTCTTATTCGTAAATAAACAAAAATGAGTTTCAACGTTTTAAATATTGGAGAACGTGTTCTTGTAGACAATTCTATTGTTAATTCTGAATATCATACTCATCAGCCGTATGCAGCCACAACCTTTAATAACAACGATGAAATTAGAATACCAATACAAACTCAAAATCTTATAACTCTACCTTCACAGAGTTATCTTTACATCGAAGGTAAATTGGTTGATGGAGATAACAAAGCTAGTGGTACATTGAGTTTTGTTAATAATGGTATTACATTTTTGTTTGATGAAATTCGATATGAAATTGGAGGAAGTGTTATTGATCGTGCAAGAAATCCGGGAATAGCTTCAACAATGAAAGGTTACATTTCATACACGGATAATGAAAGTAAACGATTACTAAATTCAGGATGGTCTCCTTAAGCAAACCCTTCACTAATTGATGAAGATGGTAATTTTAATGTTTGTATACCGCTTAAAATGCTACTTGGTTTCGCTGAAGACTTTAGAAAAGTTATTATGAATATAAGACAAGAACTCGTACTTATTCGTAGTAATTCAGATTTAAACGCTATTCAATCGACTAATCCTGCAGAAAAACAACCAAAGGTAATCTTAGATAAAGTGGCATGGAAAGTTCCTCATATAGCAACAGCAGATGTTGAAAAACTACGACTCTATAAATATATTGAAAAAGATGTGGACCTGGATATTGCATTCAGATGTTGGGAACTCCAAGAATTTCCTCTGTTACAGCAAACAATGAAACACACATGGGCAGTCAAAACAACTAATCAACTTGAAAAACCACGATTTGTTATCGTTGGTTTTCAAACCGGTAGAAAAAATGATAAAACAAAGAATTCAAGTCACTTTGATCACTGTAATTTAACAAACATGAAATTATACTTAAATTCAGAAATGTATCCCTACGATAATTTAAATGTTAACTTTAATCAGAAAAAATGGGCAATTCTATATGAAATGTTTGCACAATTTCAATCATCATATTATTATAAATATCAACGTGAACCATGCTTCACACATATGGACTTTAAAGATAAAGCTCCGCTAGTGGTAATTGACTGTAGTAGACAAAACGAAACAATTAAAAATGGTGCTGTGGATATAAGATTAGAGTTTGATACAAATGTTAATGTACCAGCAAACACATCTGTATATTGTCTTATTTTACACGACCGTTTAGTTAAATATAGTCCCTTAACCAATGTAATAAAAATTCTATAATTTGTTAATTTGTATAACTAAAACAAATAACAATAGCATTAATTTGTATGATACCCTGAACTGTGTAGATAAAACTGATAAAATTTTGTACAAATGTTAGTACTTGAAATAAATATTTCTACACTTTGTGAGTTCTTTTTAATTCAACTTATTAAAGTTGCAACGCCATATGTGTTAGTTGTCCTTTAGTTCTTTCAAAGTTATACCCTTGAGATAACTACTGTAATTGCTTGATAAAGATATCTTTGTTTAAAATTATTCCGTTAGTTATTACTAAAAACGCGTGATTGCATGATGCAACATTGAATGTTTTTGCATACTTGTTGTTGGCTAATGTAATTATTTTAGTAATTGACGTAGTTCTCGACCTATTATTTTTTTAATTGCTTGTTTGCGACGGAAATTTTTTACATTATGCAGATATCTGTTTACTTGAAAATGCATTTCGGATGATGCAATTTTGCAAATTTTGGAAAATTTATTTCTCATTACGTAAATTGTGTACTGCAGATTTCAATTTTTAATAATCGAACGTATTAGTATATAAAGACTATTTTAAAACAGAGAAGATATTACAACAACATGTCTGCTTCTGCTGCTAGTGTTTTTTGTGATTCTCCACATTTTTATAATGAATTTGTGGAGTTTATAACAACAAAACCGCTACCAATACCACCTCGTCAACTCCACGCCGTAGTCACCGTCGATTACACGACGGAGGTTGGCAACGAGCAGCTCTACGAGATCACCGTCTTCACAACACCGCCAACCCCATTCGGAGGTCTCGAAGAAATCGAACAGTGGTGGAGTCAAAATATTGAACAACCTATAATACGATTTCTTTGGCGATTAATAGATGGTGATGTTGTTGCAATTAACTATTATTGGACTTAATAAATATTTTAAAATATATGTGTATTTAAATGTATAAAAAGTAGCTCGACTAGGATTCGAATCTAGGTCTCCCTGCATAATCCGCAGCGGTACATTGTACCGAATCCCGCAGATCAGGGTGTGTTACCCCTACACCACCGAGCCTTATAAAAATAGTTGGTTTTTACAAAACTACTACAGGTAAAGTACATTTAGGTAACGTAAGTAGTGGCTCAGCTAGCCTAATTCAGATGAATCACTACTACTACTACGATCTAAAATAAATCACTTAGGTTAGGCAACCAACAATACACACACGCTTTAACCGTTAGCTAATTTATAATATTCAAGAACTTCTTCTGGCCATTGTCTACACCTTTTTCTACAACCACAACATTAAGACCTTCTGGTCATTGCTGACAAAAAAAATCTTACTCCCCTACAACAACCTTCTGGGCATTGTTGACACCGGTCTAGGACAATAGGGCGCGGCCACACGGGCGCAGCCGTTACGGCGCGGGACAGTAGGGCGCAAGGACACTCGAGCCCGGGACACTAAGGCGCCAAGACACTAAGACGCGAGGACGCCAGGGCGCTGGCCATTAGACCGCGAGACACTAGGACGCTAAAATACAAATAAATGCTTTAATATGAGGTGCGAAGGCTACTTTTGGCTACACCACTAGTTGCTTTCTAAATGTAAAGCAGCTAGCTACGCTGTCGTTATTAAAAAGAGCTTTATTGCCTAGCCATTTTTCAAAGATAAGAAAAGTAGAAAAATTATTTAGTCTGCTATCCTAGATGCAGGTTCTTACTGCAGGTAAAATTTAGAAATTTTAATATTTGATTTCTTTTGGTGTTTGAGATTTCCAGTTACACATTCCTTGATTTTTTAGCTTCTATGAGGAAAATATTTCAGGATTGGGCGAGAGCTCCTTTATCAAACACAAAACGTCACATTTCTCAAACTCATTCGTTTGAATTAGCAGCCTTACGAGTAACCTTGTGGCTCCCGGAGTATAAACTAAATATCAATATATGTATTATAAAAGTAGAAATAGAGAAGTTTATTGATATGAAACTAAAGTAACTATTTTAAATACCAACAAAACCATTTTTAATCATTTATTTTACACTACGTACCTATATAACTAAGTATTATAGCCATTAACAATATGTGATTAATTCAGAACCTTTGATTGTGTGAGTCACACAATTTTAATTGGTACGTTAGAAAAGTATGATATTCGTGGAATTGAATTGGAGTGTTTGAGATCTTATTTACATATGAGCTCTCAAAAAGTAATTGTGCGATATCAAAATGCAGGAATATTAAGAAGTTCACATCAAAATCTAAATAAATTACGTTGTACAAAATAGAGCTGAGAGCTGTGGATATTTAAAATGTATAACTGTGAACAATTTTCATCCAACGATTTAAGTTTGCCGTGGGTAATTTTTACCTGACCCTTCCAGGAATGAAATAAGTCTTTCATAACACAGTACAAATTTGAGAACATCCTGTCTTATTCTAAATGTCTTGTAATGTCCCATAATTTTATGGAACCGAGAGCTTAACAACTTGTGAATAGTTATATGCACCTTTTTTTAATTTAAATCGCATTGATACGAGTTGGTGGAATTGAATTAAATTATCTGAATTGACTGAATTGTGTTGAATTTATTGAATTGAATTGAATTGACTTTAGAACTAGCTGAATTGAATTGGAATTATTTGCATTCAATTAATTTGTTTTTCGAAATGACGGCATAGAATTAGAATATTGAACTGATATAGAATCGTATTTATATCTTTATACTAATTCGTTCTTAAGCTTTCGTCAATTCTATATTTGTGTATTAGTTCTCACGGTTTTTGTGCAGTTAGAGCCTAAATTATTCATAACCAAGTTCAATACACTTCCTTTGTGCCACCCCTTTGAATAAGGGCGCACACGGCCGGGACTAGCTCAGATATCCTCGATAGATTTGTGGCGTGAGCAAGGAATAGGTTCAGATCCTTTCGGCTTCCACAAAAACTACTTCCAACATTCAAAAAAATTAGGGCGCCTGGTTGTCTTCACAACCGATACGAATGCAGCTAGTAAACCCACCACCTACCTTTGGCGCTTATGCTGTTGACATTTCAATCGTGCAGACGGGAACGTGGTAGAAAAATATATTAATAAAACAAATTGTTAGCATGGGGACATTTACTCAATTAAAATATTTACTAGCAACAAGTGCAATACCACTGTAGCCTAATGGCTGATAATTGTCAAACAACTATACTAGATTATTGACTTAAATAGTTTCATAAGGCAAGTAACCAATTTATGATAAGTGCAAAGGAATTAATTACAATAAAATCACAATTGTGCGGAACGCTACTCTGGCATTTGCGTCTGCACTAATAAGGAGTACATACAAATTCAGCAATTGAGATTAATTAGGATTCACGCAATAAGCGTCAATTGCAATTTTAAAAAATATGATCGCGTACGTAACAGTTGTAAACACCTAAGGCCTTAAGTTAGCTGTTATTTTCTTTATGCGGCAATCCGCCAGTACGATAAAAACGCTGAATTAGGTTGTACTTACATAATACACAAGCAGGTCGCATCTTGGGGGTGTAGAGCGCCGCAATATCGTGATGGGAGAATCCTTGTAGATACTGATTGACCTCTGCACGTCTCATAAGTCGGACCTCGACGCCAGTTAATTCGAAGACATTATCGGGACCCCAATTTGTTAAAAAAAATTGCGCCGCAGGTGCCGCGATGTACGCTCTGCGAGTGCTTATAGCCCCTAGTCTATCCTTTGGTGGCACTTTGCTTGCCCTTCTTTTCCGCCTAAAGCTGGAGAACGGCGGTTCGCGGATTATCACTAAAGTGATCTTTCATTAGTTAAATCTGTGCAGACTTCTTTGACTAGCATCATTCCTTGCGGCGCTGTCAATTAAAGCAAAAGCTGACTGCTTTGTCTGCTAGCAAAATCGAAACAGGAAAGCCCTCGCTAGGATCGACGCGTTCGAGCCAGAAAACAAGCGGCTGTTATCGCCGACCACACGCTCCAACGAGATAATGGTAGTTTATACCTGCCTCAATTGGCATATATCGTGGTCCAAAAGTAGTTAATAATTATTAAACGCTCTTGTAAAACGGGGCGTTACACTCCCCCTCTCCTTAGGACAGGCATTGAAAGTACCTTGAAAGGCCGTACAGTGTACTGCACACAGGAATGATTTAAATAAAAAAAAAACAAGGGAATACCCTAATAAATATTCTAAGATTCGGGAAAATTCCCGGGACTAGACCCCTAAAACCTCCGCCCCAAATTTAGAGAATGGTGCTGGAAACCGGAGGAAGCGACCACGAGATCGCAGACACAAGCTCGGGCACCAGACCAGTCTTCGCGCTAGATGACAAAGGCGCGCCGGTGACTAGCCCAATGTAACTCCCTCACCCACATCCACGAATCCACAGCAGCTCTCCCCAGCATCCAAACATCACCCAAATCCGAAACACCCACCCCAAATGTCCCCATCGTGACATCACAATAACCCAGTAGACATTTAACATTCCCAAAACGGGACCTATTTACAAGCCGGGTTCACGGTCTCACCATCAAAGAGTATCCTGGAGATACTGACAGGGGGGGGGGGGGGGGGAAATATGAAGATCCACCGCCTGGAACGACGAGGTAAATTCCCAAAGTGGCCACCCTGCTTGCCCAACCAACCACCCAAGCAAAAAAACAACCCAGTCAAGGACTCCAAAAGATGAAACCCATTACTACCTTACCCTTAACTAAACTATCTACACCTAATTCTATCTAACCCTATAACCTAAATTAAAACATAATGTTTCTGTAGGATCCTAGATGGGTATTGATTGCCACAGATTGAGCTACTTACTCAAAAGAGACTCCATAAATGGGACTCTATCATATATGTTCCTACACATAAGCAAAACGCTTACTAAATTCCTACGGAAGGAACTAACCTAAGATGCATAGTCTTCGCACGGCTTTTAGCGCAAGCGCCAAGGGGTTCTAGGCAGAGCTAAATGGGGCTCAGACCAAGAAAAAATATATACTTGATTAATATAACACGTCTGCACCACATCGGACACAGAACAAAAATACGCAATAAAAACAACTACTAGTAAGAAACTGCCTCACATAGGACACAGTTACTGAGAGGTTCTATGCAACGACTCAAGGTAAGTAAGTAACCAATCGAGTGATTACCTCTAGGGTCAAAACCATTCCAATACCACATGAGGAACCAACTAGAAGAAGAACTCAAGAAAAGTGCCTATAAACTATAGATTCCTAACTAACCTAACTAAACTAATGCTAATGGTCAAGTAAGATAATTGTAAGTTGGGGAAGCGACTCTTCCGCAACTTTAAGTGTTGTCAAATCAGTTTATACCTAAATCACGATGGTAGACATATAATTACATGCGTCACGACGGATTACTCCTCATTGACTTCGCGATGACTTTGCTTAAGATCTTTGATGTGCCAAACACCCAAATTTCGACCGTTCAGATCTACTAAACGATAAGTGACCGAACCTGTCACTTCAGCTACTTTGGCTTGAATGTATTTTGGAGCTAACTTTTTTGCAAAACCCTTGGCCGCGTCGAAGAGCACTGGGTTGCGTTTCCATACCATATCGCCTTTTTTGAATCGTAACGACCGTTTCCTTAAATTGTACTGGCGTTTATTCCGTTCATAAGCCTGGTTGAGGCGAAAAACTACATCCTTGTAAAGGGGCGAGAGCTGATTAACGTCATTCGCGAGCCGTTCGCGGGTATCCAACGATATATCATCTACTCCTAACTCTTGTAGTTTACCATCATAATCGCCTTGAACCGGAATGGTACGACCAAAATTCAAAAATGACGGAGTATAACCAGTAACTTCGTGTACTGCGTTGCGAATCGCATGAGCTATTTTATAAATCTCCGTATCCCAATGTCTATGATTTTCTTTGACGTAGCAACGTATCGCGGTAGTAATAACCCTATTAGTACGCTCTACGGGATTCACTTGAGGGTGGTAAGCGGCGTTATACCATACTTTCTGAACACGATAGCGGTCAATAAGTTTTTGAAAAAGTCCTCCTACAAATTGAGGGCCATTGTCACACATGATAATTTGGGGCACGCCAAACATCAAAAATACATCGTTTTCTAAAAATTTGACGATGGCGGAAGCCGTTGCTTTCCTTAAGGGATGAATTTGCGTACATTTTGTAAACCAATCGGTGACTACCAGCAAAGAGGTATAACCTTTTGTAGACCGAGGGAAAGGTCCCACGAGGTCAATGGAAATAAGCTGAAAAGGGTACTTCACACGCTTCTGGCGACCCATGAAACCAGGACGAAGTTGTGAAGAAGCTTTACTAGCTTGACAAATATTACATGACCGTACATAATTAGCTATGTCCGATTTCATCTGAGGCCAGTAATAAACTTCGGCCAATTTTTGATACGTCTTAAACGACCCTAAATGACCCGAAGTTGGTTCGTCATGATACTGCTGAAGTAACTCCTTACGCTTAGATTTAGGGATCACGATTTTCCATTCAATTAAATTTGAAATAATGTCGTGCTTGTTGGGAATGAACTTATGAAGCACATCCTGCTCAACTCTCCAGGAAGGGTACTGTTCGGGAAACGATTGTACGCGTTCAATCATGCGCTTATACCATGGGCAATGGTCAGGAGCTGTAAAGGACATGGAACTAATCTGTGTTACTGAAGTCGGGGCACGCGACAAAGTATCGGGAACTACATTAAATTTCCCTTTACGGTGTTCTATATCAAAGCTATACTGTGCCATACGGGCTGTCCATCTCGCTAACCTACCACTGGGAGATTGTAGTTTGTGTAACCAAAGGAGTGCATAATGATCAGTGATTATTTTAAATCGCGTGAGCTCTACATAAGGTCGATATTTCTCAATCCCAAAAAGACAAGCTAGACACTCTTTCTCAGTTGTCGAATAGTTCCTTTCAGGGTTTGTTAAAGTGCGGCTTGCATAAGCGATGACGCGTTCATCTTCGCCTTCGCCTTGGAGTAAAACTGCTCCCAAACCTACGTCGCTCGCATCACATTGAATAATGAAAGGTCGCGTGAAGTCGGGACTTGACAATATAGGCGCGGTAACTAGTAGTCTTTTAAGCTGTTGGAAGGATCGTTCGGCGTCATTATTCCATTTAACGCGTTGGCTTTTAATTTTCCCTTTCACAAGGCTTAAGATTGGAGAAACAACTGTTGAGAAATTTTGAATAAACCGACGGTACCAACTAGCCATGCCAAGGAAACGTTTAATCTCGGTGACCGTTTTTGGCGTAGGAAATGACACAATTGCCTCTACCTTAGAAGGATCCGTGCGTAATCCATCCTTGTCTACTAGAAACCCTAAGTACGCTAAAGAAGGTTTACAAAACTCGCACTTATCGATATTAACTATCAAACCCGCATCTCGCAATCTTTCGTAAACTCTAGTTAATGTTAAAATATGTTCGGAAAAGGTACTAGAAGCTATGATGATATCGTCCAAATATACAAATACGTTAGGAAACTGAGGTCCCAGGAGATTATCCATTAACCTTTGAAGGGTTTGTGGACTGTTACTAAGGCCGAAGGGTAAGACTGTGAATTCGAACAAACCTCGTCCCGGCACGGTAAAGGCTGTCTTCTCACAACTACTGTCCGAAAGAGGAATTTGCCAAAAAGCTTTTTTTAAGTCTATAGAACTCAGGTATCGCGAGTCTCTGAGACGGTCAAGGATTCCATTAACGTATGGTAGTGGATAGGCGTCGCGTTTAGTAACAGCGTTCAATTGTCGGCCATCAAAACAGAACCGTAAGCTACCATCTTTTTTTTTAACCATCACGATAGGAGAGTTCCATGGTGAAGAAGATTCTCGTATCACCTTAAGCGCAAGCATTTTATCTACCTCTTTATTAACGGCTTCTAACATAACCGGGGACATCTGATAATACCTTTGCTTAATAGGTTTCGCATCGCCTGTATCGATGTGATGACTCACCAACGGAGTAAGCCCTAAGCCTGGACCACTTATTTGTTGAAACTTATTGATAACTACTTCTAGTTCCCTAACCTGTTCCAAATCGAGATCATTTTTACTATGTATAAATTTTCTAGTAGTACTCAGACTTGACACTGAAAAACTATCATGTTTGAAATTGGTCTTAAGGCCAAACATATAGCAGCAATCCGCTCCCAAAATTAAATAATTTGAAATATCTGGAGATATCAGAACACTGATAGCTTTAGTGGTTCCGTCTATTGTTACAGGAAGTTCTACTATTCCGGAAATATTTTGATACGCGCCATCTGCTGTTTGAAGTTGCATCTCTGCAGGAGATCTGCGCATTTTGAGGTTATGCTTATTTAACAAAAATAATCCTTGACTCCCTATTACTGACTGATTAGCGCCTGAGTCTAAAAGAGCAAGGATACTAGTACCCAGAATGTTTACTAATACGAAAGGACGATTATCTAATTTGCGGTGATAAAAAACAGAGTTCAACCGGGATGTATGATGAAAAGTTTTAACATGGCCTAACCATTTATCCCAATCATCAGCCACTAATGGTTTACGACTGATTGTTCGTTGGCTGGGAACGAAACCAGTCTTCATTCGTTTTTTGGTAAATGTTGTCTACATTTTGAACAATTTGAGAAGCTTGTGTCCGGGGTTCCACATACATAACAGAAAAAAGTACGATCTGCCTCGCATCTATGATACGTATGCCCTGGTTGTCTACAATTCCAGCAAATTAAATTTTGGTTCGCCCTTGCAAACGATTTACCTCTAAATGTTAAGGAACGCGAGAGGGATGAGTCGAATGTACTATTTTTATTTCTGGCTATAGCATTCACCTGACGCTTCACGTTATTAGTGGGTCTATAAGCCAGATCCGGCTCCAATGGAGTACTACCCGTTGTAAAGTTTTGTCTAAATTTTTTATTTCTGTTCTTGGTTTCTTCTAACTCGCGACAAAATTCTATTAATACGTCAACATTAGGAATCCGAGCTAACACTAAATGATTGGAATAGTAAGGTTGTAAATTTTGACGAATGTATTTAAGCTGCGTCTCCGCCGATGGAGTTTTACTTAACCGATTAAATAAATTTAGCATAACCGCTATGTAAATATGAGGGCGTTCGTCTGCTCCTTGATTACGCGCTCTAATTTCATTCCATAAGACATCATCATAATCGCTTGGTTGATAATGTCTGCGAAGAAGACCTACTAAATCCTGCCAATTATTAATCTTATTTCGAATCGATCGAAACCAAATGAGCGCTTGATCGTCAAATAAATCTACCGCCTCTCTAAACAACTGATCGAAAGATAAATGGCGAGCTACTCGAAGTTCTTCAACCCTTTCCAAAAATGAGCTAACACCTTGTGTCGCTGTATTTCCGCTAAATTTAAGGTTCCATTTGGACACACTTACTGAACGACTAGACGGAAACGCATGATATACAGGGTCCGCTAAGTTTACATCTTTCAGCCTTGACGCGAATTGATCAGCTGCCACTGTCGCTTCAAATTCGACCGGACGCGAAGGAGGATCTGGTGAGCTGTGAATCATTTCACTTACGCTAAACCGCGGTTGTGCCGACGCACTGACGGCTGTAGTATAAGCAAGACCATAATTAGCTAGACCATCCCTGCTTGAAGTCGTGTACCGAGAATGAGGTCCAGGAAAATTGCTTGCTGAAGGCAAACCTTCATGAATGGGAACCGAGGGGCCTGGACACTTCGCCCAAAGTCCATAACCCCCAATGCCCACAACGCCCAAAGTGCGCCCACAACCCCCAAATATTTAGCAGGCCCACTTCGCCCAACGCGACCACAACGCCCAAAGATTTTCTAGGGCCACATCGCCCAATCAGTTGGCCCATAACCCCCAAGCCCACAACCCCCAAACTCTTAGCAGGCCCACTTCGCCGAACGAGTTGGCCCATAACCGCCAAAGTCCATAACGACCAAAGTGCGCCCACAATCCCCAAATATTTAGCAGGCCCAATGCGACCATAACACCCAAAGGTTTTCTAGGGACACAACGCCCAACTAGTTGGTCCATAACCCCCAATTAGCTTCGTGTGAATTCGGCATTTCCTTTTTAAAACGTGTATTTCTGCCTGTATGATCTTAGTTTGTTTTCATTCATTCATAAAGTTCAGAAGTATACCTTAAGCCAATTTCTTTATAAAATGTGTTTACAATAGTTAATTTTTTACCACAGTGATTCTGAATGTCTTTTTATGGAAAATCGTAAAGAAGATGGCACTTTTCTTTAATATTTTATTGACATCGTGAAATTACCAAAATCAGATTGAGGTTAGGTTATTCATTCGCCACGAAGCGGAAGAAACAATCGAGCGCGGATCATTTCCGAACAGGATCTAAAACAAAACATAGTTACTGACGCTACCTTTGAGCGCTAAAATTCAAAATTACCTGGCTAATCCGCTCATGGAATTGCTGTAATTCAAATTTGGAAACACTGAACGAACTGCATTTAATAACTTTCCGAGATATTTAATCTTGACAGATTAGGTCGAGTTTTTATGTATTTTGTCTGGCATTTGAACTACGCCCAGTGGCGCACGTAAAAAATTTCACTAACAACTAACGGCGATCCCATCCCTGAAGATTTAAGAGCTCATCCTTGCTTTGAGTTAGCGTAAATAAATCAAATTGCAGATAAATAAAATTACATTAGGGGCATACAACCATTTATTTTAAGTCACTGTACAATTCACTTTTAGTTAACCCTGAGATCAATTTAAATACGAAACCATATAATAAAAATTTGCTACCAAAGCTCTATTATGTGTATATTTAATTTAAATTTATAAAATCATTATTATTAGAGCTTATCACTGCAATATGAAGTTTCAACGCCATACCTCATTTCGTTTTTGAGATATTCTGTTCACAGGCACACACACAGACTGACAGACCAATGAACAAAAACATGTTTTTTGCGTTCAGGGGTCTCTAAAACGTGAAGATCTGTTGAAAACTCAATTTCGAATTTTTGGGATGAATCCAATACTTCCTTTATAGTAAAAGGAAGTAGAAAATTACGTGTAGCACTCGTATCGAAACGATACTTTTTTTAATGAGTTTGAAGGTTATTTTTTGCATAGTCATACCTGGTACTCGAAATTTGATCAAAAAAGACTTCAGAATTTACAAGTGTGAAATTGATAATTTGCGATTTCAATAAAATAGTTAAAAAGGGTTAGTTTTTTACTAATTCTATTTTAAAAAAGACGACTTTCAGGATCACTATGTAAAAAAACAATAATGATAGTTTTTCCTATGAAATCGTTTTTTATTATACATTTTCTCGAGTTGTTTATTTTTTAACCAGTTTTGCAAACCGAATAAAAGAATGAATCAATGGAAGGTTTTTGATATTTTAAGAATTTTTTAATTTGCAAACTTTTTTGTGTGGTACCTACCGACAGATTCCTGTCGATAACTAAAATACTTTTGCAACAACACAGCTTTAGAGTTTATTTTAAAAATCTAGTATGTGCAATTATCAAAGTATGACTTTTCCAAAACAAATAATGCGTTCATAATTAGTCGCTCTCTGGAAATCATTATGCCCCTAAACAACCATGTCTAACTTCCATTACTTAGTCACATTATTTCCATATTTCTTTAGATTTAACAGTTGGACACATTTTCGTTATTAGGTTATTACTTTAGATACGTTGATATTAATTTATGACCTGGCTGTATTTATCTACTACCCATGCAATCACATAGACAGATTTTTTGACTACTTGACCTCCAAAACGTAATTTGTCAAAATCTAGACTTACATTCTTTTTCAAAATATAAATTTTGACTTTTTCATGAAAATATAGCTTTTTCTATACTTGCTATTATACTAACTAGTATATTATAGTATGAGGAAGCAAAATTGGTTAGATGCCAAGTAGTTATTGCTGCGATTTTAACATAACACAATGTTCCACATTTACTTCCCTCGTCTAAAAAACGAAGGAAGTATTGTAATCGCGAAAAATCACCTTCCGAGATTTCTTCAAATCTTCCAGTTTCAGTGTGCCTTTTGACTTCTTTGTTTTAACATTTAATTTATATTAATTAACGGACCAATATAACTAGCTTCCTTCCAGTACTCTTAAAGTAAGAAATCAATAAAGGGCTTTACTCAGAATTTCTTTCGCAAGTGAAAGTTTTAAAACAAAAAATTTTGAAAATACTAAAAAACGAATTTATTTTTATGGCATTCGCCCTGTATATGTTGGGTCCAAAGTATGCCCTTTTTTGTGAAAGGTAACCTGAGCTATGTGCAAAATATTACTTTTGTTTAACTAACAGTTCTTGAGTAAAAACAGGCAGAATTTAATTTTTTAAGGTGCTCACCGATAGACAGACGAAATTGAGAAAACCTGTTTTTCGTCATCTAGGGGCCCCGAAACGTGAAGTTCTGAAGAAATCTCGGAGGGCGGTTTTTTAGCGATTACAATACTTCCTTTGTTTTTTAGGCGAGGATAGAAAAATGAACATCTTATTTGTACTACTTATTATCAAATGATCAAATACATTTCAGATTACAGCAGGCGTTTCAGATTGAGAATATATCTGTGGTTAACCCAAAACATTGACAGTTCATAAATGCGATACCTTCACTTGGCTGTTTGAATTGATCGAAGACCTGACGAAAATGTTCATAGAGAACTAGAGTTGAAATTTACTTGATCGCTTGATACAACTTTTGCTTACCTTGCAATAGTTATTAGTATCTATAAATAGATATTTTGTATTCAGATGGAATTAAAACATTACAATCTTAATATGGCCCTCCTACAAACACCAATTTGTAAAGTAAACAGATAGTTATTACAAAGGAATACTGAGCAATAGTAATTAAAATTCTTTCTATGACTTTGAGATAATAGAATGGGAATTCCTAGGTTTGGTTGCTATTGTATATTATAGATTATACAACTCAGTATAAATTTGGCCAATAGTAATTGAGAATTTTACCTACTTACAAGGTATAGATAAACGGATATACCCTTGACGACGTGGTATAGTAGACGCAAAGATACTTCGGACAGAGCGAGCTTTAAAAGTTAAACCGCAAATGAGTTTACTATTGTTAGTCCGCTTAATAAGTCGTGCCAGGTATACGCAAAGGTGGAAATATTTCCAAGGTGGTATTTATTTCGTTTTGTAGTGAAGTTTCTACTTAATTTATATTTAATTATCTAATAATATTGAATGACAAAATTAATTTTACTAGGTAAATAAACACATTATGCGATTATGCCCTGATTGAGGAATAAATTATTTTTGCTCAAATGACATTCCTAGATAAGAGAAATCGACATTTAATGTTTCGTCGCGTCATATTGGCATTAAAGTATGTATTTACAACTACATCCCTTCCAGTAATTAAAATGAAAGATAAATTATATAAATCACTTGACTTGTCTTTACTTCCCTTAATCAATAAACTGTAGTTATTTGTTGCATATACATATTTTCTATAATTTTTTGTCTTTCTTGATTGTATCTTTTTTTATTAACAATGTTGTTAAATAAAAATAATAAGTTTTTAAACACTAACAAACATTGCGTTTCCGTAGCCGCATTTCGATTTTAAGGATATGGATTTGCTTGTGAACTATTACAAAGGGATTGTCGTGTGTACAACATAATCCCACCTGCCATGCTCATTAACCTTTAAGTAGTAGCCTGAGGCGTCCGAAATATCTTTGCTCCAACTATATAATCACTTCGGTGTTTCGGTGGGTCCAACAAAGCAAAAATAATGGATAATAATAATCTAGAGCCATGATGTAGTAACTGTCTATTGCAAATTCGAGGTTAGCAGGTTAGGTTTTGCGTCAGTTTTGACACAAACTGACGCAAAACCTAACCTGATAACGTCGAATTTGACATAGACTTACAGTGCTACCAACATAAACAGTGCCACTAACACAAACAATGCCAACCTAAGAAATAAAATAATTTATTATTATCGGTCTATTCATTATATAATCGTAACGAATACCACTCGAGCAATCGAAAATAATGATTATTTTCGATGCTCTTGTGATATTATAACTGATTATTTTTTCGTAGCGATCTCAACCAATCAGAAGGCTGGATTTAGTTAAGTTATCTTGTATAATTTCGATTATACAGAATCGATTATACTAGAGTAACTTCACTAGGCAACGCAATACATAACTTTTGTCAACTTGATGTTGTTTTCATGGAGATGGCTTTCAGCTAGGTCAATATAAACAAATCGAGCTGCCAGTAAAATATTTATTTGATCCTAATATTAAAATTTACTCAAAAAATAATCAAATCGAATACAATTCGTACTTCGAACAGGTTATACGTCTCAAACTTCCTGCACAATAACAAATCGTGTCAGTTTGACAGAATAATCCTCCCGCTGACGCGGTCGGACTATTTAACCTGTCAAACTGACACTCTTTTATTATTGTGCAACAAGTTATCGACATATAACCTGATAATATCGAAGTACTTATAGTATTACTTTTGACAAGATTAGAAGAGAAGTGCTTAAACCCTTAAGCTATCATTAGGGTCTAATGCATTTTGTTTCCGTTAAGTCATCAGATGTGCACTTATTAGGGAAGAGGATATTCTTATTTAGAATGGTTGTAATTCACAATAGCAAGGAATGCACTTTCATTTCTAATTAAGAAGATATTTAATAGAAATTATATTGACTCTTTAAGATCAATGTTTTCTAAAGTGTGGTAGACATTGTAACGTCACAGCTATACCAACGTTTCAAATCGCTACTGCAAGTAAATGAAAAATTTTATTTCTGCTGTGTTTACATACATACATACATAATCGGTCCTCTTGATACCCGAAGGTGTCGAGGTCAACTATCCATTTTTAAAAATTTCTTCCACTCTTTTCTATTCCCTGCTAGTTCTTTCGCTTCTCTCCAGGATTTTCCTTTTTCTTTAAGTATTTCTTGCACACTTTGATTCCATGTAACTCTCGGTCTTCCTCGCCTATTTTTTCCCTGAGCTTTAGCTTGCCATATACTCTTCACCATTCTGTTATCCTTCATACGCAAAAGGTGGCCGAACCATGATAATTTAGCTTTTTCTATGAGACTATGAGTTGGCGTCACATCTAATTTTCTCCTGATTTCCTGGTTTCTGACCTTATCTGTTCTTTTTAATCCAAGTGTATATCTCAAGTACTTCATTTCAGTAGCCTGAATCCTACTCTTTTGTCTTTGTGATAGAACCCAGTTTTCACAGCCATGCAATAGTGTAGGTGTATATATTACTTTGTAGACCGTCATTTTTGTTTTTTGGGATATTGAACTATGTTTTAAAAAGGAATTTCTGAGGGCCTGGAACAGTCTACCTGCTGTTTGTAATCGGTTATTAAGTTCATCTTCCAGGTTACCGTTGTTATTTATTAAACATCCCAGGTACTTGTATCTAGTTGCTTGTTCGATAAGGCTATTTTCCAAATGTACACCTATGTCCTCGTCTCCATTTGAGATCACCATTGAATTTGTTTTGTTTGTGTTAATGCGTAAACCATATCTCCCTGCCTCTTCGCTCCAACATTCCAGGTTTCTTTGTAGGTCTTCTTTACCTTCGGCGCACAACACCACATCATCGGCAAAAACACACAGTTCAAACCGCACTGGCTGCAGGCGATACCATCCCACATTATATTTTTTCATCTTCTGTGTTGTCCTCTTTATGATCTCATCTATGGCAATAATGAACAGTAGCGGGCTTAACACCCCTCCTTGACGTACCCCTTCCTTAGTCTCAAATGACTCTGATAACTGGTTACACGTTCTTACCTGGTTTTTTGTACAGTTGTATAGACTTTTAATTACCTGTAGCAATTCGTTTCCAACTCCTTTATTTTGAAGGCTTTTCCAGATTGCCTGGCGATTTAAACTGTCGAATGCTTTCTTTATGTCGATAAAGCATAAATATACGTTTTTATTTTTAAGTAATGCTTTTTCAATTACTTGCTGCAGTGAAAATATATGATCTTGAACGCTTCGCCCTTTTCTGAACCCACTCTGAGCCTCTGAGAGGTTTGGTTCGACTATTTTTCTGATTCTTTTTTCAATTATAGCCTCGTAGATTTTGACAGCTACACAAAGGAGTGATATTCGCCTATAATTATTACAATCTTTGGGATCTCCTTTCTTAAATATAGGTAATAGAATTGCCTTTGTCCATTCTTCGGGTACCTTTTTTAATTTCCAGGCTAATTTATATATGTCGAGCAGCTCCTTTATTCCTTTGTCACTTAGATATTTGTACAGTTCTGGTGCAATTTCATCACACCCTGGGGCTTTTCCTAGTTTCAGGGCTTTTAGCTCGTTTCGTAACTCCTCTTCTGTTATAAAGTTGCACTCTTGGTTTGCACTCTCCTCATTATCAGATGCTGCCTTGGTTTCGCTACCAAGCGTCTCATACTGATCATTTTTAGAACTTAAGAGATTTTCAAAATATTCTTTCCACCTCTCCATTATCTCACCAGTAGTACTTAATGTTTTTTCGTTTTTGTTCTTTATTTGCTTCATTACTTCTTTCTTTCCTGTTCTAAGGTTTTTTTATAGCCCTATAAAATAATTTGACATTTTCTTTACTATTTTTTTCTAATTTTTCACCAAACTTGTCCCAACTCTCTTTTTTCGCCTCTATGACTATTTGTTTAGTTTTTATTCTCTGTTTTTTATATATTTTGTATTTTTCTTGGGTTTTTTCTGCGAGATAGTCCCTCCACGCTTTCTTTTTCTTCTTAATCTCTTCTTTGACCTCGTCATTCCACCACGAAGTTTGTTTCCGTCCAGGATTTGTTCCGTTTGTACCACATACTCCTCTTGCACTCAACTGAATTGACTCTTTGAAGTTTCTCCATTTCATTTCCAAGTCTTTCCCGGAGTGCTGTGTTTTAAAATTTAAATATGCATAGAATGGTAAACGTTTTACGACAAATATTTAAATGATGCCTTCGGCTTAGAGCTTGCCACATTTACGAACAATAGCCTTATGTGTGACGACCTAACGGGGATAAATATTTTTCATTTCCTTAAATATTTATTTTTTTCAAAGCTAATAGCCTCCCAACTGTAATTGTGACTTTAAAACTGTAACTTCTATTACCGGTGAGCACTGCAAGTGAAGAAAGATAATTTTGAAAAATGAAAATTACAAAAGAAGTTCTCAGGAGCGGCACCCCTCAAGATATATTACTACATGACCTATCCCTTCCAGCTATAGAGAAGAACCCAGCAAAATATAGACATAGTTAAAGCAATAAAAGCATTTGCAACAATACAAGCAAGTGAAAAAGTAAAAAAAAAACAACTTTTAGATTGTAAATGCGGGAGACGTTGAAATTATTGACAGACACTCGTATCACAGTTTGTAGGTATATTGAAGTCTCCGTTGTATTGGTATAGTTGCCGTCATATTATTTCAATATACTCTTACAATTGGTATCTTGTAAACCTTGTCGCAACTTCTTAAAAGCAGGTAGGCGTGTCATTAGTGAAGAAAGAAAAATGTTTTTTCAGGCTAATTACGTACTTATTACTCATTCGGTCTGGTATGCAAATTATAGATTACAAAACAATTAGCACTCATTTTTGGAGTTCTTCAAGACATTTTACAGAATAATTCTGTTTTAAAAATTCTTAATGTGCAGATGCTTTATTAAAGCAAGGCAGTATAAAACAATGTACCATGGATTTGCATGGTGTTTTATTAAATAAATTGCGATCCTGTACATCCGCAACCATTTTAATAAACTGTTACTTTTTACAAGATTCATATCAATAACTCTGCCTGAACTTGTGCTATTAGGGTCTATCTAGAGTCCCTGTAGGGTGTCTTGCATAGATTTCATAATAATGCACTGGCGTGTTCTTTGGTCAAAAAGAAACAAAAAAGTCCTAATAAACATATATTTGCAAATGCATAGTTTCCGAGATACAGGGTGTTAAAAGTTTATTTGTAATTCGTTTTTTTATGTTATCTATAAACGCTTTGGGCGATTTTAATGAAATTTTTAGAGTTTTGTTTATAACTTTATGAGGAATCTTTTGGACCTATTTCAATTGATGTAGCAATTCCAGGAGCGTGCCCAGGGAGACATAACGATTAGGTTTTTGCACAAAAAAATTAACGCCCACGAGATTTTTTGCAATTCTTATAATTTTTTTAATAAAGCAACTAAAAATGCAACTTTTTTGTCTCCCGAGATTTTTTCAGATCTCGCTTCGTTTTCAACAAAAAAAAATAATGCCCATATTCTTGCACCTCTCTGAACCTGTTAAGACAAAAACTAAAATGCTTCAATATCCAAAAACCCCTAAACCGATTTTAGTGAAACTTTGAAGGTTTACTAGTGCTATTAATGATCATGTTTTGGCACACTTAAATTTAAATTATTTATTCTATAGGCAGCTGTTTTTTTTTAAACTTCTTTAACACTGCATCTCAGAAACAAAGCATTTCCGGACCCATGTTTATTAGGACTTTTTTGTTTCTTTTTGACCAAAGAACACGCCAGTGCATTATTATGAAATCTATGCGGGACACCCTACAGGGACTCTAGATAGACCCTAATAGCACAAGTTCAGGCAGAGTTATTGACATGAATCTTGTAAAAAGTAACAGTTTATTAAAATGGTTGCGGATGTACAGGATCGCAATTTATTTAATAAAACACCATGCAAATCCATGGCACATTGTTTTATACTGCCTTGCTTTAATAAAGCATCTGCACATTAAGAATTTTTAAAACAGAATTATTCTGTAAAATGTCTTGAAGAACTCCAAAAATGAGTGCTAATTGTTTTGTAATCTATAATTTGCATACCAGACCGAATGAGTAATAAGTACGTAATTAGCCTGAAAAAACAGTTTTCTTTCTTCACTAATGACACGCCTACCTGCTTTTAACAAGTTGCGACAAGGTTTACAAGATACCAATTGTAAGAGTATATTGAAATAATATGACGGCAACTATACCAATACAACGGAGACTTACTGTGATACGAGTGTCTGTCAATAATTTCAACGTCTCCCGCATTTACAATCTAAAAGTTGTTTTTTTTACTTTTTCACTTGCTTGTATTGTTGAAAATGCTTTTATTGCTTTAACTATGTCTATATTTTGCTGGGCTCTTCTCTATAGCTGAAAGGGATAGGTCATGTAGTAATATATCTTGAGGGGTGCGGCTCCTAAGAACTTCTTTTGTAATTTTCAATTTTCAAAATTATCTTTCTTCACTTGCAGTGCTCACCGGTAATATAAGTTACAGTTTTAAAGTCACAATTACAGTTGGGAGGCTATTAGCTCTGAAAAAAATAAATATTCAAGGAAATGAAAAATATTTATCCCCGTTAGGTCGTCACACATAAGGCTATTGTTCGTAAATGTGGCAAGCTCTAAGCCGAAGGCCTCATTTAAATATTTGTCGTAAAACGTTTACCATTCTATGCACATTTAAATTTTAAAACACAGCAGGAATAAATTTTTTCATTTACTTGCAGTAGCGATTTGAAACGTAAGTACAATATATTTAAACGATGATATGCAGTGTCCGTCAAAAAGTCGGCATAATTCGGAAAAAAATTTTGATTTTTCAAAAAAACTTTTTACGTCAACAATTTGTGCATGTCTAAAAACCTATTTACCCTCTATCATATTTTTACTTATTTAGAAAATGGAGTTTTTCGAAACTTGTCAAAATCTGAAAAATGCTATTTTTCGGAAATTAAGTAAGATTCCAATGATTTTTCTTTATCCAATTACATGTTCTAAAAAAATCTCCTCATTTAGACAACTGTAAAAGAACATTTACAGGGTTTTTGTAACAGTAATTCATTAACAGGGCTATATTAGAGTTTCTTGAAGCCATTTAAATACATATTAATTAGAATTGAAAAATATTTCTCCTAAAAAGCGCCTTGCATAAAAAACGTAAAAATTATGCCCACATACTACTTTTCGGCAAATAATAAAAAATCTAAAGAAGTAATTACAATTTTATATTATTTTTTCCAATTATAAATCTTAGTCTTCACATAAAAAAATTGAATTTTAATATTGTCTTGATATGTGAAATTTTGAAAAATATTTAAAAAATTAAAAAATTAATTTTTAGCTAAAATTTAAAAAAAAATAAGTGTTTTCTGGGTTTGAGAATGTTCAGTTACCTAAAAATAACACACTCTAAAAAAATCTCACTGAAATCTTACATAATTTCCGAAAAATAGCACTTTTCAGATTTTGTCAATTTCGAAAAACTCAATTTTCTAAATAAGTACAAATCACTCGGTATATATGATAGGGGGTAAATAGGTTTTTAGACAAGCACAAATTATTAACTTGAAAGGTTTTTTTGAAAAATCAAAAATACAAATTTTTCCCATATTATGTCGACATTTTGGCGGACACTGTATATAATTAGTACCTACCTAATTCTACTTTCAAGGATTTTTATGTCACAATTATTTGATATTAGTGGCGTTCCTTTACAATAAAAATCGTTTGGGATAGTAGATCTTAAGAAATAAATATAAGTAAATGACTATTATTTATATTAAACAGAAACATACAAATGTAAAGTAAACGTTTTACTCTTGAACATAACACTTTAATACCGATGGGGCCACAATTATATATAACAGCAATGAGATAACATGAACAAAAAAATAACTCGTATTGCTTGAGTTAGAAAGAGATAAACATAGTAGCAAATATTCAAGAAGGCTGGACGCTTAATTTAATTATGACATTTGTCAACTAAACATGCCTACTAAAATATTTTTTTTCGTATGGCCATCTCTTTCTTACTCAAGCATTCTAGTTTGTTATTCATGTTATCTCATTGTTGTTATATATAATTATGGCCCCATCCGTATAATACATCTGACTGTATAGTCATTTTCATAAGGACACGCATTGCAATGTATTCCTCATTTTCAGCACTACTCAAATCTGAGACTTCTTAAGTTTCGTAACCTATAAAATAATTTTCATTATAATATACCTTATACTCGTACATAATTCATACTTAGCTACCACAGTCACTTAAATTTCTAATTACCAATTCGTGAAAAAGTAAGTCTTTTTAACTATTTTATTGAAATTGCGAATTGTCAATTTGACACTTATAAATTCTGAAGTCTTTTATGATAAAATTTCGAGTACCAGATACGAATATGCAAAAAAAAATAACCTTCAAACTCATTAAAAAAGTAACGTTTGGATATGTGTTGTACATGTTATTTTTTTCATAGTAGTATCTTGTAACTCAAAATGCGGTCAAAATGACTTCAGTTTATAACTGACAAATTTATAATTATCAACTTCAATAAAATAATTAAGAAAAGTGCCATCTTCTTTACGATTTTCCATAAAAAAGACATTCAGAATCACTGTGGTAAAAAATTAACTATTTTAAACACATTCTATAAAGACATTGGCTTTAGGTATACCTCTGAACTTTATGAATGAATGAAAACAAACTAAGTTCATACAGGCAGAAATACACGTTTTAAAAAGGAAATGCCGAATTCACACGAAGCTAATTGGGGGTTATGGACCAACTAGTTGGGCGTTGTGTCCCTAGAAAATCTTTGGGCGTTGTGGTCGCATTGGGCGAAGTGGGCCTGCTAAATATTTGGGGGTTGTGGGCGCACTTTGGGCGAAGTGGGCATTGGGGGTTATGGACTTTGGGCGAAGTGTCCTAGACCCGGAACCGAAGCAGCTATCGTGGTTTCTAAATTACATTTATTTTCCCTCTCTAGTGGAACATTACTCGCTATTTCACCGCCAGCAGAAATGTTTGCTAATTGCGATTGCTCCAACAGTAAAAGTAAATCGTTCTGTTGCATGACGTCGCTTTCTCCTACTTCAGATAACGATTCAAATAGCTCTAAACACCTATCACGTACTGTCTGCCATTCTAACTTAGTCGTTTCATTGGTTTTGCCAGATAAATAATTTACGCGGCGTAATACATGCCCTAATCTAGTTTCTAAACGATTAAATTCCGACGTCTGCGGTTTATTTTCAAAATTTTCAATCAAATTCGCCAACTCCGACAGCTTAATTTTGCAACTTTCTAATTCGGTAGGCACATCAAATGCAACGTCTGAATATTGTAAAACGCGGGCAGGCTCACATTTTTCCAAATTTATTTGAGCTCGAAGTAACTTTCGTTTATCTTCAACCTTGCGACCTGCAGGGTCAACATTTCGCGATAATAATTCCCAATCTAACTCGTCCGAAATTAAACAATTTACACGCAACATGATGCCAGTTAACGAATTTAAAATGCAAATGCCTATGCTACTACTGATAAATAATTTTTCCCATCTATAATTAACACTAAAAATAGGTAGCAGATTATTCGCTAGATCCTTAAGCCTTATCGTATCTAATTAACCTATCTGCCCTAGCCTACTAGTTAATGATGACCAACGAAGTTAATTCGCCAACCTCATTGCCCAAATTCAAACAACACTTCTAAAAACGTTCCTAATCAGGCCCTGACGATTGGGTGCCATCTTCGTGTGCCACCCCTTTGAATAAGGGCGCACACGGCCGGGACTAGCTCAGATATCCTCGATAGATTTGTGGCGTGAGCAAGGAATAGGTTCGGATCCTTTCGGCTTCCACAAAAACTACTTCCAACATTCAAAAAAATTAGGGCGCCTGGTTGTCTTCACAACCGATACGAATGCAGCTAGTAAACCCACCACCTACCTTTGGCGCTTATGCTGTTGACATTTCAATCGTGCAGACGGGAACGTGGTAGAAAAATATACTAATAAAACAAATTGTTAGCATGGGGACATTTACTCAATTAAAATATTTACTAGCAACAAGTGCAATACCACTGTAGCCTAATGGCTGATAATTGTCAAACAACTATACTAGATTATTGACTTAAATAGTTTCATAAGGCAAGTAACCAATTTATGATAAGTGCAAAGGAATTAATTACAATAAAATCACAATTGTGCGGAACGCTACTCTGGCATTTGCGTCTGCACTAATAAGGAGTACATACAAATTCAGCAATTGAGATTAATTAGGATTCACGCAATAAGCGTCAATTGCAATTTTAAAAAATATGATCGCGTACGTAACAGTTGTAAATACCTAAGGCCTTAAGTTAGCTGTTATTTTCTTTATGCGGCAATCCGCCAGTACGATAAAAACGCTGAATTAGGTTGTACTTACATAATACACAAGCAGGTCGCATCTTGGGGGTGTAGAGCGCCGCAATATCGTGATGGGAGAATCCTTGTAGATACTGATTGACCTCTGCACGTCTCATAAGTCGGACCTCGACGCCAGTTAATTCGAAGACATTATCGGGACCCCAATTTGTTAAAAAAAATTGCGCCGCAGGTGCCGCGATGTACGCTCTGCGAGTGCTTATAGCCCCTAGTCTATCCTTTGGTGGCACTTTGCTTGCCCTTCTTTTCCGCCTAAAGCTGGAGAACGGCGGTTCGCGGATTATCACTAAAGTGATCTTTCATTAGTTAAATCTGTGCAGACTTCTTTGACTAGCATCATCCCTTGCGGCGCTGTCAATTAAAGCAAAAGCTGACTGCTTTGTCTGCTAGCAAAATCGAAACAGGAAAGCCCTCGCTAGGATCGACGCGTTCGAGCCAGAAAACAAGCGGCTGTTATCGCCGACCACACGCTCCAACGAGATAATGGTAGTTTATACCTGCCTCAATTGGCATATATCGTGGTCCAAAAGTAGTTAATAATTATTAAACGCTCTTGTAAAACGGGGCGTTACACCTTTATTTACAACGTTAATCCGACTTGAGCTCGGAGTGCAACCGTGTTAAACTACCAATAAAACTTTTGCCGATTTTGGTACCAAATCCGTGGGAAACAAAATTCTGAATTTCTGTGAGAAAGTTACTTGCCTGATTAGTTTCATTAGTCATTCACGCATCCCCACTTGGCTCCCAGATACAGCAAAAAATTGTATGCATGGATAGCAATACCGATTCAAATTCATGAATTGAATTCAAATTCATTAATTGATTTAAAATTCATGAATTACGTAAATTTTAATAGAATTCAGTTGCATTACTTTGAATTATATTGAATTAACGGAATTACTTTTGAGTTTATTGCATTGAGTTGAATTTTAAAACTGAATTTCAGTGTGAGCTAAATTGAATTGTACACCATTGTTTTAGTTGTCAACCTCTCGTATGAAACCGGAAATGTCCCACTGCTAGCAAATAGTCTTGTGTACCCGACGCGCTACTTGAGATAAATTACTTCGAAAATATATTTAACAATTACAGGGAACGGAATTCGAATTGAATTTGATTTATTTCGGCACATAAGTAAAATAACACCAACATTTTTCTTAACACCGCTTTTTACCCTATTTTCATTTAAAAATGTCATACAGGGCATAAAAAAGTTGAATGTATGAAATATCTCGGGTTTTTAATTTGAATCTTAAAAGAATTGCTTTAAATTCTAAAAAGTCGGAATAAATTCGCTAAACCAATGTGTTATGCTAAAACTACTAAAACCAACCTATTTCAAGAAGCTCTTGCTAAACCGCAATTATGTTAGAACAGGTTTTGCTATAATTATCAGTGCTACATGGTCTGGTATTTTTGAGTTGTATTTCCACTAATATTTCCTTTTTTTACTACTGAATATTTTTAGAATTACATGACAACGCAAAATAACTAAATTTAATATACGTATAAAAACATTTAAATAGTTGATAATTTTGTACGACACAATCACCATTTACTAAATCGTAAATAACGTGAACAAGAATTTCTGTTAAAGTAACCTATTCTTATCTAATTACATATTGCTGAGCAATAAAAAGAATCTGAAAACTCTACATTGTCTTGCTTTCTTCATTGTGTTTGTTTTTAAACATGTATAAGAGTGATTAATATTAGATTTGTGATGTTACTGCTGTTGTTAGATGCATTAATACGAGTAATGCTTTGAAGAAACCACCCATAAAATGGTAATATTCGTGAACAACAAAAGTTTTCTGCTCGTTAACAAAGCAAATTATTAAGTAAACTGTGAAAATTATAACAGAAGTTCCATACAAAAATTATTAGAAATAGTTTTAGAAACATTAAAAAATAATACTTAGATAAAAGAAAAACATTTGACTATAATATAATGTAAGTTTGTTTCGGTATTTGTTATAATGTTTAAAATTTCTGAAAACTTTATGTTATTTCCGTTAGTACAAAATTTACAAATTCTTGAGGTAATGATAGAACAGTAAATGAAATATATATCAATTCATTACGGTTGAAAGTAATTCCAGTCTAAATTTATTGGTGGCGAATTAGCCGTCTAAAATTAGCTAAATGTTAATTAATTTTGGAGTATGCCAACTGTCTCAACTTTCAACATAATTATGGATTATATGGATTTATTATTTACTGATTTGCGCATAATGATACATTGTATCTACTTTGATCTCATAATGTGGTTATTATAACACCGAAAACAGTAAAATTCATTATATCACCGTTTTTGTATTGTTACTTTCATACGAAAAACATTGATAGAGCCTTCTTTGCACTAGACAACTGACAGATTGTGACATTTATGAAATGTCAAAGTTCAAAGCTTTTGATAATTTTTATGAAAAGTAGATAAAGTAGTAAATTGTACTCGTTTAATAAGAGGCATTGCCCTCTTATTAAACTAGTACAATAGTATACTAATGTGATGTAGCACCAATAAAAGTACCAAAGTAATAATATATTTAAATTATTGGTTAGTATTCAAATACCATGCTTAGAAGTAACTAAGAGAGTATATTTGTATTTTGTTTAAATTGCAGTTTATGCTAGAACAGTAGTTAAAATGTATATCAATTCAACACGAACAGATAATTTCCGTCTATAATTGATCTACATATAAAAATTATTTAATAAACCAATTTCCGAGAACGCTAGAAAGATATTCAAATATATATTTTTTTAAATTGACTCCTCCACGGAGTGTAGCACCCCAAACGTCCAAAGCAGTGAGGTTTTGAGAATCGAGATATTTCCTTCTGCATTTGACCTCAACCCCAAATGTTCTTAATATCTATTGAAAACTGTCAGAGCCGTAATCACTCATTTAAGCGTTTTTACGTTAAATGCTCAATTTTTGAATTAGGAAATCATTCATGCAAAATACATCAACAGCAATACCAATGCAGGTATTACAACGTTAAACTACTGACTTTTAGGAATACCACATAAACCAGAATTATACAGTTTTGCAAAATATTAAACTTTTGTCAAATTTTAAATAAACAGTATAATAAAATACTCAAACACTCTATTATTTTTATGTATAATACTAGCTGATAACGCACCCTGTGCTTCTAATGTAGCAAATCAATGAATCCTGAAATATTATTCTCATAGAAGCCAAGAAATCAAGGAACGTGTAACTGGAAATCTCAAGCACCAAAATAAATCAAATATTAAGATTTCTAGATTTTATCTGCAATAAGAAACTGCATCTAGGATTGCAGACTAAATAATTTTTCTACTTTTCTTATCTTTGCAAAATAGCTAGGCAATAAAGCTCTTTTTAATAACGACAGCGTAGCTAGCTGCTTTACTTTTAGAAAACAACTAGTAGTGTAGCTAAAAGTAGCTTTCCCACCCCTTATTATAGCATTTATTTGTATTTTAGCGCCCTAGTGTCCCGCGATCTAATGGCCGGCGCCCTGGCGTCCTCGCGTCTTAGTGTCTTGGCGCCTTAGTGTCCCGGGCCCGAGTGTCCTCGCGCCGTACTGTCCCGCGCCGTAACGGCCGCGCCCGAGCGGCCGCGTCTAAGTGGCAGCGCCCTAATGTCCGGACCCGTTGTTGACACAAAAAGTACTTCTTCGCCTACAAGAAACTCTTCAGTCACCTTGACTCACCCCCTAAGGGGATGATTACGTCATGCTTCGGATGGACATGCCATCCAGTGTCACAGTAACCGTGTAGTTATACTACTCACATAGCACCATGTTTGCATTTGGCTTAAAATTTTCCAAACGAACTGCCTGTATCCACAGCTTTAATATTTCAGGTCGTTTTATTGGAAATCTGTAGAAAATAATGTCAAAAAGTAATACTTAAAACTTTGCTTTATACATTATATGATGCTTTAATTATTTAAAACACTTTATGTCTAATCAAATAAATAGAATAAACTTATAACTTCATTTCCAGCTTAAAATACATAAATTCTTACCTGTGGAATCGGTGAACTCTATTAGGATTCCATTCATTGGTACAGCCATACGCACTACAAGACCTTACCATTTTATTGTATGCACTGCAATACTAAATAAACAAAAGAAAACTACTAAAACAGTAAATTTCGGTTAAACTGCTTGTCTACACCGCTTCACCATGTGCGTACAACAAAGCTACTCTCCCACACAGTAGCATCTCACTCTTTCTAACAAGTCGGACCGAGTTTCGTGTCAAACCTGCATCTGCGTACTCCTTCCAGTCCTCTATATAGTTCAATGAATTACACTAGCGTTTACCAGTGCATATTTTGAACATTTCATGTGATTAGTGGGATTAAGTTTTGTTTTTTAAATAGATTTAGTTTGGATCCATATAAGCCTACTTGATTAAGATGTAAAAACAATGAATTTTACTGGTATTTTTTATACAATCATAGGTTATCTTACATCGTTGAAAAGAGAATGAAAAATTCTATTCAGTAACCTAAAAATCCAATATGGCGCCTATTTAACTTAATGAAGTTGATACGAGTACTTCAAAAGCAGCCATCTTGAATTTTTGCTCGATATCAATTTTAAATTGCTCGCACCAAAAACAGTGACTTTTATATAAAACTTTTTTTCGTACTCTTATACTTACGATGATATTTGACATACAAGAAAATGACAGTTTTCAGTTTTTTTTTGACGGGTTCGAAAAAAATATTTTTTGTATGGAAAAGTTTATTTAAAACAATGAAGATTTGGTAAGACTGTCATATGTAATCTGAGCCGTACATTCCAAAAATTTAAAATATACAGGATGACCCACTTAAAAAGTCAAAGTAATGGCACTTCCGTTAAAACCGAAAGTCGACCATTATAACTATATAATATCCGTCATTCATAAATTATGTCTAACATCTCCGTATAAAATGTCATCCAAATGGATTAATAAATGAACGAGATATAATCATAGCCCTAGTCTTGTCACCTGGCATAAAATAGGGGCGTAATCATTACGTCCTAGGGCAATATGAATTGAATTTCAGGCTTTTTTATTTACTAACGTACTCAAAGTGGAAAATAAGACGCTGTTTGCACCATGGGCATTACTTGATGTTTATACCCCTCGGAAATAAACATCTTCGTAATGCTCTTGGTACATAAATAACTATTATTCACGCCCTGTAGCATTGTGAGACAAAGGTTACTTTATACGGCCTGGGATTTTTTTTAGAAATCCCATATACAAGTATTTTCTTTTACATGGTTTTCTGGATTAATGTGAGATTAAACGTGTCGTCACTTTCGCACATCAAGGAAGCCTTGTACTTTTTAAGAATACCCACCATGACATTTAAGTGAAAGCTGACAAGACAAATATGTTATACCAAAAATCTCAAATTTTAACAAAACGTAGAAAGTTGAATTACATATCTGTATAGTAGCGAACTAAATTTGTAAAACTGATGTACCACCATTTCAACAGCAGCAAAAAGTAGTATTTATATTCCTAACTTTAAACGCTTAATTTTTGACATAATCTATATACCGGGTGGTTGTCATACCTCTGAACATAGGCAATTTACATGGCTTATCACGGTTATGCATATTTCTGCTTTATGGAAAAAAATTGTGGTGGTACTAAATTAAAGAGAATAATTTTCCGCGTCCTCTAGTATTAAAAACTTATTGGATAATGTTAATAAATTGTGCATAAAAGTATTATCTTTAAAATTTAGGTATTCCCAAAGATAAGTGAGGGGAATAAAGACTTGGCCATAATCCTACACTGATCAATCGCTCTGAGAGAAACTGTTCTAAATAATTAATTGTTGCTTGTGCCGTGTGGGCAGCGGCTGAGTCCTGGTGAAAATAACCATTTGTTAGTTCCACATCATCCAACTGGTTTATAAATGTTTCATTAAAGAAAATTGAGCCAATAATTCGCCTTCGGGACATTGAACCCCAAACACCAACTTTTACTGAATGCAGGGACACGTCAATAATATTGTGGAGATTATTTGCTGACCAACTTCTATAATTTTGAGAATTTATATATCCATTAAGATCGAACCAAGCCTCATCAGAAAACAAAACAAGATCTTCCATGCCGATATTTCGTTAGTTGTTGTTATACTAATGACAAATTAGATTATTTGAAAAATCAGGAGATAAGAGCTGTTGGACCATCGAATATTTGTAGGGATGTAAATGCAAATAATTTTTCAGCATTTTTCGGGAGGATCCATAGGAAAGACCTAAAATAAAGAAAGAGATGGAAAAAGGTAAATTCATGGTTTATTAAAATCACAAATCCACCTATTTTTCGTAATAAACGACGTATGGAAAGGTGGGGATTTTGGGTAATAATTTGGTTTAAATTTTCCACATCATCTGGTAGTTATACTGTCGCACGTCCAGTAGACTTGCCGATTCCTACATTACCAATACTGAGAAAGCGTTCAAATACTCTTTCACAATTTTGTGAAATACACGATAATCCACTTCTTTTTCTGGATACATTTCGACATACTGATCGCATGCCAATTGTCGTGAATATTCCCAATCACCGTTTTCATTTCTTACACCAGTTCGGAAATATGCCATTACAATAAATGTATTATGTTCTACAGTAAAAACGATTTTCAAATAGAAATTTTTTATTTCATAAAATGTGTAAACAAATAAATGTCAAAATGACGTTTTGTTTATATTTCGCACGCCAATGTGTTGTTTTAAGTATCAGGTCTGCCCAAGTAATATTTTGAAAACGTTACCAACCTTCGAAAAAATCACAACCATTTATGATCATATAAGGTAACGGGGGCAAACATTGACACCTCTTTATATTTTCTTCCATAAAAAATGCTAATTATTTTGAAATGAATGGCTAGGTAGGTCAAGGAATGCCTAACAGTAGTAGAAGTTTTTGCGATAGTTAATTGTTAAGAATTCAAATCCATGGACCCGAAACAATTTTTTTTAATATCGACCAGTGTCAATGTTGTACCTCTAACGGGGCAACATCGACACTGGTCGATGTTTAAAAAAATTTTGTTTCGGGTAAATGGATTTGAATTTTTAACAATTAACTATTTAACACATTTAAAATCAATACTATGGCAAAGTTGTTTATTGGGACAATATTGACACCAACAATACTTATACTTACTAGGGGAAAAAACAGACTGTTGTGAAAATTATTTCCTAAAAACTAAAGCTACATCCAAGTGAAAACTAAAGGATTGGAATGAACCAAAAATAACAAAGTTACTTATCAAATACATTCTTAATTACTAATATATTAATATTTAAGATTTAAAGTCCTTGTATAAATTCAGCAAGTTATTACAATTAATTATGAATCCTAAAAACCCTGTCGTTCTGTTACTTTCAATGAGTAATGTACCACTATTATTTTTTTTAATTTTTAAGGTAGTTCACATATATCTTGATTTTTTCATGTAGAAATTCATAATTTAAATCATTAATGGGTTGAGAAAATTCTCCCTTTGAATATTTGTTTTTGCATTTTAAAATGTCAAACAAATTATTAAATATTAAACAAAAGTTTGCAGTTGCTTCACAGTTTTCAAATCCTTTTGCTACTCGCTTGCAAAAGCATAAGCTACTCGCAACACTTGTGCTCATGGTCTGTGCAGCCAGGAACATTTTCATTATCTCATTGTGGTAATTAACATGTCTTTTAGTCAATTTATTTGCAGCTCTCTCAGTTTGTTGTAGTTCAACTAATTATTTTATGTATTTCCACGCGATTGGAAAATTATTTATATCATATAATAGTTCCTTGCCGCAAAAAGTATTTCTGCATAGTTTAAGCATATGATATGCGTCATAAAATGTGTAGACAGGGTCACTTGTTACTGGGTGTGGAAAATACGGTTTTAAATTTTCAAGACTGTAATTAGCACCCAATATTTTACACACCGAAATATTAACCGATGCCCCATCGAAGGTGATTGAATGACAATTTGCAGCAGTATCGTGTAATCGTGTTAAACAACGATTTAAAATATCAGCTCTTTCCTGTGCTCGCAGACTTTTAATAAAAAAATAACCCACTGGTACTTTCCAATTTTCATTTAAAGCAACTGCCATTATCACTAAGACATTTGTTGCTTCTGTAGTGTGTAACGGTGCAAACCCTGGTTACCTGTGGCTTGTTTATGGCGCTACGTTGTGTAATTTTTTCTGGTTCCTGCGAGTGGTTCGACGGTAGTTACAGATACCTCAACTAAGCTTCCGTATTTACTGCTTTTACTCAGTCCGTATAATTATTATTAGGTTCGAAGTATGACCCGGACGTCGGGCATTCGCTGTTTCCTTGCCTAATGGCCAGGAGGACGCCTGCCGGCCGAAGCCTTGTTACGATGGGCGGATGGGCCTGGTGGTGTTAGTGAAAGAGTAGAAAGGCAAAGAGTTGTTACCCAACGTCCACTTGCAAACAAGGGCCAAAGGGAAGGCCTTGCGGTGCCGGTGTACGAGGTAACTAGGAAAGAGTAGAAAGACAAAGAGTTGCTACGCAACGTCCACTTGCAAACAAGGCCCAAAGGGCAGGCCTTGCGGTGCCGGTATACGAGGTAACTAGGAAAGAGTAGAAAGACAAAGAGTCGGTACTCAACGCTTGCCTACGAACGAAGCCCGAGCGGACTTCGCTTTATCGGTTTGCGCTGTACCAAATAGAAGTAAGGATTAGCTAAGTGACGCGCTGCCGTGGTGGTTCTGGGTTACGAGTCGAACTATCAACGGCCCCAGGCTTGGTTCTGCTTCTGTTGTTCTTCCCTTCTATGCCGAGTGTTTTATGCAATCTTCCGCGGCCCCTCCATCTGGTGTCCTGGGCGCTCCGCCAATGAGAAGTAAAATCTGCATTTCGTGGCTATAAGACGCGATTTTAATTGGTTATTTTCCTTCCAAAACTCACGACGGCCTTTAATTCTTTCTGTTGTGGTTTTAAATGCTTCTCACGACCCCCTTGACATGTGTTTCCTTTGACCGAAAACGTAAACTCATAAATTTCACGAACTTTCTAAGCTTTTTGACCCTTAAATTTGCCTCGAACCCCGGGTCATAAATCTAATATAGAAATTTTCGATTATGGGCCCGGGGCGCGATCAACAGCTGTGTGGGAAATTGGGTTACAACTTATTTTATACATAAAAGATATCTATAAACTACGGATTATCATTATCCTAGAACTAAAAAATGCCTGAAATAAAACAAATGTCTTTCCTAAATAAAATGCCTGAAATAAAAACAAATGTCCTTCCTAAAATAAAATAGATAAAACCAAAGTGTCTGAAAATACGCGACCCTCACAGTCTCTCCTAAAGGCTTTTGTGGGGCCTCGCAGCGTTCCCCACGGAAACTTATTGTGGGGTCGGGTATCGTAACTACGCGCACTTCAATGCACTACGCTGGCCCGTGGGCGCCGGCGTCTCTCCTTACACCGCTGTATGAAGCGCTTACGGGCTAGGTGCCTTGGTGTGGACCGCCGTGCTGTTGGTGCTGTCGGCTTCTCGTAGGGCTGTCTGGGCCGCCCGCCACGGTCCACGTCCTGGTGGTCCCTGTTGCTGTCGGCGCGCTCGCGGGCTGCGTTGTGGCTGTCCAGCTCCTGGCGGTGTACGTCCTGCGTCCCTATCCTTGGCTCTGCTCCTTGCCCAGGTGCCGTTGCCTCCTCCGTCGGTGGTGCCCTTGGGCGCTCTCGTTGCTTCATAACGGGGCCTCACATGCTCGTCTGGGCCCGTGCCCCCATCACCACGGCGTTCTTCGGTCTACTTGGAGGCCTTTTCGCCGGCGGCAGCCCCGTTTTTGCACACGACGTTTGAGATGCTGGTGTTGGCTCGCTTGCTGTGTTTTTGCACGCGGCCTCTACCATCCTCGCGGAAAGGCCCCCTGGCGTAGGTGGCCTACCTTCACCAAAAAGTACACCCCAGTCGAGGACGTCATCGTGGTTCCCCCATTCGTCGACCAGGTGCTGAACCTCCATGGTGGTGCTAAGGGCCCCCGAGGTACTCGGCGGCGGGCACTTGACTCGACACTGTTCTGGACACGACTGTTCTGAGGGCCGAGCCGCTGCAAGCTCGTATCTGGGCCTGCCATAAATTAACAGATTGACAGCCCTTGCAGCCAGGACGGCGTTAGTGTAGTAACGTTTTAGATTTTCCACGTTATACGACCCCTTTTTATGACCGCCCTCGAGATGTACTATGGCATACACATTGTTACCCAAGTCGCGAGATACCTTAAACGGCCCCTCATATAACAAGTGGAATATATTCGTAATTTTCTGGACTTTTTTAGAAAGAAGATAAAGCCTATGTCACTTTACGTTCGATATCCGATGATTCAAAAGCAATCATATTTGCTACTTTTTTGTCAAATACCGCAAAACAACAAACTATTTGTGCGAAAAGTTGTGGTTTTTCGCATACGGCGTGAATTTGTTGGCAATATGGCATAATCAGTAGTTTTAAAAAATTACTTGTATAAACAAAGCAGTGTTCATAAGTTCGATACATTAGGAGTAAATGGGAAAATAAATTAATGCGGCCAATTTTTCTTTAAATTTTAATTTGTACAACGTTCCGTTCCTTTAGCTATAGCTAACTTCTTCATGCCATTAATTCATTAATTTTGCAGGTTTCACATTGTTAATTAATTTCGAAAACACGGACGGGCACCAATTGAGCACTTTACTACTCCAGGTAAAAATGTATACCGTTGCCGGACACACCAATTGAGCACCAAGGACCAAACGGAGACCGACCAATTGAGCACTTTTGATTAGCCAATTGCGCACTGTATTACTAGTTTGTTCATTAACAAACTAACAAGTTATCAGGTGCTGAATTAATGCAAACAGTTATCTTTCTCGGCCTCATAAAAATCAAAAAGTCATAGTAGGTCTTCTTTTATTCAAAAAATTTATTAGCAATAATTATGTTATTACCTTGCAGTGTATATTCAGAAAAATCATAATTTATATTATTTCGTTTATCGCAAATAATAGATGTGTTTCGGAGAAAAATATAATTTTGATGATGAGGTTTCCCAATACCAAACGAGTTACAAATTGGTTTTTAATGATATCGTTAAAATTTGAATTGTGCGCTAATAATAATTATAAATTAAAATAAAAAGATTAACATTACAAAGTGGACAGAGGTCAAAGTGCTGAATTCGCCTGTCTCAAAAGGTCGCTTTGAAAAGGTACCTGATCTGCCTGGTGCTCAGTTCGCCGGTCTACATTTATTACATCGAGAGCTTGGTGCTCAATTGGCGTGGACCCGAAAACACATTAGTGTAAAATATAATAAGGAAGGGATTAAACACTCCCTGACATCGTTTTTAAATAAAACATTAAATTGGAGAATTAGTAACTTTATATTCAAAAGAACAATTAAACATATTCTATTCTCCAAACTTGCACCACATATCGAAGGAGTTTCCCTCAAATTAAGAAAAAACACTTTCAATTGCAGTCAGTTCTTCATAAATATTTTCATTAGCCGTTTGCTGCTTCCACCATATTTCAATGATTCGGTCCAAAGTAGGTAAGCTTCCACTATCGAGATCCAAACAACTGAACATTTTAAAGTTGTTATTTTCAAAAGGTTGCCACTTTTCAATGTAGGACTCTTTGGTAAACATTCAGAGCGTCCTTAGTAAATTTGTCTAGATGAGAGTTTGAAGGATATCCTTTTTTAGGGCTATGTGTACCTTTATTTCAAAATATTGGTCATTTATTTTTTTTAAAGCGTGTCGCGAAACTTGGTCATTATTTGGTGCAAATTATATGCTACTGTCGTATGTTTTTCTAATAAAAGAAAAACTTCTTGGAAGGAAGGGATGAAATTATGTGTGAAATATAAATATAGCTTATAACACGTTGAGTTGGCATCACTTGCAACTTCGTTTTTTTGTTCAGATATTATGTTACAAAGAGCTGGTGGACAATTATCAGGACCACGGTCACCACGTCTAAAATTTTAAAGCAAATACCATCGTTTGGTATAAAATATTGAATTGCAACAGGATACAATTGTCTGTTGCCTTTATTAGAAGCGTCGGTAGCGATGGAAAAGGGGACACAATTTTTCAAATCTTCTTGTACAAATAGCATTGAATATGGATATGTTTCATTACCTCTGTTGAGCAGTCTTGAGCAAGATAAAATATGATGATTAACGCTATGAAAAATATATGGCAATTCTACAACTTTTTCGCTTTGAGCGCTCTGTTTTGGTGTGAAGAATGAATGCATACGCTCCGAATTGGCCACTGCAGTTTCAACATCCTGGTGCTTCTTTGACGCTACGTGATGTGTTACTTCTTTCAATCCATCGTAAAGAGCTTTAGCATAATTTGCACTTGCCTTTTGTGACACTTTCGTCACACTTGCTCCCACGAAAACTGTGGTTCCCCATCTACTTTATAATGGCACATTCTTCTTCTTTCTTATGCAGAATTTGTGAAGCAGTAGTAGATGCTTATTCTTATTTTTCCATTTTGATTAGTCAATAAGTATGACCCTGATTCCCTGAATTGAAATTTGCGCATATCAACACTCGCAATCATACGTACTGAATGCTTGGCCAGTGTTGCCAACCTTATGAAGTCAATATTCCGTATATGCCACTAAAAATATTCGTAGAAATCAGTAGGCGCCAATTTCAACAGTTTTAAATTGTTGGTTATAAAGTGTCTACAGTACCAATAATGCTTTTATTTAGAAAATAAAATACAAGTACAAAAGTAACAAAATGACAAAAAATTGTTAATAAATCTATGTTACACACATACATGCATCCAGTGAATACGACGGGTAAAAAGAAGAGAACACATCTGTGGCTGGCATTAATAAAAATAAATTACCGTACTTCTGCTTCATCTTCACTGACTGTGTATTCTTTTTTATGATCGTATATTGCTTTGGTATGCATACGTTCAAGCATTGCTTGATCGATATTACAGTTATAACAAAAAGTACTATCTTTATTAAACCTCCTCTTTGTGTGGAGCATTCCTATTAAAGTACTCGTTTGTAATTTGTTTCTCTGCAGCAGCACTGCTGTGTGGTAAAATCATTATGTGATTCACAAGTTTTGATATTAACCTTTAGAGTACTGTAAGAGTAGAGCCTTTGTGGCGTTATATCTTACATAAATATGTTCTTATATACTGGTTGAAATAACAGGCGTGTTTGCTTTATGAACCAATATAATGAACTCCATAAACTTTGTTTGCGATCGTCACCTTAACAACCTAAAACAAGTGACAATCGTAACATTACTCCCTCCCCCAAGAAAAGAGAAAAGGAGGGAGGGAGGCCAGGTAGGAAAATTAATATAACCCCGTATGAAAGAGACAGGATTATATTTAGCTACAAAACCTCCTGGATCTTTTCAACTATCCTTAAAAACTAATAACAATAAATGATAACAATAAATTAAGGTAACAATAAAGAATAACACAACACTACACATGCACTACCACTGGTCACACGAGTCTGAGTCGTTGATCGAGCGTCTCCTTCTGCTTCCGAGATGAAAGCTGGAAAAGATAGAAAAAAAGGCAAGCATGCATGAAAAAGTAAAAAATAAAAAGCAACAAACAAATAAACACATGGAAGCGTGGAAGCTTTGTTTATCTAAAAAGTAGGCGGGATCAGCCGAATGAAACTGACTGTCTCGGTAAGGTCTTCCAGTGACATGTAGTTATTTGTGTTGACAAACTTTAAAAATACTTAACTAAGTTCGCAACTGCAGAAGTGTGCGAGCTCCATTGCATGTGTCCTCTCGGGCAAGCAACCGATGCTTACGATTGATTTTGCGTATTTGCAGGTTATATCGTAGTGACCGGCCGGCAGTGCCCGGGGAAGATGCAAGACCGCACACGAGTTACTGCTGCATGCACGGACCAGGATAGGTCGTGGGTGCACGCGAGCAGCAAGGGCAGATTGCAGTTGAAACTGCGAAAGTGGCCGATGAACGAAAGCGAAAGCGCAATGAGACGGCAGTGCATAATTGCACGGGAAAGATACCACCTTTGATGAACGGGGTGTACCGTGAAAGATTCCATGTGGTGCACAGCGAATATTGTTGAGGAGGGCTGTGGAAGCACATCAGGGATGGAATCGAAGGGAGTCCGTTCATGTATGCTGGTGGTGTTTCAGATACGTCTAAAATCCGCTGAAGCGCGTGTAGTGCCCGCTGTGAGAAAGGAGCTGAGGCACACGAACTAGTTGGCGGATGAGAACTGATGATAGCATGCTTGGGAACTGCGCATGCAAGAGTGTCGATGGCTGTGCAGACATGTGTGCCAATAACTGTGTACGCGCATGCAGTGGTCGCCGCACGCCGCGACGTGTGAGAATGGGCACTCGCATGCATGCAGGACGCACTTGGTCGACATGTGCCATCGATGTGAGAACATCGAAAGCGGAAGGGGGCTGTGCAAATCGTTGACAGACAGACAGACATACAGCCGTTTTACGGAGAATTTTGTGAAAGAATCATCTTTGTTCGAGATTAGAAGATCAGATTCATGTCGCTACGGTCGGCAGCAATGTGTGCACATGTATCGAATCGTGCGCGATGCAAGTGAACGCGTTAGGAGAATTGGAAACTCACTGTATGCTGTTTTGAAAAGAATATAGTTGATAGCACTTGTGCCGCGCCACTTACGAGTTATGTGTACAAACGCAGCTGCTATGAAATGTCACTTTTGACAATTGTCAAAAAAGCTAGCATTTGAAGGTTGTGGAGTAATGTGCGAAGAATTTTGGTAAATACACTGACAGGAGAACCGCACATAAGGTCTCGCGGGGGTGCCAGAAATGACCGACGAATGTTTTATTTGACGGTAATTCGGTAACATGGCAGAAGGCATCTGGGCTAGATAGTAGACAGTCTCGCAGTTCGTAGGAAGGCTGTAGGTTGCACGATAGTCAGTTCCAGATCCCATGCCTGATCGAAGTCGAAGTGTTGACAAGACCGCTAGGCAGAATTCCAGGCCGTAACAGTTTTGTTAAATGAACTCCAGGGATTTCACAACAGGCTGGAGGAGACAGGTTGAAAAACTCGGTTGCAGCTGCGGTAGTTCACACAGGAGCCGGTTGCTTCAGAGGATGGGAGGTATGATGTCCATCACACGTTCAGGGGTCACCATTTGTAAGAGTAGAGCCTTTGTGGTGTTATATCTTACATAAATATGTTCTTACATACTGGTTGAAATAAAACGCGTGTTTGCTTTATCAACCAATATAATGAACTCCATAAACTTTGTTTGCGATCGTCACCTTAACAACCTAAAACAAGTGACAATCGTAACAGTACCAACAGGGGTCCTTTGTGGGCCCACAGCTGATTTTGTATTAGTAACTTTTTGATTTGAATAGTTGCATGCCTGCAGCTTGTAACGATCTAATATCGTTATTCAAATAATAATCTACAAATCCTTTGAGAATACCCTGTATGTATGCATATTTTGAATGTGTGGTACTACGCGATATGATTTTCTGCGCAAGCTTCCCATATTATAGGCATTCGAAACAGAGATTTTTTGAAGTGCATTTCGCAGCTAGCGGATTTTAAATGTATTCATGTGCGCAGTGAACTTTTATTTCATCAAATTATTATTCTGGATTGTTAATTGAGTATTAGCTGGGTTTACTGCTAATACGGAATTACGAGAAATCGTGTAGTTTCATTCCAATCCAAACATTTGATATAGAAGGGTTCGATATAAACCGTAAGTTATTTTCGCCAATTTAACTTCTAAACCTCATGGTTGCTTTCCTTATTTTAGCTTTTTGGGATTGTTAATCGATTGTTAGATGGTGTTACTACTTTTACGGAGTTACGAGAAATCGTATAATTATTCGAATTTAAACATTTGTTGCAAAAGGGTTCGATATAAACCGTAAGTTATCCTTACAATTTACATTCTAATCCTTATAGTTGCATTCCTTATTTTAGCTTTTTTTTTCTTTATGCTACATCCCAAACTTATTGGCTGATTGAAGGGTCAACTGAACGGCCACGAGCATACTAATTATTAGTAATTATGTATGGATCCGAATCCAACCAGCGTTATTCAAGGAAATTTTCCCGGTGTTGAATTCAAAATAATTCGACCTAGCGCGACCTGCAGGCCAGGCGTCGGGCTTATCACCACGCACCACATCCAAGATAAGAATTCTTTTACCTGTTATCCGTATTTAACATTGAATTAATCAAGCAGAATTGCTTAATGAACGGTAGTTTAATAACTCATTTACAGCCAGTCTTATAAAGGCCACTAATCTGACGTTAACTTTAATTCGCTGTTAAAATAAACAAAAGCACATCAAAATTTGTTTACTAATGAATAAAATGTCATAAGCATTAACGTTTTGATGCGCTTTTGTTTATTTTAACAGCGAATTAAAGTTAACGTCAGATTAGTGGCCTTTATAAGACCGGCAGTTAATGTGACAAATTAATTGACTACATTTTGTCTTCTAAACTCTTAGTTTATTCATTAAGAATTGATCTTAAGTTACAATCATGTTACTTGTGATTTTTAATTTATATTAATTTAATTGAAAAGTAATTTTTATTATACCTGCATCAAAATCGCCATTTAAAGCACGCCTGAGCGTGCGAAAACAGGCGATTAAAGTTCGCCGAGCTTTAAAGGTTGTCAAGGAAACGACTGAATGCAACAACGGACATGGACGCGACAAAAACGTAAATAATTCTCGTAACTATAGTAGCAATATTATTATGCCCTCTCGATTTATCACGACAAAAATTATTTCCTAGTTTTTATTGCGTAATTTATTTCCAGTATTGGAGGTATAATAAAAAATAGCGTAAAGTATTCGTGGATAACTGGTCTTTAAAACACTTGCTCTATTTCGAGCACTCCGGCTACGCCGTCGTGCTCGAAAACTCGCGCGTGTTTTAAAGATCTTGTTATCCACTCATACTTTAATATACTATATTACTATTCTATTTATGTAGTAAAATTGGTTGAAGACCCGCCTAAGGTAAATACTGCGTTATCTATATTATTATTTATTATACCTGTTAGTTGGTTAATAAGCAGATTCGTCTCCTTGTACGGGATTACAATGAGCAATGTTTTATCAAAATTTGATTGATTATTTCCTTCATATCCATAATAATGCGTAATCACCATGGTTTCTGTCAGTTTAATAATGACTAAAATTCAAACGACAAAATTTTACCGCGGTTAAATTTATGTCAAAATTTAATCGCTTGTGCATAATTTTAACATGATTATTAAAGGTACTTCACCAACTGAATTTGATGTATTTATTCAGGAAATAATTGCTCCGAACATCCCGCGTGCATGTAAACTAGCCTGAATAAATTTTGACGATTTTCTGTCAGAATGTTTTGCTCTGAAGAAATATATCTCGTAAATTTTCCGCTTCAAAATCCCTCGTGCTGCGCACTCGGGATTCTTGTTGAGCGGCAAATTTACTTGACAAATTTCTTAGCAAAACATTCTGACAGAAAACGTCAAAATTTAATCGGCTTTTTTAATGCACTTGGGATATTACTGTTGATTAAACCATTTACAGTATGTTTTTTAGTTGCTGCTTATTAATTACTGGAGGTAGTATGTATTTTGTTTATATGCCTAATTTTCCGGCTGATATAACAATGTGAGGTATGGCCATACTGGTTTTCTTTTTGCAGCCTTTATTTAATATACAGATATGTTTTATTACGATGAATTGTACCACTATAAATTCTAGACGCGGGTTTCTTTCAACCAAAACTATAAGAAACTGTTTATGTTAAATCCAATTAAATCCATTAAAAACACCAAAAACGGACCAGACAAGATGGATATCGATTGAACCAGCAATAAGAAGAATTTTGGAACAGTGGACAGAGCTCAAATTTCATTTAAATCTAGTAAGGAAAAATTGTTATTCTGCTAAATTAATCCACAATATGTTATCGGATCAAACTAATCTTTACTCGAAGTCCATTTTACATGAGGTTTAAAAAGTAACCAAATGTTTCGAAAGTAGAAATGTTGACCTCACCAAACAATTAGACAGTTTGGTGTTTCTATATCGGTTTCTTGTCAGTAAAATAATTAATCCTACCGCTAGAGCTGACATTTTTAAGGATAACGTGGATTAGTATCTGGATTCTGATCCATATTTGGGACATGAATTGAACAGAGTGCTTAATGATGTGAAGCGTGAGATCTAGAAGACGTTGTACTGACTTCACCTATAAACTCCTAAAATAGATTCCAAAAAGACTGCCTGTAGTCCGGTCAAGTTAGCTCGAAAACTAGTGGTAGGATTACAAAAATTCGCAAGAAGCTGAATATTGGTACAAATGTTGAGAACACCATCATAAACAAATTGTGAAAAGTCCCCATCGATCCCACGTGTGCAAAAAAAATTATTCAAGGTCAAAGTTCGAAAAAATGCGTTGTTTGAATTTTTCAGCCAAACGCTCAGTTTTATCATAAAAATATGTCATACAAAAATTTTAGATCATGCAATTCTCTATAAAAATTGTTCTTGTACTTTTTTTTCTAAGAATTGCCAATTCTGAGATATAGCGATTCTAAAAGTTGAAAAAGTCGTGTTCTCCATAATATGCACGAGTACGCCGCCTATATACATTACGGGACCCGTAGTATAAGTTAAAATATTGATCTGTCAAAAAAAATTCGCAATTTTGCTTCATTTGTAATAAAGATTTGACTGAAAGTGAAATTGTTACTGTTGATCGTGGCATGAAAACGTTGATTGATGCAAGTGTTGAAAGAGATGATTGATTTTCTGAATACTTGAAAGACTAGAAATCTGTGACAATTCATGTGCAGTGTCGTAAAAAGTACACTCGGAAGAGTACTATTGCTGCAGTTAAAAGACAACATGAAGAGAAACAAGCCAGTACATCTAAAATAAGTCCTCCTTGTACTAGAACACACGTAAGTGAATCAGTTTTTTGTTTTAAAAAATTTTGCTTATTTTACGGTGATGAATTGAATGAAGAGTATGAAAAGAAAAAAGCAATGAAATACCGGCGTAGAATTTGTAAAGTTGCTACACTTTCATTCAAAGAATCTGTTCTGAAAGTAGCTCAGACTCGTTCTGATGATGTAGCAAAAGCTGTTACTGCTCGCATTGAATTTGAATATGATTTAGTTGCTGCTCAGGCTAAGTATCATAATGATTGCTACATTTCCTTCTTGAGACCGTCCACTGGGGGTAAAGTCGGTCGTTCTGAAGATGAATCTTGCAATGGAAGAAATATTTACATACATTGAAAATATCGATGATTGTCAGTTTACATTAGAAGAATTAAAAAATATTTGTGAAAATTTAACTTTAGATAACAGAACCATTAAGATACGATTAAAGTTGAAGTATGGTGATAAAATTATTATAACTGAAAAATCGGGAAATTTAACATTCGGATGTTTTATTGATAATCATTATGATATTCTTAATCAAGCTTGGTATGACAAAACATTTCAAATGAAAAAGAAAAGCGATTTAGGGTCCTGGAAGCTGCGGCAGCAATTATTCGAGAAGATATTCAATCTGTAGTAGTCAATAATTTTAATTACCCCCCGCCAGGACGTACGTTTGAAAATATTAACAGTAATATTCCAGAGACACTGACTTAATTTTTGGAGCAAGTTATTTTAAAAAATAAACGATTAAATTTTGAACATTTAAAATTAGTTTGTACAAACATTAACCATAGTATTATGACTGCTGTTCGGCCTCGGTCTTTTAAGTCCAAATTACAATTGGGTCTCTCAATTTTTTTCCATCGACGATTTGGGTCAAAACGTCTTATACACATTTTATAATGATACTGTGATGTACGAAGCAGCTACAGTTTTTCATCAACCACCTCATATCTTACCACCAGAAACTGGCACGTTTATTCAATATGTTGCAGACAATGCTGATATAAATGTAAATACGCTAGACGGCCATAACACGCTTCACATAATGGGTATCATTCAAACTGTTACTCCAAAAAGTTCAGTTTTACTGAGAGCCTTTACCACGAATAAGGAAAGCTCCTTCGGCCAAAGATTTCGCGGCAAAAGCTCATGTGGCAATACAGGTCTATCAAAATAATGGTGTAGTAGGTTACAGTAAAATAAATGTCCAAGATTTTACTTATGGAAGTGAAGCTACAGTATCTTTACTGAAAAAAGTCGATGTGTTATGGTTATATGGCAAATCGAAAAATTTGTCGTTACTCGGTTGGAATGGTTATATTGAACGTTTGACAAATAATCTTATGAATTTTTCAAGATCAAAAATTTCATTTTTACCATTTATTCATCAACCTGCCCGTAACTACAATACTATTAGACACTACTTTACTTTGTGCTTTAGATAATGCAAAACGTTATGGTCACGATGTATGCATTATTACTTTTGATCAGCCTCGGTATGCAAAAGCTCAAGAAATCGTGTCAGCTGCACGTGAAGGGTCTGAATTATCGAATATCATAATCAGGCTCGCAGGATTTCATCTACTGATGTCGTTTTTTGGAGCAATTGATTACATTATGAAAGGAAGCGGCATGAAAGAAGTACTCTCTTTGATTTATGCACCTAAGTCATTAGAAAAAATGCGCAATGGTCATGCTTACGCGAGAGCTGTTCGAGCTCATACATTACTTCAGATTACTTTAGCAACAATAATATCAAAGAACTTGCTATTGATGACGTCATGGATGCAAATCTTATCTTTACTGTTGAAAACGTAATAAATAACACTATTTCATATAATGATATTGAAACATCTGAAGCATTACTTTATCAGTTTAATCAAAGACTAAGAGAATATGAAGAACGAGGACCCACCGCAAAACTATGGATACAATATTTTCATATGGTGTCGATAGCAAAAGAGTTTATTAGAGCTGAACGTATGGGAGATTGGAAAGCTCATTTGAACAGCGTTAAAGAAATGCTTCCTTATTTCCACGTATCAGAACATTTTCCTTATGCTAAGTCTGCGCACTTATATCTACAAGATATGTTACAATTAGAGAACTTTATGAATCCTAGTGTTTACCAAAGTTTTACAGAAGGATTTTTCACTGTCAGACGTTCTGATTAGTTAAGTTGCGGAACAAGAAACGAGTACAATTAGCTTGTCTTTCCCCCAACCTCTGCTTCTGCTCATCAACATCTTTATCGAGTATATTATCAAGTTTATGTGTGGCTTGGTAATCAACTGAACCCAGAAGACTGGGGTTGGAAGTTAACTAACGATACGTTGGAACCAATCCAGACTTTACTTCCACCTGCACCAGAAAAGCTCCTCAATGTTATTTTTTGCAACTGCAAAAAGGGGCGTACTTCTAAATGCGGCTGCAAAAAAGTAGGATTGTTTTGTTCACCAGCATGCACCAGTTGTCAAGGCCAGTTCTGCTCCAATATTGAATCTCCAACAGAAGAGGATTATTACGACATCAGCGACGATACAACTGATGCTTCGCTGTTACAACAATTCACTTGCACCCAGCAGGAAGAAGAAGAAGCAGAAGAAAAAGAAGAAGAAGAAGGAGAACAAGGAGAATCAGAAGAAGAAGAAGAATGAGAAGAAGAAGAAGGAGAATGAGAAGGAGAATGAGAAGGAGAATGAAAACAAGGAGAATGAGAAGAGAAGACAACACCTGAAGTTCCATTACATAATTACATCATGGAATAGGCCTACCGGGGAAGCCACGTTAAAAAAAAACGAGTCAAGTACACTACCTCACAGGTGGCGTGGAAACGTGTGCATATTATGGAGAACACGACTCTTTCAACTTTTAGAATACCTATATCTTAGAAATGGTAATTCTTAGGAAAAAAAGTGCAAGAACAAGTTTTATAGATAATTGCATGATCTACAATTTTTGTCCGACATATTTTTATGATAAAACTGCCCGTTTGGCTGAAAAATTCAAAAAACCCATTTTCTCAAACTTTGATCTTGAATAATTTTTTTTGCACACGTGGTATCGATGGGGACTTTTCACAATATGTTTATGATGGTGTTCTCAACACGTGTACCAATATTCAGCTTCTTGCGAATTATTGTAACCTTGAATGTCTATTTTGACCGGACTACTGATAATTTATCTGTTTTACAGAAAATTAATTTATTATCAGTAGACAATTACCTACGTCCTATGAAATTGTCAATTGTTGAATTAGCTGAGTACATTGGGACTAAGGAATCCGACATTGACAAACTCATGAACCAGTGGAATAATTTGCATTGTATTAGATGGACAAATACCACTGACACCATTAAATTCTGGTTCGAAGTAAAAATGTACAAAGCTGCCAGTGGTGAATGTGCCTTCAAAGAGTTGGTTGATTTAGCTTTTGACTTTCTTGTTTTACCCAGCTCAAATGCTGAAGTCGAAAGATATATATATATATATATATATATATATATATATATATATATATTTCGTATGAGACTTTACAGTGTAAGTATAAACTTAGTGAGATATTCTTTGAATTACAATTAAATTAAAAATTAATTATTCCACTAAACTTAGTAAGATATAAATTAAAACTAAATTAAAATTAATTATGAATCCATATGAATTATTAGAGTTCAATCTTTAAATTAGTCAGCCATTCCATTGCCGTTGGAGTTAAGGTATAGATATCCTCAGGGTTTCCATCATATCTATAAATTGGGCATTCAGTTATAATATGGGCAATGGTTTGCTCCTCCGCACTGCATTCGCATGCCGCACTTTCGGCGTAGCCCCATTTGTACATCAGCCTTTTACATCTCCCATGTCCCGTACGTATCCTATTTAATTTGGTCCAGAGGTGCCGAGGAAGGTCGAAGCCAGGAGGTTTCTCTGAGGGTGGTATGAGTGCTACATTTATTCCAAGAGGGTTCTCTCGCCATTGTTCTTCCCATAGTTCTTGCACGTTCAGATCTTTTACAGGAGACGATAATGGGGATCTTCTTGACTTTAATCTTGCTGTAGGGATATTTCTTAGGTCATCATGAATTGGAAGCGTATTATTGGTTTGAAGCTTCTCATTTAATTTTTGTAGTGATTTCGCTCGGCGTAGCTGCGGTGGGGGTATATTACTTAAAATCGGTAACCATTCCTTAGGAGTAGATCTAACGGTCCCCGTCACTATTCTCATTGTGTTGTTTAACTATATATCTACTTTGTTTACATGAACGCTGTTTAACCAGATTGGGCAGCAATATTCTGCGGCTGAGTATGCCACCGCGAGTCCAGCTGTTCTTAGTGAATTAGTTGAAGCACCCCATGTAGTGCCGGCGAGCTTTTGAATGATGTTATTCCGCGTACTAATCTTAGCAGCAGTTCCTTCTAGGTGATGTTTGAAAGTCAGTGATCTGTCCAAAGTTATACCCAGATATTTTGGTTTGAAGTTGTGTTTCACCTTTGTTCCGTTAAGCATAATAGAAAGCTCTCTCTTTGCTTCTCTGTTATTTAAATGGAACGTTGTAGCTTCTGTTTTGTCGGGGTTTGGACACAGCCTCCATTTTTTGAAGTATGAACAAAGGAGGGATGCATCCTGGGTTAGTTGCTCTTCAGCATCCTTAAAGGCTCGGTGTTGTATGCTTAGTACAATATCATCGGCGTATATAAATTTTCTAGACTGAGTGTCCGGCAGGTCGTGAATGTATAAATTAAAGAGTAGAGGAGCAAGGACGGAACCCTGCGGCAAACCATTATTTAAGTGGCGTGTTTTGCTGAATCGACCATTTAGGTAAACTTTAAACAATCTATCCTGCAGCATGCTCCTCATTAGATTGTAAATTTTAATACAGGGTATTACGCTGATTAGTTTGTACAACATCCCTTTCCTCCATACTGTATCGTATGCTGCTGTGAGGTCTAAAAATATAGCCGAAGTTTTTAGTTGCCTTTGGAAGCCTTGCTCTATATAGGTTGTCAATGCCATCACTTGGTCAGCACAGCTTCGATCTGTTTGAAATTCTGCTTGTTCAGGAGGCACATTTTGATTTATGGTCTTGGAGATTCTGTTATATATTAATCTCTCTAGCAGTTTATATGCAACACTAAGGAGAGATATTGGTCTATAACTAGCAGCCTCTGAGCTTTGTTTCCCAGGTTTTAATATAGCTATGATTTTCGTTCTTTTAAAAGCGGGAGGCAATTTTCCAGTTTCGAGAATATCAGAGTAAAACTGAGTCAGCCATTCTCTGGCCTCAGGTCCGGCGTACTTAATAAATTCAGGGAAAATGTTATCCTCTCCTGCCGCTTTCCTAGTTTTAAGTTTGGTGATGGCTTATTGCACTTCGATTATGGAGAAAGGTTTCGAAAACTTTTTGTTTCCATTGGTTTCTCTCACTATTTGTTTAAGTCGGTGTGTGACTACCCTGGTATGTTCTTTGTCAGGGGGAGTTTTCGAGAGCGATACTAGACGACTAGCTATTTTATTTGGGTTTACTGTAGGAGTGTTGTTATGCGTATATGTGCTGTTTCCCATTTTTCGTAGGAGGTTCCAAGCCTTTCTGCTAGAGTGTGTAAAGTCGAGTTCTTCCATTAAGTGTTTCCATTTATTTGCACGTGCCCCATCAAGGCTTTTTAAGAGTTCTTCTGCTATTTGGGGATCGTGGATGCGCTGGTACTGGTCATAAAGAGCACTACTTTCTTTAGTCCATCCTGGTATATATTGTTTTCTGAAACCTCGTGGAATATACTCCTTAGCAGTATTTAGTACTAGGTTTATGAATTTGCCATAGTTGTCGTTAGTAGGTGGTATATTCTGTATTTGTTCGTCCAATTTGCGTGTATACCCTTCCCAGTTAGCTTTATTAAAGTTTCATCTATCTCTGGGTATAGATGTTATCAGCGGAACTTGGATCCCTGTTTCGTATATTACTGGTCGATGTTGACTGTGTGGAAAGTCCCCCAGTACCCGTCTTGTAATTGGAATTGGTTTAAGGTTGTTGTCCAAGCTGACGAAACATAGGTCAGGGTTGTAATCTGTTTGCCATCTAGCAGAATGGAAGGTGCCCTTATCTTTTGCATCGAATATAAGTCGTAGTTTGTGAATCTCTGTCCAGTCCATTAACTTTATACACCGTTGTTGTCGGATTTTGCATACTTCCACTCCGTGTGGTGGCTATTAAAATCTCCAGCGTAAATTGCAGGGTGATGAAATGTGTTAAGTACTGTAGTAGGCCATGAACCATTGGGTGGTTTGTATACATTAGTGATATGTAGATTTCCGATTTTTATAGTTATTTCTTGTATCTCTCTATTGTTTCCTTTAGATATAATTGCGATGTCTGTAAGATCATGTTTAGCATACGTTGCGATGCCGTAAGTTTGGTGATTGACTGCAGCTACAATTTTATATCCATGTATGCGTCCTCTTGTTGATATTTGTTTATCGGCTTCGGTGTGGGTTTCTTGAATGAGAGCAATATCTATGTGCTGTTCTCTGAGGAGTTTGGAGAGGTAATCAGACTTACTCCTACTTATTCCTTCAATGTTAAGTTGACATATTCTTATTGAAGGTCCAATTTTTCTGGTCATTTGGTCCTGAGAAGGACCGTTTTTTACTTTCGTGTGCTGTATCATAGTGTGCACTGTATGTCTCTGATATTCTGTTCGTTTAGCTTTACCCAGGGGACACGTGCAGCTTTCTACTTCGGACGCGAACAGAGTCACCCCCCAGTCGAAAGATTATTTAGCCAGATGGGCATAGTCATACGATTTCGAAAATTGGCACCAAAGAAATGTTTTCTTCTAAACAAGAACATCGACAAGATAATGATGATGACATTGACCTAATAAGTATTTTATAGTCACGTAAAGACAAATTTTTTTCTGTTTGACCAAACCAAGTTTTGATTTTAGTGAAAATGAATTATTTTACCGTTAAGATTAATAGTTTATTTTATTTGCATTTTTATCTTATGTTTAGAATTTTTTATATCTATGTTAAACTTATTGTTTTATTTCATAATAAATATTCAAAAACATATTTGTTCCGTAACTAGTTTATTTGAATTTAATAATTTGGCCATATTTTAGCCATTGTGAAGTCTGCGGTTAGCTGGTTCACAAATTCGTTAGTTGGCAACACTGACTACAAGTTTGTTGAAAGAAGACTATACCGTCTTGCTTCCTTCAAACGTGAGATAGTTCAAAAAATTTCTGAGCTGGTAAATGCAAATATAATCCGACCTAGCTGTTCGCCATTTTCAAGCCCTATTCTTCTTGTGAAGAATAAAGACGGCACTGATCGTATTTGTGTGGATTATCGAGAGTTAAATTCTAATACTGTACCCGATAACTACCCTTTACCAGTCATTAGTGACCAGAGTAATAGGCTCCACAGAGTGACGTGCTTCACATCACTAGATATGGCCTCGGGGTTTCATCAGATTCCGGTGCACCTTGAATCCAGAGAAAAGAGCATTTGTGACTTCTGATGGTCAATTTGAATATCTGACAATGCACTTTGTGGTAAGAACTGGGGCAGCTGTATATCAAAGATGTATTGATAAAGCGCTCGGAGATTTACGCAATACCATCGCGATCGTTTACATTGATGTTTTAATACACTCAACTTCGATTACCGAAGGTTTCGGTCGGTTACGTATTGTTATGAAAGCACTCATTGATAAGGGGTTTTCGTTTAATTTGAAGAAATGTACATTTCTTAAAACTGAAATTGAATAGTTATGCTATCTTATTAAATCGGGAAATGTACGTCCTAATCCTCGTAAAACAACTGTTCTTGTAAATTCCACAATTCCGACCACTCCTACACAAGTTCGTCAATTTTTAGGTCTAGCTTCACATTTTCGACAGTTTATTAAGAATTGTTCTTCTATCGCAGAACCGTTATACCGATTAACCACGTCATTGGCAAGGAAAATAGCTTGGACAGTGAAACACGATGATGCATGAAATCAAATTATTGATTTACTAACATCAGAACCTCATGATATTCAATCCAAATCTCCCTACTGAACTCCACACAGGCACAGACGCTAGCAGTGACGGTTATGGAGCTGTTTTATTACAAAGGCAAAACGGAAAATTACACCCGATTGCGTATTATAGTAAACGCACCACCGGCCCAGAGTCGAAGTGCCATCGTACGAGCTTGAAACTTTAGCCGTCGTTAATGCGGTTAAACATTTCAGACATTTTCTAGTGCAAAGGCATTTTACTGTGGTAACCGACTGCAATTCGTTGAAAGCCTCGTGTTAGAAACGGGATCTCACCCCTAGGGTCCATCGGTGGTAGGCATTTCTGCAAGCTGTTGATTTCGATATCGTTTATCTTGACGGAAAGCGGATGAAACATGCTGATTTCTTCTCTCGTAACCCACCGTGTGTAACGTCATCTCCACCACTATCGGCTTCGGGAAACAAAGTCATTTATAACGTTGATTTGTATACAGAGTGGCTCAGTGTGACTCAACAACGTGATCCGGAAATGAACAAAACACTTGCCGCACTCCGCTCCAACGAACTTGACCCAGATATTGTCAAAACATATGACATATTCTCTACCGAAAAATTCAAAGAAACCATCGATCGCGCTATTTACCAGTTGTACCGAATACAATGGTTTGAACCGTCATTAACCACGTTCATACCGATTTAAAACATCTAGGTTGGAAAAAATCACTTGACAAAACTTACGAACTTTATTGTTTTCCGAAAATGTCAAGAACTGTTTGTAATTTTGTTGATTATTACACACAACTGTCACATGACTGATATCATCCAACGAGAACCATGCATTTTTTGAAAATCGACCAATCCCGAACTGATTACCTGATAAGCTCCCTAGGGATGATTATCAAGCGATACGCGCCCTAGGGCTGATTATTGACCCCGTGGATGGTGTCATGATTAAAATTTAGAAATATCAGGAAGTAGAACTGCATGACGCAGTAATAAAGAAGCAAAATAGTTTTGCATATTTGCGTTCTTAGAAAGTTTTTTATTACAAGAAAATAACAATAACCTAGGCACACTACAAACTATTAAAAATCAAAACTGATTGTTATGAAAATTACAATTGTAAAAGTTTATAATTTTGGGTTGTTTTGCAGCACAATCACGGTCTTCGTCAGGAACTGTTGAGAGATTCTGTATGTTTGAAATTGAAGAAGTCGAGAAAGAAGTAGATGGTGTCTGATGTCTCATTTTTTCTACCATTTTGGCGTGATGACATTCATCCAGCTGGAGGTAGGGCTTAATGGAAGCTGTGCTACATGCCCTGTCATCTTTATCAGCTGCTGTTCGCCAACACCTTCTCTTGCTAAACTTGAAACAACTGTGGATCTCAAAGAATGGTTTGTGATTTTTGCTCTTTTCGTATCAATTCCTACTTGCTCAGCACCAGATTTGGTTCAATTGCCTAGTTGATTTTTGCCAACAGGACAATTTTTGTACCAACCAACTGAATAAGCGTTCTTCCACAATGGATTGGGAGTCAAGAAAAGTCGATTTGTAGTAATTCTTGATCCCCTCTTGCTCATTAATTTCTTAAATAACCTGAAATACCCGAATGATATTAAATACAGCCTATTAGTTTATTCTAAATAGTTACTCTTACCGTACAGGACAAAATTCAGGCTTTTCATTATTAGTTACCAGCCATTTGCTGTTTGCTAATTTGCGGTTTCCATCTTGCGCCGTTTTGCTAAATACAGTATTGTATTCTAGTCTTCCAGACCATATACCGGAATTGTTCACTTCTTCATGAAAATAATTCAATTGTGCCACTGCAGCCTCTCTTCCTCGCCAAGCCAATTCATAACTAGCAATGTAATAAAATTTCTTTTGCAGCCCATCCGGTGTATCCTCATCAAATAACGTACTAACAATTTTCTTGTATTCGTTATCAGTGAGCGCTGACGAACTGCATTTTCGTTTTTCAGAAACCTTCTGCAATTCATGCCTTTTTGCGTTGCGAGCTTCTCGGCTTTGTTTGAACTCCAGGTCACTAAATGGGTCAAATTTTATCCCGAAATCTTCAAAGTACAATTTCTGCAGCTGCTTTGCGGTGACATTCCATATAGTTTTAATTACCGATTCTTTATCATGTTCTCCACTCCGCTTCTTCATATTGTAGCCCCAATCTTTCATTATTTCAGCAAGTTTTCCAATGGGTGTTATTTTCGCCAGTTCATATCTCCGCTCACTACAAAACTCCATGAATTGTTTCCATACATAAGAATTTGACCTCTTCGTATTCTCTGGCGTTATCTTATCAATTGCTAGATTAATTTCACCTTGAGTAGCCTCCCCGAAGCGCAAACTGTTCATTTTTTGCATACTCCTGAAACCGTGACAGATTTTTTGTTTGTTTGAACAAATTGGTGTTGCTACTATGGAAATACAAGAAACAGGCAACTTGAATTTTTCGCCGTTATTAGGGCAATTTTAAATCATAATTCGTATATAGGTTTTGTGTAATAATCTTCAAGATATAAGTGCGGGCGACACACTTACATATAATTTTGCCCGTGCCAAGGGTCATCGTGCTGGTTGCCCCTAGAAAACTGCCCTCGGAACAGTTTTCATTGCAACCAGCGCTCGACCCTTGGCGTGTTCAAAATTATCGGTAAGTATGTCTCGCCCTTGTTATATTACTATTGATGATTGTTTGATATGTAAGACATTTAAAAATACATCGGGAAAATCTCAAATTCAGATGCATTCCATACCAAAAATTTCTCGGCCATGGCACACTGTAGATATTGATATTTCTGGAAAACTAACAGGGAAAAGCGATACAAAAGAATACGTTTTTGTTACAATTGACGCCTTTACAAAGTTAATTTTTTTGCAACGTATCAATTCCTTAGCGGCGAAAAGCGCTGTAAATTGTTTGAAAGAATACACTTACTTCTTTGGAGCGCCTTGTAGAATTATTTGTGATTAAGCTTTTGTTCCAGTTACAACATAGAAGTACAGTTTATTGCTCATGGCAGTAGTCGTGCAAATGGTGAAGTAGAGCGAGTAATGCAAACTTTTGTAGTCGTCCTAAGCCGAGCCCCGGGTCAAGAACCATTCAACATCAATCAGTTACCAAAACAGATATTCTTGCCTAAGAAATATGACTTCAGGACCACAACAGAACGTGAGTGCAGTGGGCGAAGAAGAGACTAGTACCCCTACAACGACTGACACTGACGTGCACAGTATGCTAACAGAAGCCAGAGCAGAAATAAGTGCATTGAGAAGCCACACAAATGAATAATTCCGCTCGAGGACAAATGGAGAATAAATATGTGAACTGGACTGTTTTTAAAGATGACTGCTGAGTTTGATCCTTCCGATTTGAGTGTTGAAGATTGGTTAATGATTGTGCTATCATGTATCATTGGGATGAAGTTACAAAAATGTATGTAGCTTTAGGCAAATTGCGAGGCACTGCACGAATTTGGTATGATGGGTTGAAAACGGCTCAGTTTTCTTGGTTGTAATGGGAGACAATGTTGAGAGACATGTTTCCCAGTAAAATTACGTTCGAGAAATTATTTTATGATGCAGCTACTTATCAAGTTTTGGACAGTATTTGAATGATTACTACTGTTTCCACAAGCTGGCTAAATTAAAAGTTAAATTTAGCACAAGAACAAATTGTTGACTGCGCCATCGAAGGAATTACAGACCCGCAACAAAATTAACAATAAAGGCAGCTCGCTGTTTTGTTGAACTGTCACAATACGTAACGAATTTTCCATGTACTAGTAGTGCAACCGGTAGTAAGCATTATGTAATTTTATTAAGCGCTTCTAGCTGTTCAGGTCCAAATCGCCAAGCTACATCTTTCCACAATAACCGTGTGAGCGGTTCTGCTAAGAGTGCAAAACCTTCAATAAATCGACGAAAATACCCTGCCAGACGAAGGAACTGGCGAACTTGTTTAATGTTAATTGGTACTGGCTTGTTTAGAACTGCTATTATTTTTTGTATCCCAGGCCTAACCCCGCTTTCAGAAATTTCTCTTCCCAAATACTCAACTTATGTTAGAAAAAATGAACATTTTGACAACTTTAGGGTCAAGTTATGATGTCCCAATATCTCTAATACTTTTCGCAGCCTTTCCATCCCCTTCTCGAAATCTTTAATGGGTATGATGATATAATCTATGTAAACTTGAGCAATAGTAAAAGTTAATGAGATTATTAATGATTTACTAAACAATAAGATAATCCAGCCGTTACGTTCGTGCTACGCGAGTCATATTCTCTTAGTGGCGAAAAACGATGGCGGCCATCGCATGGTCGTCGATTTCCGCGCTCTCAATAAAATCACCAAAAAGGATAAGTTCCCTCTTCCATTAATTGAAGATCAGATTGATCGTATGGGTGGTCATCGATACTTTATTACACTCGATTTGGCTCAAGGTTTTTATCAGATAACTCTTGACGTCAGTGGTATTTCGTTACTGTCGGGTAACCTCGTTATGACTAAACCATTCGGGCTATTAATCACCAACACAGACGGGTGATCTATGAAATTTTCACAAACTAAATTGACATCATCTAACGTCAATTGCTGAACAACATTATCATTCTTATCAACTTGAAACTTTAGCAGTTATCGAATTGTTCCGCCATTTCTGCGTTTATTTGGTAGGCATACAGGTCTCTAATGACAGATTGCATTGCAATACGTAGTACCGCAGAAAAGAAAGACTTAATTCCACGCGTGGTGGTTAGAACTGCAAGATTATACTTTTAATATCCAGTATCCTCCTGGCCTTAAAATTAATCATGTAGATTGTCTCAGCCGGAACCCACCAAAAACTGTGTTAGGGGTTGTAAACGTAACAGAGGGTGAATGGCTGTTGGCAGCGCAACTCCAGGACGAGACAACCTGCATGATTCGAGAGCTTCTCATGAAAAAGGACAACAGTTCTGTCAGTAAACAATATTGCTCCCAGTATGCATTTAAAAATGGAAAGGTATATAGACGGTTAGAAGACGGTTCAACAAAGTGGTTAGTACCGAAGTCTAACCGGTGGCAGATCTGTAAATTGTGCCACGATGATATAGGTCACTTTGGGGTCGACAAAACCTTAGCGAAAATACGAGAAAATTATTATTTTCCGGGAATGCGTCGATTTGTCACAAAATATGTAAGTTCATCTTTAAACTGCCTCTATTATAAAGTGCCATACGGATAGAAACCAGGTCAACTTCATCCCATTGAGAAGATGGCAGTACCATTTCACACTGTACATCTAGATCATGTACGTTTGTCTGTAGTAAACGGCAGAACACTCAGGTACTTGTCATAGTAGATGAGTTTACAAAGTTTACTCTCATTGAGGCCGTTAACAAGCCCTAAGCGGGTTGATAGACATTTTTGGGGTACCAGTGCGTATAATCACAGATCGAGGTACTAGTTTTCGAGATCACACATTTAATATGTTTTGTCAAACACATGGAATAAAACATATTTTGAACGCGGTTGCCACCCCACGTGCCAACGGCCAATACTGGGTTCATTATCTGCCTTGAATGGAGGCAGGGAGGATGAAACCTGGGATAGTTATGTGAAAACTGTGCAGAGGGGTATGAATACAACTGTCAATCGAGCAATCGGTTTGACCCCGTCTGAAGTACTATTTGGTACAAGGCCACGTTCCATGTCGGAGAGCCTTCTTCTGAGAGAAACTTGCAGAAGATATTGACCGATTAGATTTGTCAGAAATTCGTGAGAAGGTGAATGCGCAAATAGATGACGAACCAGGCAAACAGAAGAAGTTCGACTCAAAGAGGGCAAAGGATCTAAAATATCCCCCTGGAATTTTGGTCTTAGTTCGAATTACTAGTATACCTGCGACTGGCAATACTAAAAAGCTATATCCAAAGTTCCGGGGACCGTACAGAATCGTGACCGTTCTACCCAATGAGCGGTACGAAGTAGAAGATCTGAGATGCAGACGTAAACACCGAACAGTAGTGGCTGTTGACCAAATTAAACCATGGATTACTTTAGCAGACAAGTAAGTAACGTGTGTACGGCGTCGGGACGCATGCAAGGTGAGGAATGTCCGCGTACGGCATTGCTTGTTTGGCCCGACGTACGGATTAAGCACCGAAGCATGTAAACACGCCCGAATTACATGAATCAGTGTGTATAGTGTCGCACAATCAGTTGTGTTCGAAGCATACAATACACTCGAGGCATACAAATAGATGAATCAGTATGTATAGTGTCGCACGTATGTACAACACAATGAGTTGTGTTCGAAGCATACAATACACTCGAGGCACACAAATAGATGACTAAGTGTGACACTCGAGGCACACAAATAGATGTATAAGTGTGTAGTTGTGTTCGAAGCATACAGTCACTCGAAGCACACAAATAGATGAATCAGTATAGTGTCGTACGTTTGTACAACAGAATCAGTTGTGTTCGAAGCATACAATACACTCGAGGCACACAAATAGATGAATACGTGTGTATAGTGTCGCACGTATGTACATGCACACAAACAGGTAGTGAAGGGCTTGTTCAGAAGATGCAACATAAACTTCGCAAGAACAAAAATAGAGGAAATCTCTAATTGTATTTTCTGTACGTTACAGAACCGATTGAGGACTATCGCTTACAACAGGATGGCCGAACTGTAGTCGTCCTAAGCCGACGTCCTGGGTCAAGAACCATTCAACATCAATCAGTTACCAAAACAGTCATAATTTATGGCAGTTTATAGTATTGCCAGAATTTTCGAGGCAGGCTGAATCACAGTTCTTACGTATTTATTGGGCTGGCAGTTTACTTTTGGGAGAGTACGGTTCGAGCATTAAATGTTAACACATGAATATATCGAAATGTATTTCACATGCAGTTTTTAAAATAAGTATCATTATTCCTGAAGTAGCGTATGTTTTTTTACCTACCCCAATTAAGCTAGTTAATACTTTCAAAACATACTCACTACTATTAAAAACTGAGAGTGATAAAAGCTGGCAAGATAGTTTAGGTGAGGTCCAGTTGGCCCCGCTGAATTGTTGTTTGGTGTTCCAATACGATCTTTAGCTTTACACAAAGTTAGTTATTTAATTGACGAAAGAGCCTACGAATTTGGCTGAAATTAGACAACTTTCTAGTGAAAATATAGAGCGTTTAGCAAAACGTGATGCAGTCCGTAAGAATGCTGGAAAGGCACAAATAAAGCCATTTGAAGGGCACAGTGCAAGAACAGGACATGTCCATTTTTAAGATTTTTCAGGAGAGCAATAAAACGTTCCATAGATGTGCTTCAGTTAGTAGTTACCTAGTTTTGGTTTCTACCTATTCTGGGTAGCCTTCGGGAATGGTTTTTGCTTATTTTCTTCAAAAATATTAAAAGTAAGTTAAAAAAACAATAAAACAAACATGGACATATCTGGTTTTTAACCAGTACATTCGTGTTTGAGTTTTTCACGAACAAACATTGCTTCAAAATTAACCTTTATTTGATTACATAATACTTTAAGAAATACAAAACAAATATTGTAGATATTCTGGAATTTATACCCATTTTAATCAACTTCATCAAAAACTTCTACATCCGAACCGGATTCATCATTGTTTGTTCTTTTTTTTTTGTAATTGGTCTCTCTATCATTGTAAAACCAAAAATCTGACGCTGGCACAAAATTTTTTTGCTAGGTACATCACATGTTGGAATTTAGTATCTTTAAGTTTCCTTTTACTCTCATACAGTAGTTCTTCATTGGTAGGAAATTACAGGAGAGTCGTTTCTTTTTTTCTGTATGACGAATTCGTTATAGATCATTAACGCAACACTTACACTACAGAGAATTGCCGGTATCTTTGAACAATCATACACAAAACATCGGTATTTAGATATTGTAAATTTGTTCTTTTTTGTCGAGGGATTTTGTACGAAGTACAGGGCGAAATGTTGTTTGAAGTTCAAAAACATTTTCTGATATACCATGGTAACATAATTTTGGCATACTCCTCCGGCAGATAAATTTTATCATAATTTCTTTTGCGTACCTCAATCTTGCCAAAACTGTGATCACAGGGCAAGAAACTGTGCCCGGGTTCAGGGAAGCAATGTGTGATTGCTTTAAATCTTTTTTCTTTAACAAGTGCGTAAAGAAACTGCACCATAACTAAATTTTTATTGTGTGAACTGCAGTTGTCGGAAAAAAGGTATAACTCTGTCACTTCCGAGGGTATTACATTCCGGATAAAGTGATTCAGACAACTAATCACTTCATTTTGTCCATTTCCTCCTAAGGTTTCGTCATACACATAGAAATAGATTTTCTCATTGCTTCCCATATGAATGCAAAAGTTAAATACCCATAGTTGGATTTTGGAGCCACTGGAAGAGGCAAATTTTGCTCAAAATCGAAACATAGCACCTCGACATTTTTCATTTCTTTTGCTAAAGCAGACTTTTTTTAAAATCTGCATAAAATGTGTCTGCTTTTTTAACATGTAAATCCTTTTCTGCTGTTATACGTTTCTTCTCCTGCTCTGATTCAGCCGCTTGTAGTTTAGTTATGAGTTTGTCGCATTTAAAGCAGGTGTCGGATTTTGGCCGTCCAAACGAGAGCTTAAAGTTTTCTACGAAATATTTTCTGTAGTAATCATACTTGACTGTAGGTTTAAACTTTGCTCTTTCATGTACAACAAGAAACTGTTCAGGTTCATATTTTTGTATGTAAAATTCGTACATTTTTGAAATGGTAAGATTTGACGACAGATGTTTAGCGTTATCCGCCCTACTATAATAGGAAACGTATTTCGGGAAGCTGTTAATATGCTCACATATTTGTTGGTTTACTGGTAGGGGTAATTTGTTAGCCCTGTTGCACAGTGGGCTAGATGGCACCAAAATTCGGCAAAACTAGACAAATGCGCGTATAATAAAATTGAAACGTGATTCTTAATGTTTCTAACTCGCTGATTTCGAATCTTGATCCAAAAGTTTGAAAAACAAAATGGCGGACGGAAAGTGATTTTTTACACTGATTATAAGCAACTCATTCCATTACAAAGTAGTATTTAATAATACGTTCAAAACAACTTTTATTATTAAATAAAATAATTTTGAAAAAACAAAATGGCTAACCGGAAATTAGTTTTTACACTTCTTATAAACAACTCATTCCTTTACAAAGTAGTGTTTAATAATGAGTTTAAAACAACTTTTATTACTAAATAAAATAATTTTGAAAAGAACAAAATGGCTAACCGGAAGTGATTTTTTACACTGCTCACAAGCAATTTATTCTATTAGAAAGTGGTATAGTTTAAAATAATTTTCATTACTAAATAAAATTAAAACAGTTATTCACTTATTACACATTTATTAGAAAGAATAAGAATGTCAAAGACATAATACATAATTAGTCAGAATTTGCATCGTCTTCGTCAGTGGATTCTGAATTGTCAGCAGAGCATTTCAAAGAAGTATGATTACAAAGCAAAAGTTGCAGGGCTTCTGACGATAAACTTTGTCCTTTTTTTGGATATTTTTTGCCCATTCTTGATATGTATGGATCTGAAGTCAAGAGGAGTCGATTGAAAACGTCTTGCATGGTCGCTGTTCTTAAATGTTTTCGAGCGAAATAATCGTGATATTTTTTATGTCCTTATTACGGGCTTCTTGTGCGTCTTCCGACATTTGCCCAATAGGAAGTGGGGACCATTCAATTATCAAAGGACCATGAATTAAAACTTTGTGAACTGTGGTTGGCATGCAATACCAAGGGTACAGAGTTATGAGTTTCGGCGGTTTCGAGACAATATTGTTCGAATACAGTCACATTTGCGGCAAACCCACTTGAAAGGACTTGCAATATTATGTAAAACCTTTTTATAAGATTCTCATTTACATCCAAAATTTTCGCTGAAACTGAAGCGTTTTCAAAAAAACGTCTCGCGGTGTTCCCGTCATTGCTGCTACCAAACCTTTGTTTCGGTTGATCAACAATGAGGTGCAACTCTTTCTTGAATGCCGCTTGAATCATTCGTTTTCGCTCAGCAGATATTGATTTTTCTTCAGCTTTTCGAGTTTGCTACTTTCGAACACCGATTTTGTAACCAATATGCAACAAACACTCGGAAAAACGAATCCACGCATGCAACGTTGATAATCCAAGATCTAGTCGAATTGTGTTTTGTCTACGGTTTTCATCAACTCTATGTCATTAAACTGCGATGATGTGCGATTTTATTGTAGCAACGCACAGAAGATTTTGTGTCTGTCACGGAATTACAAACGTATGGAGGGTTTGAATGGGTAAATGACTTAGATATTCCTAATATTGATCATTTAAATACTCCGGAAAAAATGTCCTGACCATTATCACAAAGTTAAATATCCAGACATACATCTCGTTGAACGTGCAATAAAACGAAAACGTAACAAGGTATTTGTAAAATGGCTTGGATTTTCAAATCAGCACAATAGCTGGATTGATGCTAAAAATATTGCCTAAATTACCACATGTTGTGATGACTCATCACTTAATTTTCACCGGTGTCATATAAACCTGATGTGCTATAGTATTTCTATCATTCTCCTGTGCGCGCTCTTTCCAAAAACATGGCAGATTTCAACCAGAAACTTTGCAACTTAAATGAGTTTAAAGAGTGGGGAAACGTATGAGATTTGAAGATTGACGAAAAATATCTAATAGTAAATATGTATCGGTGTCCGACTAAATATGGCAATAAAGTGGCAGTAGAATTGGACAACTTCAGATTCATTCTACCGGCACGCTACGATTGCCTTACAGTTGCTGATCTACAACAATTAGGAGAACGTCGCTACTATATCATCTTGGGTGGCAAGTGCGGGAGCAGCACGAAACTTGTCTTCGAGGAGATCGTCCAGACAGAGATGACAACAACATCCGTAGCACAATAATTAGCTGATGTATAATATATATTTGTAATAATTTTACAGATGTAGGTTTTAGACAAAATAAATACAAGTATATTTACATTGTCGTTTTATTACACCATTGTGCTTATAAAATTTGTTACAGGAACATTCCAGGTTGGTCAGTGATGCATAATATATTTGTAATAATTTTATACATCAGCAAAAATTTCCGAACAAAGGCTCCATTCAATTTAGCAGTTGTGCAGATTTTTCTCAAACAATGGGTTTCATTCTTCAATTTTTACCAGCCTTGCACATTTTCAAACATGTCTGGACAAGTCTGAAGCTCTAGACAATAACATCCGGTTTATCTGATAATGGAGGTCAGCAAAAATTGCCCCAGACAACAAAGACTTCGTTGTCCAATTATTATTTTTTGCAGTCGTGCAGATTTCTCGACGTCATTGTTCGTTCAATTGGTAGACAATAATATCCTGCATCTGCAAGTATCAACAAGTTTTGCATTCTCAGACGATGACACATTCTGTTGAGCCTGGAAAAATTTTGATAAGCGTAGAAATCTTGTAAAATTTCAAAATTAGACATTTAGCCCCAAAATTCATCGTGGGAATCTTGTAAAAATTTCAAAAATAGACTTTTAGCCCCAAAATTCACCGTGGCAATCTTGTAAAAATTTCAAAATTACACTTTTAGCCCCAAAAATTCATCGTGGGAACCGGAAGTGGCACGTGACCTCGGTGAGAGGTTCGTTCGGGTGACATTCAAAATGCGCCAGAATCCCCCTAACTACACTACTCATTTGGAAGCAACTTTTAAAAGTTAAAACCAAACCAACCAACGTGCACGGAGCTAATGTAACCTATCACCGTGAGCGCGCACTAAGCACAACACGCCAAACTACAAGAAAGTCCGCGTTCCACTTTAGTGCGGCAATCACAAGTGAGGTGGCGTTGTCGGGTGTTTGTCGCCGTTAAAACTAAGACAATTCGTGCATATAAGCGGCGGGCATTAAACATCACGGCAATAGTGCGACAATCACAAGCGAGATGGCGTTGGCAGTAATTTATTGCCGTTTATATTAGAATACTTATTACATATAAGCTGCAGGCATGGAACATCACGGCAATCCAAATCCTTGTGTTATACCTCGGATTGCCTTGTGTGCTTTGCCGTGTAACTTATCTGCATCTTGCCCTAAGATAAGTGTAGTTGCTCGTCAATTTGGTCATACTTTGCATTTTGTGTGTGTAATTATCTAAGGAGAATAAAAGTCTGTGTAACCTTGGTTTTGTACATTATTTCACCGGATTCAACACCACCCTCACAAACCGCATTTAATTTGCGGCCCTAGTCGTACGTAATTCGTGATACCGTTTGCTCGTCAGTACACGCATGCAATGCAACCGTACACTTAAGATCAGTGTTGCCAACTCTTCGCAAGTTGTACTCCCTAAATTGGTACTAAAAGTCGCCAAATACGAAATACGCACATTAGAAAATCAAGGATTTATTTTTTACGAAGAATAAAGAAATAAAAATTAAAACTTGCCTATTTATTTACGGAAAAAACAATACTTGGCATCCGAATCCATCGTCACCTTCTTCCATAGGAATACATTGAGTGAATAATGTTTCAGTGTCATATGCAGCTGTTGTTCTAATTTATGTTGTTACTTTTGCAGGTAATTCGTACGTGTGGCACGATTCCCCCATAATCTTTAATCCATTGCGAATGTGTAAAATAGATAACAATGTTTCCGTACTAAGGCGATTTCGTAGATTAGATTTTATTATTTTAAGTTGACTGAATAGCCTCTCTACCTCAGCATTTGAATGTGGTAGCGAAAGAACAGTCATAGCAAAATCTGATAATTCTCTAAATGGGTTCGATTCCGCCGCGCCGCATCATTTATATTTTTCTACCTCTACCCAAAATTCAGAAGTAGACTGCAGGTTATGTCACTTTACTATAGTCAGTTCCGCTACTGATTTTCAATTTGTGTTATTTGTGACGGCGTACATCCTAGATGCTCTGCTAGTTCCGTTATTGATGCTTTAACTGCGTTCAGGCAATTTGCCTTAAAGTTTTTAAGTTATTAGGTAGTCTGCTCTTAAGTTCTTTTAAAAGTTGCATACTAAAGGTAATACGTTTTCTTATATTTTGGACATTTTCTTGATCAGGTATCGTACTTGCCGTTTTTTCAAATTCGTATCAAGATAGGGCGAGGGATCAACATAACGATCTAATACATAACAACAAAGTATATCAACTTGAGCCGTAGGATTTAAGATTGTTCTTCCGATGGACATTATCAAATCTATAATCCTTCAAGTAAACTAGTGGGGTAGTTATTTTCAGATTCAACAGTTTTAATAATTTGCTGGACTTCATTTAATATTGAATTTAAACACAGCATATATAATTTATTGGTATCGTCTGAAAACATCTGATGTAGCATTTCTACCGTAAAACACTTCTATCTTTGACAATTTGAAAATGTAATTTAAGTTCATCCCATTATTCAAGAATTCGTCGAACCCCAGGTTCGAGAGACAACCATCTTGTATCGCATACTTTTAGTATTTTGCATGGCTCATCCTTGTTTGTTTTATAGAAATCTTTGTAAAAATTTTGCCACTTACTTGAGTGCGAAAACCAACCATAGGTTTCGCGAACCATGAAATCGATGTTTCTTGAGATTGTAGCTTCACTAGCGTGTGATACTGAGCTGGATCGAATGACAAAAACAAGGAAGTTTTAAATCTCTTTTTAGAATTTCACAAACACCATTATTATATCCCGTATTTACGGTCGCATTATCGACACCAACACCCAGTAACTTTACCGGTGTGAAGATGGCAGCCAGAAGGTAGCAGCCAAAAGTTACGAACATTACGGAAGAGCTGATAGCTATGCAAAAAATTATAGAGAATGCTACTAACACCACATGCAAATCAATTAAGGAATTATGCGAACCGAATATTGGCTAAATAACCTCCTTCAGAACTTCAAACCGTGAAAAAAGCTTTTTAGGTGCTACATATGAGAAATGCCGTGAAAAATTAAATAATAAATTTGCAGCTCGAATACTATCTACACATAAAACCCGAACAAAGTATGCCCTCTATATACCGAATAAAAGGGCCCAAATCGATTTTATTTGCCGTACTCCACATAGCGGGTAAACCACCCCCGCTCAAATAAAATAATAAATCTGCAGCACGAATACTACACATAGAACCCGAACGAAACTTTTCTAAAAACATTCCCTCTATATACCGAATAAAAGGGCCCAAACCGATTTTAGTTGCAACTGTAATATATGCTGAATGCATCCATAATAGACATAACTGTAAAAATTTAAAATAGTAGTTTACGACAAACGAGTATCGGTGTACAGTACGTCTCTTAATTTCTGTCATAAACAGAAATTAACATCATTTGTGAAAGGTATAGAGAGGGTGGTGGTAAAACGAACATTGGTGAATTTTGTATTACAAAAAAAACTACCATTTTTAAAGCGAAAGAATGTGTGGTACAACAAAGAAATTTACAGGACATTAAATCTGATGCGACTCTAAGAAAAAATTGGTCAGGAGCTATTGCTAGTGTGGATAAAAATAAAAAAGACTTACTGGATTTCGTAAAAATGCACTTGGAGCACAAAGAATACATTCAGGAAGTATTGGTCCCATTTAATGTGAATGTATTCAGCATTCAGCAGCCTATGCATATCCAAGATCAAAAGATTTGCAATATTTTACCAATCATATTTTTTGATGCGACAGGAGGTGTTGTACGAAATTCACTTGAAGATAAAAAACGTATATATTTGTATTCTACTGTGATTCAGACAAATGCCACTAATAAGATTAATTCCCATATTTGAAATGATTTCTTCGCAACATTATTTTAAATCTGTATTTAAAATACGTATTTTGTGAAGAAAATAATAGTTGGCCCGTTATTGGATCTATAGTAACCGATTTTAGTTTCATGCATGCTATATCAAAAGCATTTAATCGAAGAACAGTTTTAGAATATCTAGACACATGTATGAATATAATTATAGAAGATGTTGGGAAACATGTCTCTCGAGTCACAATCCATTTCTGTGGCGCCCATTTTATGAAGATGGTTTGTAAAGACATTGAATAGTATTCTGAGAGTTACACACTTCTTTTTAAAGATTGCTTCTAGTGGTACACTGCTTAGTACATTAGAAGAGATGAAGTATGGTTTAAAAACTTAGTTATGTTGCTATCTGAAATTTTTTATAACGAACAGGTGAAAGCATCTCACATGCAATTAATAAACGTTTTCTCTAAGGATTATCAAAATTTTGAAGACAATTTCGAACACAGCGGTTTAAAATCATGTTGCAGTGCTCCGGTTGAAAACTATTTCGGGTATTTGAGATCTAACCTATTAAATGGACAGAAAAATTTTAAATGTTCCAGATTTATTCGCATAGTACGACCGCACGTTTTATCACTATATCGCGAATGAAGTTTTAAAATACAGAAAACAGGATGGAAAAGACAAACAAACGTAATATTTGATAATAACGAAAAAAACATCTGAACAAACTTGGAAAAAGAAACCCAAAAAACTCATTTCAGGAAGATTTCTATTTCTGAGACAGGAACATAATGCGTTAAAACTTATCTTACCTCCAAATGAAATGAAGACTAAGCGCAGTGAAATTCTACTGCTTGAAGATTTCACACAATGTACATACTGTGGTTTCGGCACTTTTGATAAAAAGATATATTGGGTTCAATACGACTCTTGTGACGGGTGCACCAAAATTGAGCCATGTTTGAAAACAAAAAAACTATAGACATTAGTTTTACTTGTAAGTTATGTCAGAGCAGTGTACTACATTCTCATTTACCAAAAAACGAAAACATTTTATCTGAAAAATGTACGTTTTTGAAATCCATCGCTCTTAATGGGCTACTAAAATCAGACATCGAAATGAACACAAGATCTCAAAAAACATCTTCCAAGTGGCTGGAAGAGCGTCGTAAGATACTTACTTCGTCCAACTCCGGCAGTGTATGTAAAGCTCGAAGTACTTCCTCTCTTGAAAATCTTGCAAAACGTTTTTTTATAAAAAAAAACAGACGAAAAATAAAGAAGTACATCCAAACTACTTAGATACGGCCGGTAAATTGAAAACTACCCATATCTATTATTATCAAATCTAAGGATTTCTTGAAATTACATATAGGCATTGGTGCGATTTTGTTATTTTTACTCAGAAGAGGATAAGTATAGAAATCATTCATAGAAACAACCATTTTTGGGACACAATACTTTTAAAATTACAAGAATTTTATTATCATTATTTATTACCAGATATGACATCCCGTGGAATTTCTTTACCAGATGAGCGGCGATGGATAGTTATTAAAGAGTTACATTTTTTGAAGAATCGTCTTGTAGATATTGATTATTACAAAATCTTTAAAAATGGACGTGGATATACTGTAGCTACATATGGTAATCCTAACTGTTTGTACAAGCTACACATACAAGATTATTTTACATTAAATGACTATAATTGGTTAAATAATTATGTAATAGATTTGGTGCTGGAATTAATTAATATAGACGAAATATTTCAGGTTATACCGACAAATTATTCAATAACGATATTTACAGAAAATGAAGATAGTGACTATTTTTTATCGACAACTCAAATTCACAAAAAAATTATTAGTAATGCCAGTGTTGATGTACGGTAACAATTGGTGTTTGGCAATAGCTGATCTGGATTTGCAGGCATCGAACCATTACCGTTCCAACCCTTATTTTTAGTTATGTTCGCTTCGCCATTGCTGGCTATTTATTAGTTATTTTAGTTTTATACCAATAAACTGTGCTTATCTGACTTAGTGTGTAATCTATAAGTGGTCACGCCCTGAACTACCCCTTGTTCTGACATCAGCAGTTGGATACCCTTCACCCTGTGTAAAACTGTGATGGGGTCGCGACGAAAAGATGCCAAAGAAATGTGTACCATGCTGCAGGGGAGGTTGACCAAACGTTCAGCGCAATTTCCGTATGGTCACCATACCGGACCGAAGCGTCGAACTGTCACCGTCTCCACGAACAGAAAGGGGAACATCCTTCCATGGAAAATGTCATAAATGTGGACGTGTGCGATATGGTGTTGTCCAATACCGAAGCCGGAAAACCTGGTCATATTGCACCGAACTGCACCGAGGGTAGTCGGAAAATGAAAAGTGGTGCTCCCGAGAGGCGAGTGTGATAAGAGCAATTTGTCGAAAGGGCAGCTCAAACTGAAAACTGGTGAGACCTTTTTATTTCTGTTTAATTCGGGTTTAGATTGCTCATTGATTTAAGAGAATGGAATGTAATGGGAAACGTTTAAACAGTGTGGCTTGTTTAAAAGGTATTGGTTTGCGGATCATATATGTGCACCAAGCAAATATTGAGTGTCTTAGAAATTCACGGTATTTATAGAGGTGGTATTTTGTATTGTGCCGGACGAGTTCATGTCAGCAAAAATGGTAATTAAAATAGAAGTTGAATGCCTAGGCGATCTTGTTAAATCGGGAACTGTACGTCCTAACCCTCATAAAACAGCTGCTCGTGTAAATTCAAGGACAGGGAGTTGCATCCGATTGCATATTCCAGTAGGCGTACTGCAGGCCTGGAGTTTGGATATCATTTGTACGAGCTTGAAACTTTAGCGGTTGCTATGTTGTTAATGCTTCGGATATTTTCTTGGCAAAGGCATTTTACGGTCTGCAAGCTTTTGATTTCAATATCGTTTATCGCGATTAAAAACGCATGAAATGCTGATTTTTTCTCGCAGCCATCATATGTTACGTCATATCCACCGATATTGGCTTTGGGAAACAGTCATTCCTGACGTCGATGTGTATAAAGAGTGGGTCAGTGTGACTTAACAATATGTTCCGGAAATAAACAAAGCACTTGCCAATCTACGCTCAAATGAAAATGACCCTGGCATTGCCAAAACATACCGATTTAAAACATCTGGGTTGGACAAAAATACTTAAGAAAATTTACGAACTTTATTGGTTCCCAAAAATGTACAAAGCTGTTCATAAATTTGTTAATAATGATTTGATATGCAAGTTATTTAAAACAAGCGCTATAAAAGAATACGTTTTTATTACGATTGATGCCTTTACCAAATTCGTTTTTCTGCAACGTATCAATTCATTAGCGGCGGAAAGCGCTGTAAATTGTTTGAAAGAATACACTTACTTTTTTGGAGCGCCTTGTAGAATTAATTGTGAGCAAGGTAAATGCTTCAGAAGTTCTGAATTTCGTAGCTTTTGTTCCAATTACAACATAGTACATTTTATTGCTCATCGCATTTGTCATGGAAATGGTCAAATAGAACGAGTAATGCAAACTTTGAAAAACATACTCACTACTACTATAAAAGCTGGCAAGATAGTTTACGTACTTTGAACAGTACAAAGCACTCAGTTACAGGGTTTAGCCCCGCTGAATGGTTGTTAGGTCTTCCACTACGATCTTTAGATTTACACAAAATTAGTTATTTAATAGACGATGAAGGGCCTACGAATTTGGCTGAAATTAGACAATTGCTAGGAAAAAATATTATTTATTAGTTATTTTAGTTTTATACCAATCAACTGTGCTTATCTGACTTAGTGTGTAAACTATAAGTAGTCACGCCCTGAACTACCTCCTTGTTTTACATACATACATTTAAAGTGTTTATTATCCGTTAAAAAAAATAGTTTAACAAATAATATGTGCCGTGAATATTAATAACACCAGTGTTTCCTACAATACGCTAAACGTTATATTATGACCAATCTCAAAATATTTGTAGGGCCTTGTAAACCAATATACATAATACCCACAATACTAATTATTATAGCAAATTACTACTTTTTTCAAATCGATCCTATATTGAAAATAAAATCTAAAATTCGTATACTTTCAATATTATACTGAATTATTCCGATAGTTAATTTATTTATTTAATTTAATTTGCACTCAGCCAACAGCCGTTAGGCCAATTACAGGCGTCGCTGTGCAGTTATGAGGACTTCCAACCCCACTAACGACTGTCATGATGTTGTATGACCGCCGGGACCAACTTTTTTCCGTGATAGCCGTACCACGAGGCGCCGAGAGATGCAGCCGTGGAACTCCCATCCAAGTTCTGACCAGAGACAGCGTTGCTTAACTCTGCTGATCGAACGTGGACGCTTGTTCAAGCTACACCACTTGGGACCCTATATTATATGATTACTACCAGTACACAACACATTAAGCATCAATAAACGTTACATTTTTATATTAAGGTATATTATCTTCAGAATACCTCTAATTTCTAACCAGTTTAAAAAAGTTTTCACTGCTGTGCTTTACTGTTTCTTTAACCTTACAGCGGTAGCGCCTAGTCTCTCAGACCCGAGCTTCATAATATTTGCCATAAAAAGGGTGAGGTTGAAACTATGAACTCAAGCATTCCAGTACCTTCCTAACATTTAATACAGTGCCGTTTATCGCGGTGAAAGCATTGCTAACGCATTTCATAGAAGCGTATGGAACCTTTTGGGTCTACTAGACTAGGCGCCACCAATAGCGTCACAACAATATTTCAGTTTTGCAGTTCGTCTATTTGTGTTTGTTCGCTTATGGTAAGTAGTATAACGGTTTTTAGGGGCAAATTAAATCACTAATAAATATTAATCTTAGAAAAATGAATTACGAAAGCGAACAAGCTCGGTTACTTCGTTTGCTAGACGAAGTAGAAACAGACAATGGAGTATCATTTGATGACGAAGAATCGGAAGCCGAAGACGATCATCTCGAGGGCCGTTTGACTAAGACTGACACAGAACAAGAGGGTGAAGGCGATAGCGAGGATGAAGATATACCAGCAGCAAAGATTCCACGGGTTCCCAGTTACACTGGGAAAGATGGATCGGTCTGGAAGAGGCATCGGCTACGGCAAAATGTAAGAACTCGTCAATCTAATATAATTCTTCGGTTACCAGGTGTGAAGGCATATAGAGAAAATGGGAATTCGATAATCGACTGTTGGAACTTATTTTTCTCAGAGGATATTTTGAATATAATCGTCGTAAATACAAACAAATATATAAATAAAATGAGGGGTTAGTACACCAGAGAACGTTCTGCAAAAGACACAGATTTAATTGAAATGAGGGCTCTTCTGCGCTTACTTTATTTAGCGGGGTGTTTGAAAAGTAACCGACTGAACACAGACGAATTGTGGGAAAGAAACGGAAGCGGAATTGATATGTTCTGCTTAACAATGTCCCAGCAACGTTTCCTCTTTTTACTAAGGCATTTTCGGTTTGATGATTTAGATACTAGAGATGAGAGAAAAATGTCTGATAAATTAGTGCCCATAAGAGACCTGTTCACGGTATTTGTAAATAATTGTAAAAATGCATATACAATCGGTGGATATGGAACTGTCGATGAGAAACTCGAAGCGTTTCGGATTCAAACAATATATCCCGTCCAAACCAAAGAAGTACGGCCTGAAAGTTTTTGCACTTCTTGATGCCAAAACAAGGTACACTTTAAATTTAGAACCCTATGTAGGTTTACAGCCTGAGAGGCCTTATCGTGTGAATAATGATCCAGCTAGTATTGTATTACGATTAATTAGCCCCATATCTGGTACAGGCTGAAACATCACATGTGATAAATGGTTCACGAGTTTTGACCTCATTACGAATCTTCGTCAAAATCATAATATAACATACGTAGGCACGGTAAGAAAAAACAAAAGGCAACTTCCTTTAGAGTTCGTAAATACAAAATCACGCCCTGTAAGTTCCAAGAACACACCACTATATATCATATGTTCCCAAAAAGGGTAAAAATGTTCTACTGGCATCAAGTATGCACAACGATGATCAAATACATGAATCAACGGGAGATCAAAAGAAGCCCGAAATCATCACTTTCTACAATTCCACCAAAGGAGGCGTGGACACCGTCGATGAACTTTGCGCTACCTACAGTATGGCGCGGAACACCCAAAGGTGGCCCATGGTACTTTTTTATGCACTTATGAATGTGGCGGGTATAAATTCTCAAATTATTTTCGTGGCGAATAACCAAAATAATAATGTGGTTCAAAGACTATATATTGTTATGATACACTTAGGGTAGTTTTAAAATAAAAATATAAAAATGATAAATTTGGAAGATTAATACATTCAAATTTTGAGGGGTTTAAATAAGATTGGGTGTTCATTTCAAAACGAATGATGAAAATTAAAATTGAGACCAATAGTAATGCAATTTGAAAATTTTATATAGCAATTGAGTATTCAATTTTGATCGTTGAGTTCAATATTAATAAAGTTCAAGCCAAGGTTACATTTGACAAATGTGTTTGCTATAATAATAAGGAATTGTAGCATGTAATAATTAGGACATTTAATATTTTTTAAGAGGGCAGGAATAATTGTAACTACCAAAGATATAAAAACTTGTTTAGACAGTAAGAATAACAAACTCATAAAAATGTATACAGATTTTTGAAAAACTCCTTTTTGATACAATAAAAATTTGAAACTATGCCTTTATTTGTATAAATATTTGGTGATATACAAATAACAGGGCTTTTAACAAATGTACGTGGTGCAAATATATAAAAAAGTAATTTTGAAGTAATACAAGCATACAATCAGTGAAGAGATTGTGGAATACAGTTAATTAGATACAAATAACAAGAAGACTACAATATTTAAATAGATTTGGATTTATTGGTACATGCAAGATATAATTAGTGTTCGTTGCTGAGTTCTGTACGTGTTGCTGGATACAGAGTACGAGCTGAGGAATAAAGAAGATTAGCTTGGGATCATCTATAATACTGAAACTTACCAGGAATCTGTTGGGGTGACAGTAACATTGATAAAAGGAACAGGACCAGTTTCTGCGGACTGCCAGTTTTTGACAGGTTGGATATTGTTTGAAGGGATGTGAACATCGGGTGCTGTGGACATTGGGAGCTGTAGTTTTGGATACTTGCAGTGAAAGCTTGAGGAGTGTTCAGGTTTGTTTTAATTATTCATATAAAAGCATTTTGAATAACAGATAATAAAAGAAAGAGTGAAATAAACAGAATACAGTACTTACTTGAGTGAATTGATTAAAGGAGATGTTATTAGAAAGAATATTTGCCAATTCTTGGTTTGATTAATTTTAGAAGTCAATCTGACAGTTATGGTCATTCAGTAATTAAAAATTATAATAAAATTTGAATTTCAACTAATAGATAACTAGATTGGCAAACCGCCCTGAGAGTCTCAATTGTAATACTTAGTTAAAAAGTAAAATTGAAAATAATCGATTTGAAAAGAAATAGTAGGGCTAATACTAAATAAGATATGCATCTCAACCACTGAGCCGTTGCAATAATTAATCACTAGCATAACTTGCAGCTATCATTACAATATAAAACAATTGGCAGCTGAACTAGGAATCCAGCACTTGAAGCGCCGTTCCATGAAGCAAAATCTTCCACCAGCAGTCCGCCAAAGGCGACAAGAAGTGGCTGGAACTCCGGCGGATGATCCATATCTGACCCAGAAGCACCAACAATTAAAAAACGATGTCATTTGTGCACAAAAGACTGTAAGACGCGATATTTTTGTAAAAACTGCAAAAAATATCTTTGTTTATCTCACGCAGAATTGCAGTGCCCTAAATGTCTTGAATTGTCTGAAAATCAGCAATAATGTTCTACATAATGTGTATTTTTACAAAAAATATATAGTTAAGTTTAAAGTAATAAAATTTTGAGTTTTGTGTACATCTGTTTTATTTTCTTGCATTTTCAACAATATTATAATTTTCGGTATATTCGCGTATAAAATAATTCAAAAACTTTCTAAATGACGAATCTTTATAGGAAATGTACCCAGTAAACATTAATCACTTTCAAAATATCAAACTTCATGACAGCTTTTGAATTACATATTTTTAAATATTGGGCCCGTCAGATTTGGCGCCACCACTCGTGGTATGCTAAAGGGCACCACCACTGCAGGGTTAATAGTAAGCTTCTCACTGAATTAGTCATTTCCTGCTGCAAACTTTCCCTCTCGTAGAAGTGGTATTCGAATTAGTAATTGATTAAACTGGGAGCGCCTTTTCTGATAGGCGAAGTACGGCAACTAAAATCGGTTTGGGCCCTTTTATTCGGTATGTAGAGGGCATGTTTTTTGCAGTTTCGTTCGGGTTCTATGTGTAGTATTCGAGCTGCAAATTTATTATTTTATTTTCCCGATATGTGAAGTAGGGCAATTCAAATCTCTTTATGCGCCAGTATTTCTCATGTGTAGCACCCAAAAAGATTTGTTCACGATTTTAAGTTCTGAAGGGGGTTATTTAGCCAATATTCGGTTCGCATAATTTCTTAACTTATTTGCATGTTGTGTTAGTGTCATTCTCTATAATTTTTTGTACATACATGAGCTCTTCGGTAATGTTCGTAACTTTTGGCTGTTATCTTCACACCGGTAGTAACTTTGATGTATTCATTTTCATATTTTTAAACAAAATTTTGTGTTGTTCTGCAATAGCAGGCGCTGTGCTACTCTTAAGTTCAACAAAGCTTAAGAGTAGTGATACAATCCTCTTTAATTTAATACTAAGGGAGCGTATAATAATTCCCAAAATCAAAATTTTGTTATGGAAATGTCGGTGAATTCACTAATTATGATACTGTAACCTTGATTCCCAATATCTAAAACTAATTCTTCAATCAAATGCGAAGCAAGTACATTTCGTATAAATGCGGTGAATTTGGTTCTGTGGAGACGTTAACGAGTAGCTGCGTTGGTAATATTAGTACGGCTATAATTGGAAAATCATTTTTACACAATTCTGATAGATGGTCTATTGTGTAAATGGAGCAGTGTTCTGCAATAAATAAAGCGAGTCTACCTTCAGTAATAGATGTACTGGCATCTTCTTTTTTAAACGGTAATTTGGGTTGTTGTGTGTCATAGAGTGGGTCTGATTTTGTTTTGTGCTTTAGAGGTTCACTATGTTTTTTAAATCACTTAATTTGGAGAAAACTTCTGCTTTACAGTACACACAGGAAGCTTTAGTTGGAACGGACTCCACCGGCTTCAACCATTTATGCACTCGCTCCCATTCATTCCTATACTGCTGAGTATAGTTTGGTTTTCCCATTTTAAAATCATGCACTAATTTGTAAACCACACACAACACACACAGCGCCGAATAATAAACTTAATTGCAGTTTTTAAACGCAAGCACTCCTGGCCGAACTTTCGTGGTTCTAGATTCGAGGTAGGTAGTGGGTAAAACTAACGGAAAAGCTAAGGGTTGTAATGTAGCATGCTGTGAGAATGCTTAATTATTTTCAATTAATATCAAGATATCAAAAGGGTATCATGTGATAACAAGTGTAAGAGAATAACGGGTGGCAGTAAATATTAGCAACCAAGAGGTTGTTTACAAGAGTTGAAAAGTTTCTATAATTTAAAGAATCTCAATCAAAATATTCACATTAAAGGTCTAATAATACCTTTAATTGTGAGGATATAATTCAAATTTGATACGTGTTAGTAAGAATAGCCTTCTGCATGATCAAATACTGACCAAGGGGTCAATATTATTCTTCACAGTGAGTTGGAGATTTATAGAAGCCATTTCAAGTGGTCATTGGTGTACAAGCCATCAGTTTAGTGAGTGTTTGTATGTGGCATGCTGCAATACCGTTTTAAGAAAATATTAAACGGTCAAGTCTGTCTACAACGAGCTTTTATGGGTCCTCATCATCTCCAAGTAGGTGTTTGACGACTTCGATCAGTGTGAAACTGATATTAGAACCACATCGCAAGTACGAGTTCGGCTGTTGAAGGTTAGTGTATTATAGTAACAGTTTGGATACGGCAAATTTAGAATTTAAAACTTGTATTTAGATTTAGAGAATCTTAGAATATTAAGTTTTCTAAATTAATATTGTGATTTGAGTACTCGACGGTTTCGATCTTTATAATTAGAAATTTATCATTTTGATCTAGTTATTTTTTAAAAAAGTATTTAACCTCATTTACTGGAACTTTCATTTAATTAAATAATTTTGACAACTTTAATCTGACTATTAATTTGTAATGTCAATTCAAACGTTTAATACACTATAACAGTTAATTAGATTCAAACTCAAGTACTAAGAGTGTGATTTAAATAATCAAATTGATATTTATTTGGTCATTCAAAGTACAATTCATTAATACAGTTTATATTTGACATTAACTCATTCAGCTGGGAAGTAAAGAGAGTCTCAATTGCTAAATAAGCTGGCTAGCCGAGGTATATTTAAACATGACATAATTTCAAAGTCAATTATGAAAGTATGAGATATGTCAATATATGATTCAGTTGAAAGCAACAAGGTAAGTGAGAATTATATATATTATTATTGATATTACTTCTGTGAATTAAACAGGGTAGATATCACTAGTTTTTATTATACATAAAAACTCCTACAAAAGGTGTTGTGTAATAGGGTAAGTTATCGAATTTAACGTTCTAATCAGTGTTGCCAACTTGGTGATTTTGTCGCTAGATCTGGAGTATTTAATAACTGAGTTGGTGACATTTTAAATAAATTGAGACTAGTCTAAAGTCTAGTGTTTTTTTCTAGAATATAGTGACTTTTCTGGTGAAACCCAGTTCTACAGGTAAAAATAATACATACGACAACACTGTAATCGTGTATTTTTGTTAATCTGGTGACTTTGTATTTTATTAAATATTTGTTGGCAATGCGCTAAGCGCTTTTAGCTGCAAGCTTTAACGCCGCACTACTGCTACTGCGACCACTCATCAGTGCGATGTGCGATCACCATCGCCAAGAGTTCACTGAACTCAGTTCAGGAACTAACGACATAACCTCAACCGTCGTCCCCGTCCGTTATCGTCAATTCCTAAAAGTTACTTGTGGGGTACGGGGTTACATTTTGCATAAGTAAAAGTAAGTACCAAAAAAAATTAACTTATCATGTTTCATGTCAGTATTCTGTTATACCAAATATTTGTTTCGTTTTAGTGGCGAAACCGCAGTATACTCAAAAGTACCGTGCGGACTGGGAAAAGCAAATAGAATTCAAAGGCTGGTTACTACCTTGCACATCGGACAACACAAAGGCTTATTGTAAGTACTGCAAGGCCCTCATAAATGCTAGGCTATAAGTGACATTAAAAAACATAGTACTTCCAAAAAACATGTCACTGCAGCACAACCGTTTTCATGTGCCAGACAACAAAAATTTCAATACAAACCCAAATCTATAATCACCGATAATTAACGTAAGGAAGCAAAGTTGTGTTTGTATGTTGCTGTGCATACGTCAATTAATAGTGTAGACCATATTAGCGAACTTCATAAAGGCAATGGTGCAGATTAAGATATAAATATGCATCACACCAAGTGTACGAATATTATCAAAAATGTTATAGGTCCCCATTTTTTAAAAAGTCTGTAGCTGGATTTAGGAGACAGTTGTTATAGTATTATTCTTGATGAGTCCACAGACATCAGTGTTAACAAAATGTTAGGTATTGTTGTCAGATATTTTAGTGAGAAACAGAAGCAGACAATATCTATATTTTTAGCTTTAATTATAATTGAGGATGGTACATCTGAAATTATAGTTATAGCAATAAAGAAATTGTTAAAGGATTTTAATATAAAATTATCAAATATGCAAGGTATAGGCACTGATAATGCAGCATCATTGGTGGGGATTAATAATGGTGTGCATGCAAAATTAAAAGAAGATATACCCCACTTAATCCTAATACGCTGTATATGCCATTCGCTGCAGCTTGCTATTTCTAAAGCTACAGAATATACATTACCTAGGAATATAGAGTTTATGATCAAAGAAACTTATAATTGGTTTGCACCCTCGTCTATTCACCAACGTAATTATAAAAACATTTCTGAAACTATCAACAATGGAGAAACTCCTTTGAAAATTTTACAGTTATCAGCGACTCGATGGATATCTATAGAACCTGCCGTTAAAAGGGTGCTGGATCAATGAGACTCATTAAAAGCTCATTTTGACATTGTGCGAATGGCCGAAAATTGTTATACAGCCGAACTTTTGTATAATATGTACAAAGATACTACAAATAACATACATTTAAATTTTTTATACCCAATTTTACTTTTAGTTCAAAAAACTAACAAGAACTTGGAATCTGACACCGCTCATCCTACTAAACTACTGAGAGATTTGAAAAATTTGTACGTGACTGTAGTTAATAAAATTGTAAATCCTACCGCAAGAATAGATTTATTTCAAGATAATTTTGAAAATTATTTAGATCCTAACCCTTATTTAGGATGCTCTTTTGAACATTCTTGTAAAAACATTTCGGCCGAGGAAAAATCTGTTTTAAAAGAACGATGTGTGAAATTTCTTATTTCTCTGGCAAAAGAACTGCCAAACAGACTTCCCGATAACATAAAGTTACTTGAAAAAATAAATCTACTATCTGTTCATGAAACCCTACGCGCCAACAAGCAATCCATTACAGAACTAGCAGCTAATTTTGAACAGAATCCTCACGTTGTTTCTCAAATAGAGAATCAATGGTCAATAATTCACCGAACAAATTGGTGTGAAACTAATGATACCGAAAAATTTTGGGCTGAAGTTTGTAGCTATCGCGATGCTTCAAGTGAAAATCCATTTAAGGATCTTGTATTACTAGCACATAGATTAATCTGTTTACCTCATGCTAACGCAGAGGTCGAACGTGTATTCAGTCAGATGAATTACATAAAAAATAAAATACGTAATCGAATGAAATTACCACTGTTAAACATCTATATATTAAATATGGGCTTCGAAAAATTAACAAATGTTGTAAAGACTATGACCTTCCTGACGAAATTCTACGCCAAATCAGTACCGTAAAAACATATGAGACTATAGACTTAGACATTGTAATCAATAATAATAATAATAACAACAATGGCGATGGCGAAGGTGATGACAACATTGATAATTTAATTTTTTAATTTAAAGTTTTATTTTTTTTATTAGTTATTAGACAAATAAGAATAAGAAGTTGAGTTTTTTGTTAATTGTTGCAGTCCTGGGCCTGGGTAAATTATTTGAATTAATTGTGGTTTATTTCAAATAAAATACTATTTTATAAAAACTAAATTTTATTTATAAAAACTAAACAATAACATGTACGTTATTTTTGTTTTTGTGCAATAAAGCTTTGTATTTACTATTTCTATTGTTATTTTATTAATACAAGGTATTTCTGTTACAATCATTATAAAATACAATACAAATCAAAATTGGAATCTATTTTATCATAAATTACATTTAACTTTTAAAGTTCTAAATTTCTGGTGTTTTTTGTATTAAAAAGCTGGTGATTTCTGGTGATTTTTTTAAAGCTCATTTAGCGACTTTTTCCTTAACCCTTAAGTAGGGGAAGTATGGGGAATACCGACCAGCTGGAAAAATGTTAGCGTGTAAAGGACAACGACAAGTTGGTGCCATTACAAGTGGAGAACGGGGAAAGTTGGTAACCGTCCTTTGTTCAGTGAGTGCCCCCCCATGTTCATTTTCGGAAGGGCTAGAATGAAATATGAGCTCACAAAAAATGGCCCAACAAATGCTCTCTATAGAGTTTCAAAAAATGGCTGGATCAACGAAGACCTCTTTTTTGAATGGATTCAGCATTTTGCCATACTAAATGTTCAATCACGGACAAAGTGTTATTAATAATAGATAACCATAGCAGTCACTTTACACTAAAAGTGTACAATTTCTGCAAGGAGAATAGTATAAGCATAGTGACCTTACCACCTCACACATCCCATCGACTACAACCACTCGATGTTTGCTTTTTTGGACCATTGAAAACCGCGTACAATCGCGAGTGTGATTCCTTTCTTAAATCAAAAAACTATCAAAAAATTGACCAGTCGGATATTGCCGAGCTGTTCAAAAAGGCCTACAACAAGATATTGACAATTGAAAAAGGTGTAAAAGGATTTGAGGCAACAGGGATTTTTCCAATTAACAGAGATGTAATAAATGAGGAAGAATTTATCATTATTGAAGAAACCATGATAGAGGGAGAGGAACCGCAAAGACAAGATGACAACAAAAACAAAGGGGATAGTGTAAAAAAGACGTAGGAACTAAGGATAAAACAGCAAATAAAATAACAAAAATGATAAAAGATACTGTCAAGGAAAACATATCGAGCAAAGACTTGGTAGAAGCTGGTCCATCGCGAATTTCAGGACAAAAAACTATCAATAAAATGTCAAACGATTTTGATACCGATAGCGAATCAGACGCTAGTGTAGTTTACTATACAGATCAGGATAGTGATAATGACTTAGAAAAAAGCGTGAGAGTGAATGTGTCGTTTGAAGACCTTCAGCCTACTCCCCGGTTTTTAAGGTCCAGCCAGGAAAAGGGCAAGAAAACACGTTCTCAATTATTTACCGTGACACCAAATAAAGAAGAATTAGAGAAAAAAGAAGACTCAAAAGTAAAAAAAATGGAACTGGCGAAATCAAAAGGAACAAATCGAAAATTAGTGAGAGATGACGAACCAGAGAAAAACAAGGACAATCCAAATAGAAAGAAGAGGCATTTGGAAGAGGCCACGGACCCTTGCATCGTATGCGAGGAATTCGGCAAGGACAATGAGTGGTGGGTGACCTGCCTTTGTGGAAAATCATCACATGCCGAATGTGCAGGCGTGGAGATCACCCAAGTGTATATTTGTCATTTTTGTCAGCCATAAATCACTTACACAGCTTTCATGTTATATGTTTAAAGTTACCATGCATGTTTGACATCTTTGTTCCATTGATATTTTGTCAATAAGAGATATTTTTTCAAGTCCAAGTATGGTCGATATTACCCGAATAGGTAGGGTAATACCGATCATTTTCATTTTGTAATATTTTTTAAATAAATTTTTTATTTTGTTTAATATCTATGTTTCCGCCTTTTCTTAGTCTTCTATAATTGTACTTTGTTACATTTTGCACAAAATAAGTTTAAAATTCCAGCTAGTTTGATATATATTAATTATTTCCCTTAAGTGGTCGGTATTCCCCATATTTCCCCTACTAACGTTACGTCTGAGAGACGGAAATGTTCGAAGCGCGTGTTATATTTCCTCCTCCAGTTAAGATTTATAGTTGATCCTTCATCTAATTTCAAACTACCTAAAAATAACTCAGTTTTTAAAATTTCGCTGCCGTGGGATGTTTTGTGCGGAAGTTATTTGTATTTAAAAATAAATTCCGTCTCAGAGACGTCACGTTAGTTTGCACGCTACTATTTTTGCATGATGGATCAAAAACCAACTTGCTCAAATACGGTTAGGTCAACAGTTTGTTGCTTGAGCAGCAAGTGTTCCAGTAGTATAATGAATTAGACGATGAGGACAGTAACGGAGAACCTAATATTGATGAAAATTCTGCTATACTTAGTGACCCTAATGTGTTCATCTTGCACTAATTCTGTATAGTATAATATAACTGCGTAATTTGCGCCCTTCTACCTTACGGTGTAGAGATACAATAGGAAAGAACGAATTATGTCCTTTTTACTTTTATTCAGGGCTTGGTCGATATTTTATTGCGAGGTTGTGGTAGTTTCTTTGTATTTAATTTACTATAATTTTTTTGCCTTGAATTTACCTCCGTTTTAGGGTGGTGTGAAATTTTATACGTATTTTTTTTCTCACTGTTTTTTAGTTAAGTTGTGTTAGAATACCATTGTCTGTTGAAATATGTTTGCTGACAATAAAAAAAATATTGAAAATTGCCTTTTTCTGTAATTAAATTAACACCTACAAATTTAAACACGGTTTCCTATTTGACTCTGTAAATGCTAATATTTTTATGAATTTATATTTTTTATGTGATTAAAATATGCTTGATACAAAATTGCATAGTACTTTATGTTAAAAAAAATTAGTAATAAATTCATAAATAAATATATGCCCGTCTCTGAGACGTCATGTTAGTACTAATGTACCACAACAGACACGTTAGTACTTGAAGGTTAACACTGTTTGCAACACTGGTTGTAATCCTTCGTACCAAGTGATTACAATTGACAATGACAAATTGTACAATGTAAAGATAAAGCTCCTTCAGTTTTTAATTTCAAATCTCCGGCGTCATGGGCGCAATTATGACTGCCTGGTCACGTACGAAATACAAATAAATGTCAAGTAAACATAATATAATGTCAGGCGTTAATCATACCAGTATAACCTCACGTATTTGCAAATAATATTTTGAAATTCTTTCATATGAAAATTGTTGAGGATTAATGTATTAGCAGCTTTAGAAATATTGAAATTAATGGATTTTTACATATTTTTTTGAATTACGAATAATACCCTAGAATTCCAAACTAAAATACCGATGGGGCCACAATTATATATAACAGCAATGAGATAGCATGAACAAGAAAAGAATACGTATTGCTTGAGTAAGAAAGAGATAAACATAGTAGTAAATATTCGAGTAGACATGACGCTTATTTTAATTATGACGTAAGTCAATTAAACATGCCTACTAAAATAATTTTATCGTGTGGTCATCTCTTTCTTACTCAAGCATTCTATTTTGTTGTTCATGTTATCTTATTGCTGTTATATATAATTATGGCCCCTTCAGTATATTAAAAACGCTAGAAGTCGCTAATCGCAAAGTCCTATTTTTTTAGCTAAACCACTTGTTAAATACCCTAATTTAGCGACTTTTCGCCGTTGTTGGCAACACTGCTTAAGATGGAGCTTCCCTCCTGATTTTAGTAGTATTTCCGATCATATTTGAACATAAATTATGCCAATTATATATATATAACATACGCAAACAATTTTTGCACTATTTCTCTATTGAAATAAAATTACTTTAATCTGAATTGCGCCTTACTGATATGCTACTAAAGATGAGAAAAAATGCTGCAATTTAATGTCGTTTATTGAAATTCTTTAAAACATAGCTTTTTATTGAATTCTCATAAAGAAATTCGTCTAGTTGTTACTGTTGATGTAACAAATGTAATAAGAAAAATATTGTAACTAGCAATTACAGATTTTGTGGAAACACTACTCTGAATTGAATAGGGATGGTAAGTGTGACGTACTTCCGCCGTGCGTGGTTCCAAACAAATTCCCTAACAACGGTTGTTATGGACGTTAACCTGCAGTGAACCCATCTTGTTGGCAGTTTTCTCGTTTTATACCTTTTAATTTGCTTTTAAAAATAATAATGGTGATGTGTTTCCCGCCAGATTGTAGACACTACAGTGAACATGATACATGTAAATTTCATAGATTTCCCAAAGATGAAAATGAGAAAAAGCTGTGGATAAAATTGTTACTGTAAGTTAGGTTATAGTTATTAATTTATTTTCAATGTTTACATAAGATATATAGTTATTTATGCATCAAGGACGAAAAATTGGCTTTTTATGGACGATGCCTGCAATTGCTGGCCGAGGCGATAGCCGAGGCAAGCAATCAGGCAAGGCCATAAAAAGCAGTTTTCGTCCGAGGTGCATATTAAATTTTTCCGTCGACCGTCATAATTTGAAAAAAAATTAAAGTGAAGTCCGAATTATAAAGTTGTTGAGAACAAAAAGCGTTTACGGACGAAAAGTGTTTGCGGACGAAAAGTGTTTACGGACGAAAAGCGTTTGCGGCTGTAAAGTGCGGCCGTAAAGTGTTTGCGGACGAAAAGTGTTTGCGGACGAAAAATTAACGGTGTCCAAAAAAGTGGCATTTTTGGTAGGCAAATGCGTCCGTAAAATCACATTTTATAGGGAGGTCGACGGAAAAATACTTTATATTAATAAAACATTATTTTTAGAAGACAAGATAAACATCCCAGCAACAGCTCGCGGATTTGTAGCCGTCACTTTGAAAATAGTTTACGTGAAAATGGCCCAGTGTTCTTCGAACACAGTAAGAATAAAAGGTTCGAGTTCCATTCACCCGAGAAAAAGGCTAAAGCAAGGTAATAAGCAAGCATAATGTTATGCATCAATTTATTTCCTAATTATATTACTTTCAGAAAAATAGAGGTTATTCCAGTAAATGATCAGGCCAGTTGTAGCACGAATTGCAGTAGCCACGCAGATTCCAGCGAGAACTTGTCTGAAACAATTACAATTGCTAAAAGTACAGCATTGCTTCAAGCTGAAAATTATTATCTGCAAAAAGAAGTGGAAGAGTTAACGGCTAAAATAAATAAATTAGAAGTTGCGTTTTGATTTCAACACATTTAAGACAACGATGATCTAGTAATGATGTATACAGGTCTTCCAAACAAAGACATTTTTATGGTACTCTTGAATTTGTTGACTAAAGTAGAACGATCGTACTATTCTGGATGGAATGTTGAAATTATCGAACCAGAAAATCAACTATTCATGACACTGTATAAACTGCGTTTGAACACGCAAGGACGTGGCACAACGATTTAACTGTTCCACAGCAACAGTGTCCAACATTTTTACAACGTGGTTGCATTTACTACATGAAATAATTTTTAAAACATTAATGGCTAATGTGCCATATCGTATCGACAATGAAGCGTGTCTTCCGTCTTGTTTTGGATTGTTTCCTAATACCAGGATGCTATTGGACTGCACAGAAGTTTTTCAGAAAAACCAGGTTCGATGTTGAAGCAGAAGGAATTATATAGTAGCTATAAACATAGGAATACCTTAAAAGGACTTGTTGGTGTAGCACCAAATGGAGTTGTGGCCTACGTGTCCGATTTATATCCAGGATCAACATCGGACAAAGTAATCGTAGGGCACTGTGGTATTTTAGAAGTTTTTGAAGAAGGGGATTTGATTTTAGCAGATAAAGGGTTTTTGATCACAGATATTTTACCGGCCGGCGTATCTGTAAACACACCACCATTTTTACTGCAGCCGCAATTTACTGAAGATCAAGTAACTCAAACAAGAAACATTGCAAGAGCTCGTATACATGTTGAACGAGCTATAGGTAGAATTAAAGGGTATCATATACTGGACCTTATACCTCAGAACCTTTTACCTGTCTCAAATAAAATATGGCCAGTTTGTGCGGCACTAACAAATTTTCAGTACCCTTTAATTAAAGAGGTTTACTCAAATGTAGAATAAATAAATGTAGCATTTTCTTTACATTACACAATAAAATAAAAATACATTCGTTGTTTCTAAGATTTTGTTTATTTTTTAATAATAAGAATAAGATAACTTTTCCATATTTGCAATGTGATTTACAAATTGATTTATACACGGTTTTCATAGTTAAGTCGGCACTATTGCTAACCTCGTTATTATTGGAGCTAGAAAGTCAGTTAAGTTGGCAAACTAGTAGTATTTTCTTCCCCAATTACGATGGTGAAAACTGAATCAAAATCGAACATCACGTTCGCGAGTTATGTCAAAAAGTTTTATTTTTCCAAATGGGATACTCTGTATACAATTTTCACAATCGATAGGAAGTTGAATTCTGAACGCTGTTCGATTTTGATTCCGTTTGCAACATCGTAATTGGCGAAAAAAATACTACTACTTTGCCTACTTAACTGACTTTGTAGCTCCAATAATAACGAGGTTAGCAATAGTGCCGACTTAACTATGAAAACCGTGTATAAACATTCTTTATAACATCAAAGTTATTTAAGTAACAAACGACTTCCGGGATTGGCCCGTGTCATGATTGATATCGAAGAACTCAACGTTTCGCCCACTTTCGTAAGGGGTTTCATCAGGAGGAAAAAGCAAAAGAGCACGGTAACTCAACGTGTTAACCACGCCAGAGGCGAAACTCTTTGCAAGGGAAGGGATAGAAGAGCACAGTAACTCAACGTGTGAACCACGTCAGAGGCGAAACTCGACTGTTACTTAATAACAATGGCCGTGAAAGCCTCAGAAATAATCACTTATAATACCATGAGTAGTCAAAGTTATGTCGACTATTTTTGTGGTGGTGTCACGAATGTCCATTGCGCTTGGTACGATTAGGACGAGTGCGACAGCACGAGTCCTAATCCCAAGCGCAATGGACATGAGTAGTGATACCACCGCAAAAATAATCTACTTAACTTTGACTAAGAATGGTATTCGAGGGACTATTTAATGAACCAAACTACCTTTTCAAATTAGTTTTCAGTAAATCTAGCAACAAACTACGCAATTTCTATAGTAACAGAACACTAATATTGACTTTTCTAATAAAAATCGCATTTGTTAAAAATAGTCACTTGAATACCTTCTAGGAAGATATATCCGTTGATATTTTTTTGATTGGTCAAGAAACGTCAGAATTCTGGATTTTCATTGGTCACTTTTTGACAGATGACAGGTGAATTGAATAGTCAAAGTTATTTTGCCAATTTTCATCTTTTTCGATGGGCTTAATAATAATTTGTGCTGGTGTCCACACAACAAGGTAGCATTTCTTTTTATTTAAAATATATAACTGGCCCTGAATTTGATGAAAGTAATCATGGTTATTGTTACGTTGAACTTATCATTTTCTTTTTCGTATCTAATGCTGTATTTGTCATCACAACCTAATGCTGCACTTAAATTCGAATTTCTGTATTTAAACTGACATTTTATTTCGATAATACTGTCCTCCCCAACAAGCCCATCTGGCTTGCCCCAATAAACTCACACGGATCCAACCATAAACCAGTTTTGGTGACCGATCATCCGGTTGCTGCCGAAAATGCTTCAACGGCACATTTTTCGTTATCACTGTATTGCCTTGACACCAGCAAGATCGTATGCTCCTGAAAAGAAAAAGTAATTTGTTGATTATAATTATACAAAAACAATGTTTTTTGTTATTAATGCTTTCTATTTTTTACATGACTAGTAATAAAGTACCATGTAATATTGCAATATTATTACCTGTAAGTTTTTTTAAAAGTGAAGGAGGATATTGGTTTCTTCTGCAAGCTGTCAATATGCTGCCAAAGTTGCTAGCAGTCACTCTTAATTTTTTATGTCGTAACCATAAGGGGTTGCTGGCTTGGTTGGAAGTAGCGGCTGGTACTTCTTCTATTTTTTCGTAGCAAACACGAGCTTTCGTTTGAAAATACTCAACTTTTGAATTGCTTCTAAGGTAATCTTCAGAGAAAATTATTTCTAAAATGGTAATTAATAGGGGTTCCTCGATATTTTTTAATTTGCGCCCCAGCAACCACGAAAAGCCTACGCTGCCTCCAAAATGATTTAACAGGTTGCACAGTTCGGTTATGTCGGCTTCCGTAATTTTTGTTTTGGAAGCAGTAAAAACCTTTAGAGCTGGATACAAATCTTGCAGTTCTTCTGACTCCGATGGTTTTATGGTTGCCCAACTACAAGATTTATCCGTGACGGAAATATTGTAATGAGCAAACAATGCCAACGCTGCTACATGGTGGCAGGTTGCTCTTCCCCCTGGGACACGTGCAATAACTTTTGGTAATGTGTCTCTCGGCATCCAGAGCTATCTAAGTAACACAAAACTATTATTTTCTCTAAATACTAGCATACTCTCATACTAGCATTAACACTACCAGTAATAATTTTTAACTCATCGTTAAAATTCATGCTATATAGGGGAAAGGGGGACACATTTGGCATGTTTTTGGATTTTAATGTTTTTTTTAGATTATTTGGGAATTTTCTTTGACAAAAACCTATTTAGAGCATACATATAACTCTTATTTAACAATGTATTATAAAAAATTCCAGAAAAGGAATACATGTTTTTATTTATTAATTTTTTTCCAGTAGAGTGCAAATTGACGAAACTACCCCCCACTGGTGGGGTGCATTAGTCATGCATGTGGGGCAGTTTAGGCACAATATCTCGACAAGTAATTACTAATGAAATAAAGGTTCACCAAATGTATTGAAATATAAGTAATACAACTCGACACTACTAATAACTATTTAACATTAAACTCACTAAATCTAAAAGGAAATTAGTAAGTCGACGCAGTTCTGGTTGTTGCAGAAACATTTATTTTAGGTAGCTTTGCCACAATATCATTTCGGTCAACAAGAGCTTCATCGGGAACATTTGGAAAGACAAATGTGTCAGAGTTTCTCTTTTTTCGCAGAAAAGATATATTAAATTCGGATAGCCCGAGTATTTCTGTCCCCTTACTGACATAGAAGAAGTTTTTGTTGCAAATCGTACAAGTAAAAATTTGCCTACTGCTATGTTGTCATCATCAAGTAAGCCATGTTTTTCTTCCTCAAATTTCTCTTCACTACAATCCATTATTTTCATATAAATATTAGAATCGCTTGAACTACTTAAAGATTTTCTAGTTTTGGATTCCAATTATTTCTTTGCTACAGGCTTTTTCTCTTCGTCAAATATTTGTCGAGTGTCTTTACTTAGTTTTTTATTTTCAGCTATCTTCTTCTTTTCACATTTTTGTAATTCCAGTTCTTGTTTTTCTGGAGTGGCTATGTACACTCGTGATTTGCAACATCGCCTTTTAGTTTTCACTAATTTGCGGGGAAAGGCTTTAGGATAGGGTCCTATAGATTCTAGTGTTATTTGAGTTTGACAATGCAGAACTCCATCACAAGGTGTATCAATCTTGATTCCAGAACAACTAGCAATATTTGTTGGTTGTGCAGAACTACAAGATGGTAGCGTGATTTGGTTTTCAGCACCAGGCATACAAGTTGCTGACGGCTCTCTTACACTTGAATTAAGTGATTTAGCATCTGCTGTATCTACATCAAGCTCGTTGCTAGGTGCTGCAGGTAAATCTTTGTCGGTTACTTCGCTAGGGTCAAAATCACTTTCTTCAAATGCGAGTCGGTTTACAGGCCACAACCCTGGTTTTTTAAATGCATTGGTTATATTTTTCTACCAAATGCTTTCTGAAATGGAATGTTGGTTATTTTTGCTATACCTTTAATCGAGATTGTACTTCCAGGATGGCTTAACATCCAATCATCAAAGGCAATGGCACAATACCCTTTGAATGGCCCAAAAGCACCCACGTCTAGTGGCTGCATTCTATGGGTAGTATGCGGATGAAATGAAAGTAAAATTATACCATTTTGACGACCAAAATTCACTGCCTTTAATGTAACGTGTAACTTATGGTTGTCTAAGAATCTTATTTTCAGCACTATAATTAACTTAAGATGTTAAATGTTGGAAAACAACAGGGAAAAGATCTGCAGTCATCCATCCCGTGTCGCTACCTAGTGCGATACTTCCAGGGGGACCATTTGTAAGGAATTCCGACAGTCTCTTCTTACGAAGATAAATCCCAGCTGCGTTGGCAAACCCTACAAATGTCACTAATTCACCTCTTTCGCCTGATGAAATGTGTCCAACTTGTTTTTTGCCTGTAGTAGAAACTACTTTTACTGGTCTAGAGACTGTAGTTACACCACTTTCATCTATATTAAAGATTCGTTCAGGGCTAAACTTATGGTTCCTAAGAACATCTTCATAATTCTTAAAAAATCAACATTATATTTGTTAAAAGCCGTGGATCCTCCAAGACTAGTACTTTCTGGTTTTCTTAGCGATAACTGTTTATGACGACCCATATAGCCCTTCATCCAGTCTTTTCCTGCTATTTTCAATGTTTTCCAACTTTCAGGAACTTTAGTATCAGGTAACTTTAAATTGCTAGAAATATATTCGATAGTAATAAAGTTAAGTCCAAGTTGCAAAAATGATCAGCGACGTTTCTGACGATTGTTCAACGGACGAAGGGAAAAGAAAGCGAGAAGGGGACAACGAAAAGAAAGAAGAAATTTTCAAGAAAAGCAAGAAGGTGTCTAAGTCGCCAGCAAAAACAAACCAAAGGGAAGAGAACAAACTAGATAAAATACTAAACTTGCTGCAAAACCTAACGGAAGAGGTGAACCAAATACGAAAGGAACAACGCGATTACTCAGAGGAACTAATCAGATTAAAGCAGGAAAATGAAAAAATAAAAGAGGAGAACACCAACACAAAAAAGGAGTGCGAACAAATCAGAAGGAGTTATGTAATACAAATGAAAGATTAGAAAAGTTCGAAAAAGATAAAAGACGCAATAACGTGATAATATCAGGACTAAACACGGAAACAAATAACCCAAAAGAAATAAAGGAAGAAATCAGAAAGTTTATACGAGAAAAACTAGAAATAGACGTACCTGTTAAAACTGCATACAAAGTAGGGCGAAAAATGTGTCTGCTGGAGCTAGAAAAATTCGAAGACAAAATGAAGCTAATGCAGAATAAAGCAAAATTGAGGAATATGAGACACGAACGGGTATATATTAATAATGATTTAACAAAACAAGAAAGAGATATAGATAGACAAATTAGAATGATAGCAAGTGAAAAGAAGCAGCAGGCAAAAAGAGTTCAAGTTGGTTACCAAAAGCTAATAGTGGGCGGGAAAGAATGGAGATGGAACATAGAAAAAAGCGAGCTGGAAGAAGCTGACAAGAACTCAACAACTATTCATGATGAGTCAAAAAACTAAACACTGATCACAAGACGACGAAAATAGCAATGATAAAGGACTCACGAGCAAGATATAAAACAAACGAAAGCAAAACAAAAAGAGAAGGAATAACCTTAAGATTGGGTACATGGAATATTCGAAGTCTTAATGGAAAAGAGCACGAACTTATAGAGGAATTTGAGGGAGCAAATTTAGACATACTAGCAATTACGGAAACAAAGAAAAAAGGACATGGGATAATAGAAATGGAAAATGGATATTTACTAATATACAGCGGAGTAAAACCAAACGATCGTGCATCTGAAGGAGTAGGGTGCATAATAAGAAAAGATCATGTAAATAGTATAAATAAATGGGAATTTATTACAGGAAAAATACTAAAAGTAGAAATACAATTAGAACAACAAAACATAACAACGTTACTAATAATCTACGGCCCAAGCGAAGACGAAAAGACAAAGAAGAAAGACGAATTTTGGGAGAATATGAACGAAATAACTGAAAATATAAATAATAGATTAATAATGTTAGGAGATTTTAACTGTCGAGTGGGAAAAAGAAATAACGACGCGATCGACGTAATCGGGCAATACGGAGAAAACCATAGAAACAATAACGGTGATAGATTAATAAATTTCTGTGTGGGAAACGACCTAATAATAACGAACACATTCTTCAAGCACAAGGAAATATATAAATATACAAGACAGGTTATAAGCAGAAACGAGAAGTCCCTAATAGACTATGTACTCATAAACAGAATATTTAGAAAGGAAATTGTAGATGTTAAAGTTAGAAGAGGACCTGAAATCTACAGTGACCACTATTTAGTAGTGGCGAAAATACGCATAGCCACAGAAAAAGAAAAAACACTAAAAACAAAGACATTGCACAGTGCAATAGTAAACGAGACTATAAAGACATACAAACTACAAGAAATAGAAACAGCTAAGAAATTTAGACAAAGTACAGAAAGAAAAATAGCAGCAAACTATGAACAATGGCAACTCATGAGTTTAGAGCAAATATGGAGTCACTTCAAAGAGATTCTTCTGACAACAGCAAGAGAAGCATGTGGAACAATTGTTATAGATAAACGAAAGAAACAAACCAAATGGTGGAACAAAGACATAAAAGAACAAGTAAAAATTAAAAAAGAAAAATGGAAGCAATATTTAGGAAACAAAACGGAACAAAATTATACAGAATACAAACACCAACGCATAAAAGTAAAAGAAATGGTCTTGGAAGCCAAACAAAACACATGGGAAGAATTTGGCAGGAAAATGGAGGAAGATAGTAAAGGCAACCAAAAGTTATTTTACCGAGTACTAAAGAGTCTAAGAAAAGGAAAACAACAAAAAATACGGCAAATAAAGACAAACAACAACAAAATCTTAACAGAAGAGAACGAAATTATGGAAAGGTGGAAGAATATTTCCAAGAACTTCTCAACACAAGCAAATCAGACAACACGACTAAAGAGGGAAGAAAAGAAGACTCAGAAGTGGAACACGAGGACCACATACAATTAGAGGAAGTACTAAAAGCAATAAAAAACATAAAAAGAGGGAAAGCAGCATGACATGATAAGATAACAGGCGAAATGGTGAACAATCTAGGTAAAAAGGGCCTGGAATGTTTAAAAAAATCTATAACAAAGCCTGGGAGACAGGGAAAGTACCTGAGGATTGGAGGACTGGGGTAATCGTGCCAATATTTCAGAAGGGTGACAGCAGAGAATGCTCAAATTACAGGGGAATAACATTATTAAGTATTGCATCGAAAATATACGAAAGCATATTAGAAAAAAGGCTAAGAAACATAACAGAAGAACAACTAGAAGAAGCACAGAGCGGGTTTAGGAAGGGAAGGAGTGTACAAGACCATATCTTCACTATAAAGCAGATGTTGAAAAAAAGTAAAGCAGGAGGCTTGGAGATACATATGGCTTTCTTAGACTTGGAAAATGAGCCCAACTTTATTTACTCTCGTAATGGACGATATTATAAAAGCGACCAGGAAACGAACCAAAAAGCTACTTGTACGTTACAACAGATTAGCAGCAGTGAGTGTGTCGGAATGTGCTTTTTGCGGATGACATAATGGTATGCGCTGCGAAAAAAGAACATCTACAAGAAAACCTCCAAATATGGGAAGAACTATCAAAAAGAAAAATGAAAATAAACCCGAGAAAGACAAAAGTAATGGTGATTAGTAAGGAAAACAAAACTATAAACATAGAAATGAATGGAGAATTAATAGAACAGGTTAATGTATTTAAATACCTGGGAGTTCTGATAGATAGAGATGGAAACATGACAGAGGAAATAAACGAGAGAATCAGTAACACCGCGCGAATGTACCATAGCCTCAGCAAGTCTTTCATAGGTAAACAAGAAATTAGCAGAAAAACAAAAATGACTATATACAGGACTATATTTAGACCAATTCTAACATATGGGAGTGAAAGCTGGGTACTGTCAAACACAATGAAGAGTAAGATTCAGGCTATGGACATGAGGTACCTAAGAAGAGTCAAGGGAATAACTAGAAGGGACAAGATCAGAAACGACATAGTAAGAAAAGAACTAGCAGTAGAGCCAGTAATTAACATAATAGAAAAACAGCAACTGAGATGGTTTGGACATTTATGTAGAATGGACAATTCGAGACAAGTTAAAAGTGTGTGGGAAGCAGCAGTAATAAGAAATAGAGCAAGAGGAAGACCTAAGAGGACTTGGAATGAGGAAATAACGGAGATTCTAAGCAAAAAAGGCAAAACGTGGAATGAAGCTAAGAAGTTGGCAAAACACAAGAAGGAGTGGAGAAAATTTATAAATACAATCTAACAATAAATTAAGTGTTATGACATGTATTACCTTACACCTTAGGGTAAAAAGGTTTTTTGATTATATATATATATTTGTCCTTACGACAATGTGACGTCCACCTATTATGTGAATTGCGTTGCATGTGGCGTCCACCGTCTTCTGGCGTCCGTATACGGACGCCATAAAACATTTCCTTACTAATGTGGTGTACTGGTTGCCTAAGACTTCTAAAACGAATTTCAGCCGGACGTCATTTTGCTAGTAAGGTTGAAAATTTTAGTATAATTTAGTTCGGTCTAATAACCTATGGCGGCGCTGCGAAATTTCTTGAATATACGAATAGTATACGGATTTCATCATGTTTCCGCGTATACGACGTCCAATCTAAAAATAAAACCGCTAATATGGATGTTGCTTCATTCGACAGATCTGGCAATATTGCACGTATAATCATTGTTCTTGGAATTCGCATTTCTTGTTCGAGATTAGGGTTTCACATTCACGCAATCATTGTTGCCGTGTCCGGTTTATTAGCTGCTGAGTACTATTTAACTAGTGAAATTGGTGGAAAATAGTGTTTGAGTTATTATCATGTTGACAAGAACAAGGAAAATGTTAGCGCTCTGTCGTGAGCAACCTCTTATATTTTTGCCTGAATGGGAAACAACCAAGGGCACAACTTCAAGCGATCAACAATTAGCTATTGATGGTAAGTTTATTGATTTCCTATTTAAATATGTGAGTTATCTCTTTTCGGTATTTATCTTATCGTCAGAAGCATTGTTAAGTGCTCGCTATATACTGCTAATAGTTTTTTTATTTTTTCTTTATGTGATAGTTGAAGTTGCTTTACTGGACTTTTTCAAATTTGGCCACACGATTTTGTTTAAATTTGTTCGTTCATAGAACCAGTGGCGTATCCACAGGGATTCCGTGGAACCCGAACGCAAAAGACTCACGGGCCCGGAGAGCCCAAATTTTTCGCAAAACGAAAGTCAAATCAAGTTAATAATAATAAAAAAAGCCAATAACCAGAGATGTTTCAAGTTTCAATATATTTGCAAAGAATAAAATAAAAATTATCTTTACACCACAGAGTAATATAGACAGAAGATCTCACCGTTGTAATTGAGCCGTCTAGCACAACGGCACCGAAATGTCCCAGTCAGCGCGAGAGAGATGAAAAACGGAATGCATCGAATTATGACTCATAATTCACGGTTTGCAGGCAATCATTAAATTCTATTTTCATAATTCACTAGTTTGCAACCAATCATAAAATTCTGGCCTAATAAGATCGGCAGAACTGTTCTCGGTTCCCTCGTACATACATTCATAGATAGCTAAAATAAGTTTAAAATTAACGCGTTATATTGTTAGAATGGTATACATGGAAACAAAATAAAATATAAACTTTATATTTAAATTCTAAATTATAAAATGCAAATGTTCGATTCAGCAATAAACAGATGTCGAAAAATAAATAATGCAAAACAATATAGTTATACCTAGTGTGATATTTGAGACTGATAGTTTTTAACTATGTCAAAGTTAGGTGACTCTTGCGCCGCTACTATTCGTAAAGTATTTTCCAAATTTTCATCGGTTACTGTTGATCTATTATTCGATTTTGTAAAAGTTATTTATTATTTTGTAAAATTGCTTACAACTGTAGGTGCTTCCGAATAATGTTATCATTTTATAAACGAAAACAGCGAAAACTAACAAGTTTGTACATTTCTCCGTTGGAAGTATTTGCTGTAAAATTCGTGCACATTGCATTCGCCAAATTTGCTTCTACGTGTGTCAGTTGATTGCAATTCAATTATGTAGTTCCATTTGAAAATTCATGGGATTTCGTTTACATCAATTCCGAAGGGATTCATAAATAGGTATCTGAAAATTAGTTTCGAGTGAAGTAAGATCCAGAAATCTTTAAGAAAACTCCTCACTTATAGGGAATTAACGTCTTTTCCAAATGTGCTTCGCGCAAATTATCCCCGAGTTTGCAAATTTGTATTAAGCACATTTAAATGACTTGTCAGAACAACTTGAAATGCAAGATCGGCCATCTTTCATCTGACACATTTACAGCTTGTTTTCTTTCATGAAAACTTGTAGTATTTTATTTCTAAAATCATAAAAGCGCTTTAACATGTTTTCTTTGCTGAGCCACATCACTTGTGAATAAAAAAACGTCACCATATTCCGCTTCCAGATCATGTAACAATTCTTGGAACTGCCGATGATTGAGGCCTTTCGATTTGTTAAAATTTACATATAGACAACTGCTTCCATAATGTTACTAAATTCATAAACTTCTCACAAAGATTTTGTTGATGTACGATACAGTGAAGGGTTACAAAATTATCAACATTTCCGTGATCGTGAAATTTTTCTCGACTGCTCGAATGAAAATAATAATTAATTGAGCGGTGTAGAAAACATCAGTACTTACTCTCGTCCAATGCTAATGAAAATGCAATGCATTGTTGGGCAACTTCAGAGACATTAATTTTTATATTTTCAACCATTTCTTGTATGCGTCTTGTTACGGTTCTCCGTGATAAGCTAATTTCCTTAAATTTCTGCATTATTTCCGGACATAAAATCTCGGCCACGGAAGTAAGAACTATTTTACAAATTCACCATTCGGGAACGGCTTTCAATGTTGTGCAACCAGCTGACTAATTACAAAACTGGCTCACACTATCGCATCTTTATCGCGTTGTTTTAAAAACACATTTTCTTGAAACATTGTATATTTATGACGAATGCTGAACATGCAGGTGTTATAGTTTTAATGCGTCGGCGTCGTTCTGTGCCGCGCGATAGCAGACGCATAACAAAAAAGAACTTCATAGTCCGCCGGCGGTTAGCGAGTATTTATTATCCGGAAATACGATCTGCTGGGGGCCCTGCTGGCCGTAGGTGATCTACGCCTGGTTTAGCACTTCATGGATTATCTTCTCATAAACATTTGTAGAATATACAATATCCTTTATCTAATAGACGTGTCTGTCTGGGACGCTGTTTTATCCGGGACGCTGTTTCAGCAGCCAAACCGTAAGAGATAGAGAAAAAAGTTATTAAAGTTATATGTTTGGAATGGTCATGTCAGGTCAGGAACCGAATTTCAGTCACGTGACACTTCTGGTTTTCGAGAAATCACAAAAAGACCGTTTTTCAAATAGAACGCGTATTAAATAAAAACTGTTTCGGCCGCCAAACGTAGCTGCGACCCTCTGCGCCTTAAATCCTCGATCGGTTAGGCAACCACTTTGACACCTTCCAGGTCTGGGTGGTTGCCTAACCGATCGAGGTTTGAAGGCGCGTTAAATGAGACATTTGTCTCACTGGACTGCTAGTATATGTTTAATACATTAGGCTGCTTTGATTTTAGTACGCCAATTATTTTACAAAATAATTTACAAATAACCCTAAATTTAAACTGCATTTAATAATAGTAGCAATTAATATAGGACAGATTATACAGGGTAGCTAAAAAGTATGAATACAGCTAAATATTTTTAGAACGGTTTAGCAGAGCTCGTTGAAAGTTGGCACTCAGAAGTGTTTAAATTCTATCATCTGTTAGAGAATATTCCAGGAAGCAGTGATGTGTCTGCACATGCTGCCGAGACGGGAGGGCCCCGGTATGGATTGCGTTGGATGTTGACGGTTTCAGCACGTTCAAGCCGGCCGATACTGCTACTGGAGTATTAGGATAGGATTCATTCTGTTATAAGACGTGGTGGAGTAATAACTGTAATATCTGCTTAATATAGTTTTCTACTAAATACACGGCGTATCATTTTAAAGTAAAGGTGTTAAGAGATTGAGTTGTGAGATCGTAACAATGACAGCGGTGGGATAATACCCCAAGTGCTTACGCTTCTGACTATATGGTGTAACGCCGCGTGTGTGCCAGTTTCAATTACGAGTAACCTACACGGTGCAACGAAAACAGGATTAGTGCTTTGTCAGAGATGGGTCGATCTTCAAAACGGAAACATCGATCCTCTTCACATCGATCGAGACGTTCTCGTAGCTCATCTCCAAGTGCAACACCACCACGTGACGAATCCGCTCGTAAGAAAATTAAAGAACTTAGAAAAGAGTTAGCTGGGTTACGACAAACTGTAAGTGCACGCGCAAACATTAATTTAGATGAGACTGTTATCCCGTTGTTCGAACCGAACGCGAATAATCAGGGCCGTCGCTAGACTTTTGGCTGCCCGGTGCAGGTTTTTAAATTGTCACCCTTATGTCTGTGACTATTAAAAAAATGGCTAAATTTAAAAAAAAATTATTAACAAATATAACAAGGTTAAATATACATATCCTTTATCTAATAGACTTGTCTGTCTCGGACGCTGGTCCGTCCGGGACGCTGTTTCAGCAGCCAAACCGTAAGAGATAGAGAAAAAAGTTATGAAAGTTATATGTTTGGAATGGTCATGTCAGGCCAGGAACCGAATTTCAGTCACGTGACACTTCCGGTTTTCGAGAAATCACGTGATTTCCGTCCGTCCGGGACGCTGGTCCGTCCGGGACGCTGTTTCGGCAGCCAAACCGTAAGAGATAGAAAAAAGTTATGAAACTTATATGTTTGGAATGGTCATGTCAGGTCAGGAACCGAATTTCAGTCACGTGAAACTTCCGGTTTTCGAGAAATCACGTGATTTCCGTCCGTCCGGGATGCTGGTCCGTCCGGGACGCTGTTTCAGCATACAAACCGTAAGAGATAGAAAAAAATGTTATTAAAGTTATATGTTTGGAATGGTCATGTCAGGTCAGGAACCGAATTTCAATCACGTGATTTTAAAAAATATTATTGTTTTTATTTAATACGCGTTCTATTTGAAAAACGGTCTTTTTGTTTTATTAAATGAGACATTTGTCTCACTGGTTGCTAGTACTATATACTACATAGTAACACATACATAATACATAGATAAAAATTAAACTCTAAAAAATCTGACTCAGACACAAATACATAGTTACATAAAAAAACTAAATATATCTTCGGGCTTTTTTTTCAGAAAACATACATTTTAATCATAATTTAAATTCTTGGCACATTCATGTTCGATCTTAAATAATTTTCGATTATTTTTAATTTCGACAAACTTCTTTCCCCAAAAGCAACTGAGATGAGTAAAGTGAGTGAGATTCTAAGAAATATTACTAAATTAGGGAAACCGTTTTCTAAATTATTTTCTGTTATGTAAACTACCAGTATCGGATAAGTGTATGCAAATCCATGCAGTGTTTGACTAATTCATTTTTATTAAAAGTGGAAAGCAATGAAATATTGTAAAGAAAAGACAAATAATCTGCATGGACCCTTAAAGGTTCGAATCTTTCTTTTATAGTATATTATGATATTAGTGTATAAGTACGCCTTTAAAGCACGTGCGACGAGTTTAAAAGCACAACGCGCCAGCGGCCTCCAATGGCAACGTGTTAAAAAGACGTAATTCGAGCGCTAATATTACGTCACTTTTGACTTTAGAAACTGTGCAAAAAGTTGTCATTTGGACACGACCGTAGAAAAAATATTGAATTATTGTGTCCAACACACCAAAAAATATATCAACCTTGAACTTTTATTCAGGGTTGTGTATCGGTTCATCTTTACCTTCATATAAAAATTGCCTCGTTTTTTTTCTTAGTCGAGCTTTAGATTCGGACGAGAATTTCGCTTCGATTTCCAATTCACCCGTTAGTTCTGTAATACGACCTTTTGCCGAGCCCTACACCTACTGAATTATTACGTTACAATTATCTGGTTTGCTAGCTTATCTAGTCGGTGAGCTATGAGGCTCTATTCACATCGTCAGTGCGGCTAAGGGTACACTAATATTGTTGAGGTCAGCTCGTTGACACCTGAAATGTTATACTTACAAATGCAAACACCAATAGTAATAAAAACCCAACAGTCTACAGGAATACATATAATTTGTAAGCAAACATAGACACACAAATAAATATACACAAATACAAGTACATAAAGCAGTTGTGCACTGCACATGAGTAAATGCCTTAACTGGATACTAAACGTTCAGTAGCGCATGCAAAGTCAAAGCTTACGAGAGCAATGTATAAAATAATTCCGCACACACGAATAGCTTGAACGAGAAGTATCGATTCTTTAGGACGCGTCGCTATTTGCAGCCCCTGGACGCCAAATCAAAAAATGCCGGCCGGTACTTCCCCGTTACCTGGCAGCGAGCTCCTTGCTCATAGTTGAGCAATGGTTCGTTAAAACAATTATCAACAATAATCTAATTGTTTTCTGACCTCGTAGCGCGGTTTCCACCAGGGCTAATCTTGTTTCCTTTTGTTCAACAAGTAGCCCGTGGAACGCTGGGGTGCTGCGGTCGAAATTTTTCTTCAAGCGCCGTCGATTTGGACACCGCTGACGCCTCCAATGTGTTGTTTCACTTCTATGGCTTGCATCTCGCCTAGAGCTGCCCGTACTCCGTGGTGGACACAATAAGACTTTACTTGGCCAATTTGGCAGCGAATCAATTGATCCGCGCTATTCACCTACTAGGGTCCGAATAGGTCGATCCGCGCGGTTCACCAACTTTAGCGCGAATGAGTTCACTTGCTGCTTCCAGAGTTTGTACAATGCACTCGGAAACTTATAGCCTGCGGTCACTTACATCGATTCGTACTTTTACTGCGTTGTTACGTAAATAAAACATAAGAACACATACTGTCAGGCTTTATTACTAATTGGGTATATAATCGAAAGGTATAGAATAGGTAAAGACAGGTGGCACGAATTGGCCCGTTTCAGTTCTCCAGCATCAACCAATAATTGTTTAAAAAAGGCATCTGTTCGACAGCTTTGAAAATTATTTTTAAGTGATTCAGTAATATTAATGTTCTCACGTTGGAGCAATCATATCATATAATAAAAAAATATTAAAATATTTTGTTAAGAAAAATAGCCGCCCCCTAAAAACGGCCGCCCGGTGCGGCCGCCCGGTGCGGCCGCACGTTCGCACCTGCTGTAACGACGGCCCTGCGAATAATACACAAAGTGCAGCCGACTGGGTACGCAAACTTGACGAACTATTAACTTTTTATGGGTGGTCCCAAGAAACTTTATTAAAACTAGCTACAAGCAGACTACGTGGAAACGCGAGAAAATGGTACGATTCGTTAACCAATCCGTGTTTGAGTTGGCAAGAAATGAAAATCAAGTTAATCGAGAATTTTCCGGCGCCCCTACGTTTTGGGAAATTACTAACTGAAGCAGCACTATATAGTCCAGTCGCAGGTCAAAATTTAGGGGACGATTGTTACAAAAAAGCTGCCAAGCTTAATAAATTAAACTTGTCAATTCCAGAAGAATGCGTGATAGACACTATCCTTGAAGGGATCAAAGATGACAAAATTTCGTTACCCGCTAAAGCCGCCAATATTAAAACTGTTGGAAGCTTAGCGAATTACTTGAGCAATATTTCCCCCGTTTTGTTGTCTGTACCATCTACGTCGGCGGCGGTTAATCGAGAACAAATTCAGAACGCACGGGATAGACAATTCATACCTCACGCAAAAGGCACGGGACACCCCACGAATTCCCGGAAAATATCCCATAAGATTTCGTGTTTTAACTGCGGGGAAAATCACCGCGTTCGAGATTGTCCGAAGCCACGTGTGGAATGTAAACTTTGCAAGCGATTAGGTCACACGCAGAGCCAATGCACCCTAAACAAAAATAAACGTTTTGTGAACGAGGTCGCAATCGGTACGAGCCATGAAAATATGTTCAGAAAAACGGCCTTCATAAACAACCATAAAATCAAACAGACAGGCGGGCAGGCGGGCAGGCGGACGGACGGACGGACGGACCGACGGACAGACAGACAGACAGACAGACAGACAGACAGCTAGACAGGTAGACAGCTGTTCCTGTAACGGTTTTATGGACACGACGGTGTAATAAAACGACAATTGTAAATATAATTGTATTTTATTTGTCTAATGTACATGTATAAAATTATTACAAATATATATTATACACTAGTCAATTATTGTGGCAGAGGTGTTGTTGTCATCTCTGTCTGGAGGATCTCTTCGTGCTGTTTCCGAACTGGATTTATTCACTTATTCCTGCCTCTTTTAACTCTTCTATTATACTAACAATTTCATTTATATCATTTGTATGACGCAGACTGTTGGTTCATAATGCAAACATTTAACAGATGGACAGGCGGACATCACCATAAATCATATACGATTTTGTTTTCACACGTTCACGTTTTAATCTCAAAATTTTTAAATGCTCCTCGATGGGCTCCATCACATTATCACCAAACCAACTCCACCCGTCTGGAAGTTGTAGCTTTGTATCATTTTTAAAGTCCGGATGTCCATCTAGCGTAACGGTGATATCCATACGATCGCAACCAAACCATGGAAATAACTTTGAAAATTCATAGAAATACTTGTCGTAATATTTTTCTAGAGAGGTGACGGCTTCCATGTTACAATCAGCCTGCTACGATTTATTCGATATACTATGATTTATATGTTTATGCCCTCGTCGTGCAAGCCGCTGTCTAAAATTTCTACATAACGGTGTTAGCCTCCTGTTTCTTAATTTTTGTTTGTTTGTAGTTTAGCGCAACCCCTGCCTAGGGTTAAGATTACTTAGAATGTGTAATTGGTAAAATTGACAGACAGACAGGCAGACAGCTAAACGACTAGACAGCTGGACAGATAGACAGGTAGACAGGCAGATACTAATACAAAAAAAAAATAGCAAATGTATATGGCTGTCAATAAATAAATAAATAAATAAAAAGAAAAAAAATTGATGGGGCTATTATCAAGCTGGGTTCAGTTAGTCGCTAGAATTTTTGAAATATGATTGAGGATAATGTTTACCACCACTGTTTTCTTTCATATGTTCGTGCAATGTGCAAGCAATACATTTTCGTCCTTCTTGATCGGTTTCCCCTTTACATTTTGGACATTTATACTTAACTGGTACAGGCATCTCTCTCACACCTATTTCTATTACTGCTCACAATCTGTACAATAAATGGTGTTAAGAATCTCCATCTCTTTCTTATTTATATGATTTGAAGAAGTCGTGGCTGGGATTGAGGCGAGTCAAGCGTTTCAAACGTATGATTCTGTAAATTGTGTACATTTATGTCTACAGTTTTTGTACAAGATCATGTTTTAGCTTCCTACCAGAGTTTACTGCTGGAATGTGTATAAGCTTGGCTAAAACTACATCAAACCTACTAACTGATGGCTTTTAATGTTAACAGCAACTGAAATATAAGTGAAAATCTTGATAATAGTAAATAAAAATCTCATATTAAAATTTATTGTCATATAAATGGTTCTTAATTTTTTTGTAGTTTAGCGCAACCACTGCGTGGGGATAAGATTACTTATTCTTCATAGCGTAAAATTTAACGATTTACCAGCTTATCCAAATATAAAACAATTAAAGATTCTGTATGACTATACTATTTTTCCCATCATATTGACACAGGGTTCAGTGTGCTCTACAAAGATGCACGCATTTTGCACAAGCGGCATGATGATAACAATTAATCGCTGTACAGTCTTTTAATTATCACATCCGTTGTCCGAAGCACACCTGTTTAAGAATGACATGTTCCTCTGTGTGAGAGAAAGTTTACGTATGCACTTCTCATAGATAGTATAAAGCATGAGGACAATATATAAGGGCCGCTTATCACACTGTAGGAAAATTAGTTTAGTATCATCAAGATGCTAAGATAAAGTGCTGAAGACTTGGGAGAAAGTTTACGTATGCGCTTCCCATAGATAGCGTAAAGCAGGAGGATAATATATATATAAGAGTACTTATAGCACTGTCAGGAAAAAAATTAGTTTTGTGTTATCAAAACGTTTAGATAAAATGTTGAAGACTGACCATCAGCCTATAATTATCACATCTGATGTTTGGAACACATCTGCTTAAGAATGATATAATTTCCTGTGGGAAAAAGTTTACGTATACAGTTCCCGCAGGTTGTGTAAGGTGGGGGGATATTATATAAGAATATTTATCACACAGTTGGAAATATTAGTATACCATCATGACACCCCGGCAGAGCTTTGTACATGATGACTTAGTGCATCGGCCTAATCTAGAACCGTGGGTTGGCAACCCCTGGGGTGAAGAGGAGGAGACAGAGGACGAACAACTCGTGTGGAGCGACATAGAATTTGGCGAGTCTCCACCATCTTCACCTGCATCATCGTTATCATGGGGGCAGATGTCGCCCTCATTTTTCGACCTTCAGGTGTCTCCTCCGCCATCGCCACTACCAATGTGGCAATATCCTCATGGTGAGCTTCAATCTGGAGGACAACTATCTGAGACATCTCCACCACCACCTGCAACCTACCCCCAAGGTCAGCCGCATCCTTGGGAGCAGATAGGGCCGCCACCACATGGTGAGCCTCACTCTGGAGGACAACTATCTGAAGCGTCACCACCACCACCTGCAACCTACCCCCAAGGTCAGCTGCATCCTTGGGAGCAGATAGGGCCACCACCACATGGTGAGCCTCACTCTGGAGGACAACTATCTGAAGCATCACCAACACCACCTGCAACCTACCCCCAAGGTCAGCCGCATCCTTGGGAGCAGATAGCGTCGCCACCACATGGTGAGCCTCACTCTGGAGGACAACTATCTGAAGCATCACCAACACCACCAATGTGGCACTGTCCTCAAGGTCAGCCGCATCCTTGGGGGCAGATAGTGCCTCCACCTGCACAGACTTCGAGCCACCCCCCTGAGCAGGAACATTTCCAAGCTCGATACCATTTTGATCTACCAGAACCGGTGCTACCCCTACCTTTAAGCTCGGTTCTGGTAGAAATAAAACTAGGGAGTAGAGTTATAGATATAATTTTTTAAGGTGTAAAATAAAACTGTTATTTTAATGAGTGTTTTATTTAATTAATATAAGTAGGAAAATCAATATAATCTTGAGGCTCGAAACAAGAATCACTTCAGCATTCAACTGTTTAAGCTATGTGATGAAATATCTAAAATACTCGTTCTATAAACATGATATGAACATAATCGTGAAATGTCATATGATAGCATTTCCTACACTGCATACACTGCATACAATAAGTCAAGTTACAACGTCCTTGCTTAACAAGCAACTTTGCTTATCTGCACATGCATAACGTACACTTTGTTTACAAACAAAGCATCAGTTGCGATTGTGGCGTATTGTTTGTCTCGAACGTGCGCTATGACAATACTAATTCATTTGTGGATTGTATACCTGAAATGGAATTATGTTAAAAATATCAATTTGAGGATTCTAGACCTTGTATTACCTAACAACAAAGACACACTCTTCTACTGTAAATCAAAAACTATCCTCCGATATAAGTTTTTTACTGAAGCCGCTTATTAAAACTGTTCAAAATTTTCGAAATTTGTCTAGCTGTCTGTCAATTTTACCAATTACACATTCTATGAGATTTTTATTTACTATTATCAAGATTTTCACTTATATTTCAGTTGCTGTTAACATTAAAAGCCATCAGTTAGTAGGTTTGATGTAGTTTTAGCCAAGCTTATACACATTCCAGCAATACATATAGTATTAACTTTAAATATATCTACAGGATTATCGGAAATATATCTACCATAAGCTTTCAATTTCTTAGGTTTGAACCCTAATAATTGTCCAATACTATCTTTAGCAGTAAAATCGATTGCTAAGGACGATTTAGTTTCACTCCTGAGCGTGTTATTATTAGGCTTAATATGTAGCACAGGTTCTGCTTGGTGCTGCACAATAGTTTTTTCTAGTATATCATTAGCACTACCTGCTTGGGGGGAGGGTGGCTTTGTTACACCTATACCCAGTTCATGTCTAATATATTGACTTATATCGGCAACTTCATATGAACCGTGAGGTATTTCAATTACAGCTTGTTTACCATCAATATCAGTATAATGAAATTTATTATTATTCGAATCAATATTAGGTATAGTATTATAAGCTTCAAAAACTGATTAATCCTATAACATATTCAGATTCCGGATCCAGATGTATGGATGGATACTGAGCTGTGAGAACAGATTCATTTCCAGATAAGGTAAACGTCCAGGACATGTTTAATAGTAGACGGTTTAACTAGAACTGAAACAAAACATCTAGATACCTTTAATTTTAATTACATTCTCCTCCTCTTCCTTCTCTAAGAATCTTACTGGAAATAAAACAACTTTTATTAAACAATAGGTTTTATTTTTCCTTTTACATCCTTATTCAGTAAGGAATTTTTAAACGTTTAGCGTATGATTGTAAATCGATATTTGACAAAGCCCGGTTTGGCAGCTGCATTACAAGTTTTTTGTCGTGAACAATCCGTATCCTTTTTTATAAGGTTTTAGATATAAGCCTTTACCTAAAGCTATTGCCTCCATCGTTTTATTATGTCTTTCAGACTCTGCTAATTGTTTTTTTGCCGACTGAGCATCTTTAACCACCTTTGCAATTCCTGCAGCTCCACCGCTAAGAGCTCCTAACGCGCTAAGTCCTGCAAAGATTGGAATCAAGGGTAACATTCCACCTGTTTTTGGCACACGTATTACTCGAGGAGTTTTAATAATCTTGTTTCTCTTTATTTTATTAATTGTCTTAACAGCAATATTTGTAGCATCGCTTAAGTCTCGCAGCAGTCGTCCTCCTCCTAATTCAGTTCGTGCTTTTTTCACTACCTGATTGAAAGTAAGCGTATCTCCAGGTGTTCTCTTTCTCTTTTTACCAGTTTTATTTTTAGCTCCCAACCCCATTTTTACTTTTGCCGTCATAGCTGTAGCTACTCCTGCAGCCGAGACACGTTCACCTAAGCTAGCGTCTGAAGCTCTAATACGTCCAATAGCATTTTTAGCTAAAATTCTGTCAGCTTTATGTCGTTCCTCCATATTATCAGAATGTTTTGCATAAGCCAAATCGTGCTCACGACACGCTTGATCTAATTTGTTAATTCCAGGATCTCCTCGTGCAATTCTTTTCTCAAGTTTTGTGCCAGGCCCGCAATATTGATATCCTGTTATGTGCAATTCGAAAGGCAATTTATTAATGAGCGTATTGAGTACACCAGCACCTCGTCGGCGATGGACTGGTTTGTTGTTTCGACGTCGAACCATTATATAGAACTGAGAACTGATCGATTAGGATCTTAATATATATAGATATGCGTAGCAGTTTTAGTATGAGTTTCCAAGTAGACGTCATGAGGGTAGTTAAACTAAAAAATAGTTTGCCAATAAAAAATCATGATAATCATACTGCATCTCTAAGCAGGAGACACGGACCGTCGTTACCTTCCACGATACGATGTCTTATTCTAGGCCCGTCGTTACCTTCCACGATACGATGTCTTATTCTAGGCCAATCGAATTGCGGTAAAACAAACATCATTATATCGCTAATAAAAGATGTTAATGGAGTACGATTTGAAAATATTTATATATATTCAAAATCGCTGTTTCAAGCAAAGTTTGAATATCTAAGTATGTTGTTTCAATTAATTCCTGAGGTTGGCTACTATACATACAGCGATGGTGTGAACATTGTACCACCCGACCAAGCTAAATCTAACAGCATTTTTATTTTTGATGACATTGCTTGCGACAAACAGGACGTTATGAGAGAATATTTTAGCATGGGTCGACATAAAAATATAGACTGTTTCTATCTTTGTCAAACATATGCATGTATTCCTAAACATCTTATTCGCGATAATGCTAACATGCTGGTGCTGTTTAAGCAGGACGATATGAATTTACAGAAGGTCTACCGAGATCATGTTAATACCGACATGACTTACGAACAATTTAAAGAAATGTGCGCATATTGCTGGAATAGTCATAAACACGGATTTTTGGTAATAGACAAATATAGTGATTTAAATAATGGGCGCTATCGTTATGAATTTGATTCGTATATATACATTTAACAATTCTGATGTCTATTATTTGATAGAAAGCTGTTGACGTGTGAACTAGTTTGAATCTGTCAGTCTGTCTAACTGTCTAGCTGACTGTCTACCTGTTTACCTGTCTAGCTGTCTATCTGTCTACCTGTCTATCTGTCTACCTGTGTAGCTGTCTAGCTGTCTACCTGTCTACCTGTCTAGCTGTCTACCTGTCTAGCTGTCTAGCTGTCTAGCTGTCTACCTGTCTAGCTGTCTACCTGTCTAGCTGTCTAGCTGTCTACCTGTCTACCTGTCTATCTGTCTACCTGTCTACCTGTCTAGCTGTCTAGCTGTCTACCCGTCTAGCTGTCTACCCGTCTACCGCTTACATGCTTGCGCCGATAATGAAATCGAATGTAGCGACAGAACTTATTAAAACTAAAAATATTATAAGACAGAAAGTTCGAGCTCTTAAGGAGGGTAAGTTGGTGGAACAACAGCTCCTCGGTAAATTTTTTAAACCTGTTACCGAACAAATGCAAAGTGTTGCAAAAGTGATAAATAAAAAAGAGAATCTCCCATCTTCAAAACTAGAATTATTTACACCAAAACCGGTTGATGAAGTATTGTGCGAAACCGCCGAAGATGATTCTAATACGACTATAGCAAACAAATTTCAACCGTCTACCAACATAGAACCGCAAGCTATAAGTTCTTTCTTAGAACAGTATGATAAACTTCCTAGGAAATATGTAAGCAATTATCTTATAGAAAGACCAAATCTAGGGAGGTATGGAATTAGATATGATTTTGACAAAAACCAATTTTATTTTGGTGGAGATGAGCTAGATATAAAGGGTTCTGATATAATTGTAAAAAATGTTCGCTATGAAGGTACGCCTGGTTTGTACGAATTACTATTTAAAAACGATCCTCAAATAACTCCAACGTCGACAGATAGAGCAAATTATAATGATATCATAAACAGAACAGGTGCGGCGCATAGAAATTTTGATAAAAATGTGCAGAAGGTACGATGACTGTGATTATTTTAATCTTCAACATAAACGATTAGCCAATCTTCTATTTGAAGAGGATGCTGTCAACAAGACCCTCCTTAACAAAGAACTTAATAAGATTATTTACCGACTTTCCAAACACCAAAACTCTGCTAGTACAAATATAGAAATAGCAAATGAAATTATTGCAGACATTCAAGCTGAAATTGATCAACTCTACTTTTCTCTAAAACTAACTAAACCTCCGCCTAAACCTTCAGTTAGTGAAACTGTCTCATTTAGAGAGGTTCAAAATGACCCGGAAGAAAATAAACAGTTCGATTAAGGCTCAAATAGTAGACGAGTTGCATAAGCCTGCACGAATAAATTTTCGAAGGCGTCGTGTAATAGTAAAATGATTGGATGATCTTCATCAGGCCGATTTAGTAGAAATGATACCATACTCTAAAGTAAATAAAGGTTATCGATATATTTTAGTAATTATAGATGTATTTTCAAAATATGTTTGGTTAGAGCCTCAAAACCTCTAAGGAAGTTACTAGTGCAACTGAAAAAATACTATCTGAAAGCGGTAGAATTCCGAAGAACTTGCAGACAGATCAGGGTAAAGAGTTTTTCAATAAAGATTTTCAAACACTAATGAATAAATATAAAATTCACCATTTCTCAACATTTAGTTCAAAAAAAGCGTGTGTCGTTGAAAGAGTAAATCGTACACTTAAATCTATTATGTGGAAGATGTTTAGTTTGCAAGGTTCATACAAATGGCTTTCTCTATTATCTCAAGTCAGTCACACCTACAATCATAAAAAACATAGTACAATTGGTAAAAGACCGGTTGATGTGAATAAGAGTAATGAGAAGGAAATTCTCAATCAAGCCTATAATCATATAAAAATGACCGATTTAAGTAATGTAAAATTTAAGGTTGGCGATCCTGTGCGAATTAGCAAATATCGAACAATATTCGATAAAGGATATACTCCCAACTGGACTAATGAAATATTCACAATCCATCAAGTTAAATTAACTAATCCTATTACCTATCTAATAAAAGATGTTTCCAATCGGTCTATTCAAGGATGTTTCTACGATCTTGAGCTTCAAAAAGTTAAATATCCAGACATACATCTCGTTGAACGTGTAATAAAACGAAAACGTAACAAAGTGTTTGTAAAATGGCTTGGATTTTCAAATCAGCACAATAGCTGGATTGATGCTAAAAATATTGTCTAAATTACCACGTTGTGATGACTCATCACTTAATTTTCATCGGTGCTATATAAACCTGATGTGCTGTAGTATTTGTATCATTCTCCTGTACACGTTCCTTCCAAAAACATGGCAGATTTCAACCAGAAACTTTGCAACTTAAATGAGGTTAAAGAGTGGGGAAATGTACGAGATTTGAAGATTGACGAAAAATATCTAATAATAAATGTGTATCGATGTCCGACTAAATACGGCAATAAAGTAGTGGTGGAATTGGACAACTTCAGATTCATTCTACCAGCACGCTACGATTGCCTAACAGATGCTGACTTGCAACAATTAGGAAAACGTCGCTACTATATCATCTCGGGTGGCAAGTGTGGGAGCAGCACGAAACTGGTCTTCGAGGAAATCGTTCAGACAGAGATGACATCCGTAGCACAATAATTAGCTGATATGTATTTATAGTAATTTTTATACATGTATGTTTTAGGTAAATAAATACAAGTATATTTACATTGTTGTTTTATTACACCATTGTGCGTCTAACAGACATCAGTACTTGACAAATTTATTTCAAGATCATTTTTGCAGATCAGCACATTTTAATCTCTAGACTCTAACTGTATTAGCAAAAACTTCCAACTGTGCTGATTTTTCTTAAACAATGGGTTTCTTTGTTTGAATTTTTTTGCAGATCAACACATTTTTAATCTCCAGACAACAATAGCTTCATTGTTCTCGAATTTCGTGCTGATTTTAAAACAAGGGATGCCATTGTTCAACAACATCCTGCAAGAATAGACATGTCTGTCAGACGATGACTCACATCCGGTCGAGCCTGAGAAAATTTTGATAAGCGTAACAATAGCTTCTGATTTACTGATAACATCCTGCAAGAATAGACATGTCTGCATCCCAGACGCTCGAGCGTGGGAAAATTTCAAAAACTACACTTTTAACCCAAAAAATTCCCTGAAGTGACCGAGGTCAATGACCCCGACTAGACCAATGACTCCGACCTTGACCTAGGCTAGATCCGTGACCTAGAAAAAATTCTCGGAAGTGGCCGAGGTCAATGACCCCGCCCCCGCCCGTGACCTTGACCTCGGCTAGGCCCGTGACCTTGAAAAAAGTTCAAGGTCAAATGTGAGCCAGAACGCCTATAGGTACTCTACTCTACTGTTACGTTGATCATTCTAGACGATCAGTACCTGCAACACGACTTGCTAATAGGAAGAGACTATTTAAGCGATGAAAATGTAGTAATTACCAAATCAAAAGACAAGTTGTGTATACGTTGTTTACCAACACTTCGAGTGGGTAATATAGAGGTAGACACGAACAGTGAGTCACAAGTTGAGCTTAGTATGTTAGCTTTTGGTAATGACTTATCAGAAATGGAACGCTCAAGCACGTTCGAACTTTTACGAGAATACCGCGATTGTATTTCATTTTCTCTAAGCGATCTGGGTAAGACGACCACGGCTGAAATGCACATAAAATGTACAACAAACGAGCCCGTAGTTTACAGGCCTTATCGGATCGCGGTGCGTGAAAAAGAAATATTGACCAAAATAATCACCGATTTGTTACACAACAATATTATACAGGAATCGAACTCCCCGTATGCTAGCCCCATATTACTGGTCAAAAAGAAAACCGGGGACTATCGCATGTGCGTCGATTAGAGACGACTTAATGCCATAACCGTTAAGGATAAGTACCCTTTGCCGTTAATAGATGAGCAACTAGATAAACTAGGAGGAACTAATAACTTATATATCACCCTTGATCTTGCGTCGGGCTTTTACCAGGTGCCCATGGCCACCGACTCAATTGAGAAAACTGCTTTTATCACCCCGGATTCGCATTACGAATTCCTTAGAATGCCTTTTGGCCTGTCTAATTCAGCCAGTGTATTCCAAAGACTCATAAACAATGTGCTGGGGAAGCTGAAAAATCAGACGGCCTTCCCATACATCGATGATATCATAATTCCAAGCACTAACGTAGAGGAAGGGCTGTTACGATTGAGAACTGTACTTGACAAGTTTCGTGAACATAATTTAACGTTAAAATTAAGTAAATGTGTGTTCTTCAAGAGAGAAATTGAGTATTTGGGTCGAGAAATTAGCTCAGCCGGAGTAAGACCTGGAAGTCGCAAGATAGAGGCAGTAATGAACATGAGAACTCCAAGAAACGTGAAGGAGATACGCCAGTTTTTAGGACTTTCCGGATATTTCCGCAAATTCGTAAAAGACTATGCCCGCATGGCTGAACCGCTGACACGTTTAACAAAAAAGAACACGCCTTGGCTTTGGTCTGACGAGCAAGAGGATGCATTAGCAAAGATAAAATCAGTCCTCACCACTAAACCCATTCTGAGTATTTTCAATCCATCCTTAAGTACCGAACTCCACACAGATGCAAGTTCTATGGGATTCGGAGCCATGCTAATGCAGTTAACTGAAACTGGGCAACGTATTGTCGTTGCATATTATAGCAAGCAAACGTCTCTAGCACAGCAAAAATACCACTCATATGAGTTAGAAACCCTTGCTGTGGTGTTAGCATTGCGACATCTCCGCACGTACTTGCTAGAAATAGACTTTAAAGTTATTACCGATTGCAGTGCTCTACGAACAGCATTCAGTAAAAAGGACTTGATACCCCGCGTAGGACGCTGGTGGTTAGAAGTACAGGACTTCAACTTTGCTATTGAATATCGACCAGGAGCCCAAATGCGCCACGTGGACTCCCTAAGCAGAGATCTCATACGGGACACTCCAGAAATTTTACAAATCGATATTACCGAAGTCGAATGGTTGCTTGCTGTCCAACTCTGCAAGACGAACAGATCAGAATGGTACGAGAAATATTAGAAGATGATGTAAAGAATAGCCAAACTAAACAATACTTTGAGCAATACGTATTGAAAAGTGGCATTGTTTACAGAAACTTGGACAATAAGAAAAGAGCTTGGTTAGTACCACGAAATGTTCGATGGAAAATTTGTCGATTATGTCATGACGACGTGGGTCATTTCGGCCTGGAAAAGACAATCCGCAAAATTCAAGAAAACTATTGGTTTTCAGGTATGCGGCGGTTTGTAAAGAAATATATTAAGTCATGTTTGAAGTGTCAGTACTACAAACATTCTTCGGGAAAGAAACAAGGTGAACTGCACCCGATTGAAAAGGTTCCCGTCCCTTTCCACACGATACATGTGGATCACCTGGGTCCTTTTGTAACCAGTAGACGAGGGAAGAAATTTGTATTGGTGATCGTAGACGGTTTTACAAAGTTTGTTATAATCGAACCAGTCAAAGACACAAGTACACGCTATGTTACGAAGGCGCTCATGAATGTTATGTCTTTATTTGGGGCACCGGTTAGAATTATAAGCGATCGTGGAACAGCTTTCACTTCAAAAACGTTTGAAGTATTTTGTGACACGTATGGGGTGAAACACATACTGAACGCCGTCGCAACGCCTCGTGCCAATGGGCAATGTGAGAGGTATAATCGAACGATACTTAATGCTTTAGCTACCACGTCAGCTGGAAGCCCCGAAGATAGATGGGATACGTTCGTTAAACAAGTCCAGTCCAGAGTGCAATGAATTGCACCTATAATCAAGCCATCGGCGTGTCCCCTCTGGAAGCTTTAGCCGGTTACCAACCACGTCATGTGTCTGAATCGCAGATTTTGAATAGCATTCAGAAAGACTTAAGTCGTGTAAACTTAAAGCATTTAAGAAAATCGATTAATGATCGAATTACCGACGATCAGAGGAAACAAAAGATACGTTTTGACGAGGCTCGTGCTGCTTTCCCTAAATATGTGGAAGGACAATTGGTAATGTTATCCAGTGCTCATTACCAAACTGGAAGTAGCAAAAAGTTGCTTCCGAAGTTCAAAGGTCCATTTAAAGTAACAAAAGTGTTACTAAACGATCGGTGTGAAGTTGTGGACTTGAGAGAAGGCCGTAGTCAAGCAAGGACTGTAATGGCAGCCGATAAACTCAAGCCTTGGATTGTTCTTAAAGGTGAGAAATAATGGTTTCTCTAAATCTTGAATCGGACTCAACCAAGCTGACGAGCTTAATGAAATAAATTTATGAGGCGAAGAAACCATGCTACGGCTGATAAAGGATCAGCAAAACTGCAACAATACGTCAAAACTTGGGCTAGTAACTATATGACTAGCAATGCAACAGTACGGTTAGTAGACGACTAACAATGTTGCAATAACACGGTTAGTAAACGACTAACAATACCTCAAAATTTGGCTAGTAACTATATGACTAGCAATGCAACAGTACGGTTAGTAGACGACTAACAATGTTGCAATAACACGGTTAGTAAACGACTAACAATACCTCAAAATTTGGCTAGTAACTATATGACTAGCAATGCAAACAGTTCGGTTAGTAGTCGACTACCAATACCTCAAAACTTGGCTAGTATATGACTAGCAATGCATGAGCAGTTTAAAAATGCACACGTCTCAAAATGTAAGAAAGCTATGACGTTTATTGTGTCAATATTCAATGAATGGTTGAGTCTGATTCACAGCAGTACCCACGAAAACTACTTTAGAAAGGAAAAAACAGAAAAGGGAAGTCTTTAGATGCATGCACAGATGTTTGTGTTGTGCTTAATAAGTTTATTCTTTTCAGACTAATTGTTATTCTGAGGACAGAATAATATCTACAGGATGGCCGAATGTTAGAGAATATTCCAGGAAGCAGTGATGTGTCTGCACATGCTGCCGAGACGGGAGGGCCCCGGTATGGCTTGACGTTGGATGTTGACGGTTTCAGCACGTTCAAGCCGGCCGATACTGCTACTGGAGTATTAGGATAGGATTCATTCTGTTATAAGACGTGGTGGAGTAATAACTGTAATATCTGCTTAATATAGTTTTCTACTAAATACACGGCGTATCATTTTAAAGTACAGATGTTAAGAGATTGAGTTGTGAGATCGTAACACATCTTGAGATTTTTTCAATTTTCTACCATGATTTATTTTGAAGATACAAGGCCAACTTGATTTTTTTTTAAATAGTACGGGGGTCAAATTTTATATTTTTGAAAAGAGTATTTATTCTGAATCCAGTGGTGTAACACATGCATATCGATTTTAATCGAAACTTAATTTTTTTTATAGGACTAATAAATTTGGATGAATTTCATTAAAAAGTCTCACTACCTGAGCACAACTTCGTCTTCTATCGCCATATCCAACCATCATCTGGATTTCTATACGTTCAGTTTCACTTAAATGCACTATTGTTAAACTAATTTTTGCACAAAAGTTTAATTTTTGGCCAATATGCAAGTGACAGATTGCTAATAACAACATTTTCAAAGCTAACTTTAGAAGCAATAAAACGCAGTAGTCTTCTCCACGTACATTTATTAAAAAGGCGACATGTTTCGAAGCCAAACTGGCTTCATCTTCAAGCCAAAATGATCATCTACAGAGGCATATGGTTAACAATAGTGTACAATGTAAAGAGAATAACTTACTGGTTAAAAACAGGTGAAACCACGTGTTCAAATTTTTAGGTTAAGTTGAGGTTAAGCGCTGAAGGCGAGGTAGTAATAAAAAATTCACAAAGAACACCACATTGTAGAAGAAATTTTTTTTTTACTTGCCGTTTAATTTGTTAAATTTGATGTTATAACCAGTACAACGATCTTTATAACGTAGTTTACTGGTTATTGATTTAATTTTCTTCTACAATGTGGTGTTCTTTGTGAATTTTTTATTACTACCTCGCCTTCAGCGCTTAACCTCAACTTAACCTATAAATTTGAACACGTGGTTTCACCTGTTTTTAACCAGTAAGTTATTCTCTTTACATTGTACACTATTGTTAACCATATGCCTCTGTAGATGATCATTTTGGCCTGAAGATGAAGCCAGTTTGGCTTCGAAACATGTCGCCTTTTTAATAAATGTACGTGGAGAAGACTACTGCGTTTTATTGCTTCTAATTAAGACACCTCCACTATCAGCATGATAGATCACCTCCCTGTTAAAGCTAACTTTGATTTCGTTTACTTTTTAATAAAAATAAAGGTGGGCATGTGTTACATTACTAAATTCAGAAAAAATGATCTTTTCAAAAATATCACATTTGAGCTCCCGTGTCATTTAAAAAACAAGTTGGCCCTGTATCTTCAAAAAAATTACAGTAGAAAATTTAAACAAATCTCAGATAATAACATTTCAACACTTCTGTGTGCCAAATTTCAACGAGCTCTGCTAAAGCGTTGTAAAAATATTTAGCTGTATCCATACTTTTTAGCGATCCTGTATATTATTTATTAATTGTTTGATAAATACTACAATGATTCCTATGTATTTAAGATTATTTAACAAACACCTACTTTTGGGAGAGTGGTCCTCTTGAATTAAATAACCTTTTTTTGGGTACTACTCAATAGACTTCTTAATTTTTTTATTTGGTTCATTTTTAACTTTATTTATAATATGTATATATATATATATATATATAATAACACGCACCTGTATTACTCTCTTAAAATAGACGATGGAACAAAGTGTTTCTCACAAACTGTGTCTTTTCTCTTTTAAAGATAATTCGCGATCTGTAAGTTGCCATTTTTTAGCAGGGTAAAACTGCTTTAAACAGAGAAATCTTATCTTGTAGTTTATTGTAACCTGTTTTACATAGAGGTACAAAATAACAACGTCCCATGATACTATAGCTGGTATTAGGAAATGCACTTTTTAATTCCTAACAGTAAAGATGCACTTGCACTTAGACTGTGGAAACACGTGTACGATCATACGGTAGCTCAAAGTTTTTCCCTCTCGTTTTACATCTCTCTCGCAAAGTTCTCGCTCTTGCCGGAGAACAAACTGCGACCGGCCAAGCAGATGCGGCGATATCTCCCATCTATATTACACAGTGCTTTACACACTTCTAGGATAAGTAGGGAGTTCAAAATAGACCAACTTTAAAAAAAATAAGGAATTCATGCCCGGAAATGCTTCCTAAAGGAGTTACGGCATTTTAACGCGACCATAGAAAAACTAGTTTTTCCCATATTACTAAAGAACCGCCAAACAAAACAGATTGAAACTTAACACATACCATTCTTATATTAAACTTCACTTTTGAGATTTTTTCATATATTTTATTCCACCAGTGGCGTAGCTATGGCGCATTCGTGCTACATTTTTGTTCATAACTATTTTATCACTCATCATTTTAGGAGAAAAGTGGAATAACCAGACTGTACAAAGATTAATAAGTAATAGTAAATAAAGATATTCTTGTCCAAAGTTGACAAAGGTAGTCATTTCTGAATCCTAATTAAAGAATATTATGAATCCAGAAGGAATTTCAAATTTAGCCTTAATTTCAACTGAAAACTCAATAGGGAGATATTTAGGTTTGACTGAACTAGTAACTAATTTTGTTAATGCTAGGGCGAGAAGCAAATCCTTTTCTTAAGTTTTCTTTTGTATGGCTAAGGATAATGATGTTTTGTTTTATTTCTGTTATCTCATTATCTTGAAGTTATTAAATGAATAACACTGACAGGTGTGTTTTTTATAATCCAGAAAATGCATAATATATGTTTGGTTAGGAAAACAATAAAAATGCTACAAGGGCTCCTAGAAATTCTAGAAATGCAAAGCCCGCAAGGTGAAACTTTCGAACCCAGGCCCATGACGGCTTGCTACGCCATCGGATAGAACTCCTCAAAACAAATCGAATGGTTTTTTTTCTGAAGGCCGTAGCTTCAAAATGATGGTGTTACGATTTCTTTTTAATATTTCGACTTTAACGCCTATTTACTCAAAACCGGACCAGTCAATCGAGTTCAATTACAACTATTTTAATAGATCTTTATGAGCTGAATAACCGAATACAAGAAATTTTTGAAAATATTTAAATTGTGAAAATGGGAGGTTTCCAAATTTTGATCATCTTCAAAAAATAAGTTTTTTACGACCGACCAGAAAATATGCAGTTTCTGGAGAATTTTTTCGCCAGAAAGTAACGTTTTGCCGGTCAAGGAAAACGTGCATCAGGGATCGGTAAAAGCTTTTGTTGGTCCCTGATGCCTTCCTTGGTATGGAAACAAGTTTGTGTTATTGTTTGGATAAGTCAAATAATAGATACTAAAATGACATTTCTTTGAGTTTTCGAAAGTTAATTCCCAAGTTTGAAAGTATGGACTTGGATGTCGTAAAAAAATATTGTACGATACAAGACCGGAGACTGTTTTGTAGGTTTCCCCAAGCTTCCGCCGCTCGCCCTGGGATCTACTTGGTTCGACCTGCAAAACCCTACTTTCCGGTCTTGTACCGTAAATTACTATTCTAAAACTGGCGATTTTTTAAAAACTTTTTCGGCTAATGGGGCTTGGAATTTGATACAAAATATTTGTTTGATGATTGTTCTAATTTTACTGTGCCGAGATTTTTGCATATACGTTCCTTTACTTCATTTATCCCGTTTTAGGAAGGAAGTCCGCGGAGTTCATTCAAGATGCTGACCGTCCATCAGTACCAAAGGACCATCCATCCATTACTTCTGAAAGTTCGTCTGAATTTAGTCCAATTCATTCAGATTATTTACCATCCCCTTGGAGTGAGTCAGGTAACTCAGATTTTTCAGAAATTTTACCACCACGCATAGTAGTGCATAGTAATATCTTGTTGAATAAATGTTCAAAAAGATCTAGGGAACGCTCAAGTGAAAAATCAGAATTCGAAGAAAATATGCAAAAGACTAAGCCGAAAAATATAAAGATAATGGAAGAAAGTGCAACGCCTGTTATAGCAGACCAGCATGCAGAGGACTCTAATTCCAGAAAAGAGAATGAAAAGGCAAACAATTTTGGAAATCATGAAAAAAAGAAACGAATCAGAAAAGCAGACTTCTGCTATTTCTGTGAGACGGATGTTTTAAATTTTGCTCGTCACATTAAAAGGAACCATATTTCCGAAAGAGAGGTGGCTAAAATATTTGCTCTCAAAATTAACACAAAGGAAAGAAAGGATTTGATAGCGGGTTTGCGAAAAAAAGGCAACTTTATAAAAAATTCCCAGATTTGTAGCAAATCCGTTCGAAGCTCGAAGCCAGATTATCCTGTAGAGAAGTATGTTCCATGCAAACATTGTCTTGGGTTTTACTCTTCGAAACAATTATGGCGTCATGTTGGAAAATGTACACTTAATGCAGGCAATTCAACTACTAGATTCTCTCACTTGACTGATGCACAGAACGTACTCTTGCAAGGTATTCAAGTCGACAAAGAACTAGCTAACACTGTTTTCCCTAGAATGCTTGCTGATAAAATCTCTTTGGTTGCCAAAAAAGATATACTAATATGTATGTTTGGTGCACGGTATTTGAAGTGTCATCGAGAGAAACATTTTATCAATGTTTGCTCAAGAAAAATGCGCGAGTTGTCAAGGTTTTTGATTGCAGTGATGGATGCACAGCCTACAATAAAATCTTTGTTCCATGCTCTACAGCCACAAAATTTTGATTTAATAGTACAGTGTTGCAAAGATGTTTCAAAATTTGATGTCAAGACAGACAATTACAAGTCACCCACTTACGCTATGAATATTAATAACTCTTTGAAGCAATGCTGTGACATAGCGATACTGAATGTACTGAAAAGAAATTCGGTAGCGTTTACTAAGTCGGCTGCAGAAGCTTAAGCTGATTTAAAAACAATGAAGCAATTATTGCAGGATTCCTGGCGTTTTGAAGTTTCAACAAAAGCTGCTGCGGATTTTAATTTTAAAACATGGAACAAAATTTCAATTATACCTTTTGCTACTGATCTTAGAATCTTCAAAACCTATCTAGAAACGAAGAGTAACAAGGCTTACTCACAGTTGGAACCAAATGATAAAAACCCTAAGGCATTCCAAACTTTAATGGAAACGGTGTTTTGTCGTCTATTGCTGCTCAACAGAAAAAGAATTGGTGAACTACAAAGGATGCCTTTACAGGTTTACGTTGAGACAACCTCAATTAAAAATTATGAAGAGTTTTCAGAAGCTGTAACTCCGACTGAAAAGATTCTGTTAAAAAATTTCAAAAGGGTAGTCATCAGAGGCAAAAGAGGACGGGGGGGTGCCCGTTCTGTTCAGTATTGAGCTTCAGCATCATACGCAAAAACTTATCGAGCTAAGGGGAAATTTTATTAATCCGAACAACATATATTTGTTCGTAAACTTTAGGGCAAATACTTCAATCACCGGTTACAAAGTGATGCAAAAATATGCTGCTAGCAGTGATGCTAAAAACCCCACCGCACTAACTTCCACCAGACTGAAAAAGCACTTAGCCACTATTTCTCAATTATTTAGCATGTCGGGTAACGAAATCGAACAATTGGCAACGTTCATGGGGCATACTGGCGATGTACACAAGCAGGTGTATAGACTACCTGATGACGTTTACCAGACTGTCAAAATCTCAAAATTCCTTCTGCTTATGGAAAAAGGACAGGCCGCTCAATACAAGGGCAAAACGTTCGATGAAATTGACATTAATATGGAAATAGACTTGGATGACTTGGATTGTAACGACGTTGATCAAAACGAATTGGAGGAAATCCCCCTCCCACTGAACGAACCTGGTCCTTCTGAAATTTCTGTCATACCCAACACTACAGATATAACGAAATCTAAGAAACCGAAACGAATATTAGTCCCATGGGCCGAAGAACAAAAGGCAAAAACTAAAAAGTTCTTCGCGAATCACATCAAAAACAAGAAACCTCCTAAAAGACTTGAGGTGATAGAACTTAAATCACAGACTGGTAATCTTTTGGATAACAAATCATGGGAACAAGTGAAAGTGTTCATTCAGAACCAATACACTAAACAATAATTGACAAGAAAATTCAAGTTCTGTTAGTTCTTATATTACTTAATATCATGTATTTGCATTTTTCCGTTCAGGAACATTTTTTATTTTTATAGTTGGTACGCCTTCAAAATGGGAATTATTGAAATAAAGTTTTAAATAAAGTGTAAAATTTGTATATTGCAGTTCATCGACACTTTGTATGCTTCTTTGTGTTTTATTTTTTGAGTTGGTAGCTTCAACATATATATACCCTTATGCGCACAAACACACTAACGCACCCATACACACTGAAAAACCAGAAATTCTTACTCACTAGGTTTTACCAAAAACTCCAAAGTAAGTTTTACTTTTTAAAAGGCATTAGCAATTTTAACAGTGATTTAAATCTATATGGTGTCCAAAAAAACCCAAAAATGTTTGATTCGCTTAAGAGAAAACGCACATTAATTTTTAATTTGAGCAAAATTTAAAACAAAAACAATTTTTAGAATAATAATAATATTTATTGCCCAACAGATAACAAATACAATTACAGATATATCTAAATACAAGAGTTGAATTTTGAAAATTTAGGATTTCTTTTAATACGCATCCTAAATTTTTCATTATTGCACAAAATACAAATCAAGAAAGTTTTTTCAGATGTCGAAATTCAATTAAATACAAGATTTGGTGTAAATATCATATAATAATTCTATACCATAACGCGGTGTGACTTTGCAACGATTTTTCCATATTTTGTAAATAGATCTTTTTGAACTTTTATTGGGTATTTCGCCACCAAAAACTATAAAATTATAAAAATTAAAACATGTAACGTTTCGGGAGTTAAACTACTTCCGTTTTCAAACAATAAAAAGAATAAATAATGCTGTAAAAATTAGGTATTTAAAACTACTTTGTGACACCTTTTCACCTACAAAGTGACGTTTTCTTATGAACATGTAAAAAATACTGATAATTCACAGAAAAATTTTACAAGTTTTAACAATATCACATAAATACTCTCAACTAATGCTGTATTATTCTTATATCTAAAAATTTAATCAAGGCCCAGTACAGTGAGTACTCGTTAAAACGCAAAAATGCTTGAATTCCGAAAAATTGCAGGTGCGGCTTTTTTATGGCACAGGGTGTACCTAAATCAAAATTTTGTTTTGCAGAAATTGTTTAAAAAATGTTGCTCTTGTCACAATGTTAAAAAAATGTTGACTATTTTTCTCCGACCCAAAAAAATGCATACCATGTATCTATAGCTATAGATACAGTATTTCCAACATCGCCACATTTACAGCTCAACTAAGCACCATATTGTGAAACACAATATCCCATGTGTGAGAAAAAGTATTTTATAATTTTTAGAACAATAAAGTAGCTTTTAAAAATGTATACACACTTCAAATATTCACAATAACCTACTAGGTTTATGCCTTCACTATGTACCAGACTAGCAGTGGCAAAACCGAGTCAGATAAATATGGCAACATTGCGGATTTACTTTATACGGCATCGTGGAAGTAAATATACAGTGGGGAAGGCATAAAGCGGTAGAATAACCGATGTATACCAAGGACTTCACAAGAACGAAATGTTGAAAGGACGCCAAATACATCTTATAATGGTAAATAGACTACAAGCACAAATACATGATCATGTTATATCGACGAAGCTTATAACGTAGCAATTGTTAATGTTCAATATATATTGTCCCATCTGGTGGACGCAATAATATATATATATATATATATATATATATATATATATATATATATATGTGTGCAAACCATTTCACTATACTGCTACTACTATAGGGCAAAGCAAAACAAGGATGTTCCATTATTATTTATCATAATATAGTAAACCAGTATCATTAAATTAAATCTATTATAAGTTGAATTCTTAAATGTATATAAATTGTTCTCAAAGTCACTATAAAATTCATATTTATCATTTTATCAGTATGAGAATAGCATCCATGAATTGGATGTGTTTAGTGTTTTACTTTTATTTAATACCTGTTATAAATACATAATTTAAACATGTAATAAATATTACAAACGCTTGAGACACATCTTAATGTTATCTAATTAATTTCATTAGTCCCTACCAGCTTAAAATTAGTAACAAATCTAAGTTCCTTTACTTCTGTATTTTTCCATTGCAAGGTGTCGATCATTTAATTTAGTAAAAAAAACACTTGAAAAATAAAACACAAAGTGGTAAAGTTTTTTAAATCTTTTTTTTAGTATCCATTAAGTATGATTGCTTTCGTATTTATTTAGGTAATGTTTACAAAAACTACTTGTCTATGTTAATAAGAAGAAAAGCATAAATGAATGTTAAATGTTTTAAGTACCTACTTATAAAAGATGACACTTCTGCACGTTTTAAATAAACAAATACTCCTAACACATTTTTGTTCAATAAACATTTTGACATTACTTTTTTATTGTATTTATTAACAACTATGCGCACAACAAAATGAAATTATATTGAATATCTAATATATTAAAATGTTTTACAATACATACGTTTTCAGAATGTTTTGTCTTTGCTTTAAAAAGCATTTGAATTAATTCGTTATCGCAATAAAATTATTCAAGTGTGTATTATAAATTCAACCAAAAGCACATAAGCAAATCAGTAAGAATTACAATAACATTAAAACAATTTATGTAGAGAATTTTAAAACACAGTTACCATAGCCATAGAACCAGACACCATTTCTTTGATTAATTATTGATTAATAATTAATAAACATAAGAAATGTTTTAATTAAAATATACATATAGGACACTACCGGACTACTCATTGATGGCGATTGCATACCGTAACGCAGTGATCGCGTTTTTAAGACTTCGAAAATTCCATTACTTGTTAAGCACGTCGTTTAGGAGCTTTTCTGCTTAATTAGTCAAAACAGCATTATCAACATTTTTTTATACAAATACTAATATTTCATTCTACTTTAAGAACTTCCTCAGGTTGAGACTCTGAAGATAATATACTTGCACAAGGACATATAATTATTTGTTATAATACATTAGTTAGTTATTTGATAATTGAGACTAAGCATGATTGGAATTTTTTTAAAAGCTCTAAAAGTAGAGCGATATATTCATGTTTGAATAATAGCTATTTATGACATTAGGCCATAAACGCGAATACTGAACGTGTATCGTATAATTTTTTTTGTATACTGACAAAGAACAAGAACCATTTTGATTGTATTAAAGAATTATACCAAACTATTTGCTTTAAAATTGCTGTGATTCTTGTTATACGGTTGGCAGAAATGTATTGTTGGTGACGCTGTCTATGTTAAATTCGAGGTTAAGTTTTGCGTCAGTTTGTGTCAGACTGATGAAAAATCTAACCTGCTAACCTGGAGTTTGACATCGACTGACAGTGTCAACAACAATACATTTCAGTATTGCCAAACCTATAACACGAATCACAGGTGTTGTTAGTATTACCGGCCTAGGCCATAAAACGTACCTACCGGACTCGTTGCTAAGCTGGTAGATAGTTGCTATCAGATCAGCATACAAAAAGATTGTTTATAGTACTGTTTTGCCTAATTAATAAAAAAAAAAAACTTATAGACTACAAAAAAATAAATATTTTAATAAGGTCTCAATGTTGGAAATTTTCCAGAGGGTGCTCAAATTTTCGCAGAAGGTGTCAGGTACTATGCAAGACAAAAAAACTGGGACAGTAAGTATGGTCTGTTGTGAATGTGACTGCCTTAAAATGTACAGTTGCTAGGTATTTCTAACTTAATCGTCAAATTGTTTAGACGTTGCTATGAATACAATACGTGTAATTGCTCAAAGCCTCGTTTTAGTTAATCACATTATGCTAAAATCTCTATCAAGAGTTGTCCCAGTTTTTTTTGTCTTGCATAGTACCTCCGTAGCTACAGGCTTGCAATCTTCTTCGAAAACCTTCGTTTATTATGCTGGGTTGTATAGACGCTTAGCAGCATGCTGAATAAGACTTTATGGTTAAGACCGCTTTTCACTTAGTTCTGGGTAAGTGGTTATTGCGTCACTACATTCACTTGATGACGGATAAGTACCATTTGCAATATGGTCCCCAAATAGTTGCCGAACTCTATGTTTCTGTGGTGTAGTCCAGGGACGTTTTATTCTTGATGGAGTGCTGTAATAATACCAACATTATTACTGATCTACATAAAATGCATTTATTATTACGGATAGATTGCCTCCTAATTTGGTGCGATACCTACGTTCTAATTTGTACAGGAGTTTTATTCTTTAAATCAGGATCTTCCTGTAACGCTTTTAGACAAAAACCTATTGGGGGTATTGCATGCTTTTGAATATTATCTGCAAACTGTCTTCGTGTTGCATATTTTTCGGGAGTGTTCCAACGAGCTTCAAAACAGAAAAAAAAAATGAGATCTACATTAACGAATTAATAATAAAACTTACATTTCTTTTTACCTGCCCTGACTACCCTACCTTCACAGTCGTCAGAGGTTTCATTGTATTGTTCGTTCTCCACATTGAAGCTTTCTCCACAACCTTGAAATTCGTCTGGTTCTCGATTCTCATCTTTGCCTTGTTCCCTATAATTTATAACTTGTCTACATCCTTTTTTTGTAGGTGCAATACTTAGTGGTTAGCAGGTTAGGTTTTCCGTCAGTTTTGACACAGACTGACGCAAAATCTAACCTGCTAACCTCGAATTTGACATAGACTTACAGTGACATATCATGCCAAGGCTAACTGTGTTTATATAAATCTGCTTAGTTTCTTGGCTGGCCAACAAAATTTTGTTTCTTGGCTAACCGGGAATAACTACCCTTTCTCGTTTCCATAGAGCCGAGAAAATTTAGCTTCTGATAGTGTAGGATAAAAAAAACATTCCGCAATAAAGAAAAATACTTCAAATGGAAAGCAATTGCTACTTTTTAAAATGTTTGAGTAATATTTAATTATCAATAGCTTTTATAAGAATAAATAGCAATGTATCAACCAGGATAAAGTTAACTACAATTATATTAATATTATTACATTGTTATGGGATTGTTGGCAAAATATATAAAATAAACGGGTCACATATTTTGCCAGTGCTCTCTATAATGTTCAAATTAAATATTAAATGTTTCAAGTAGCAATGACAAAACACAGTTAAATACTGCTTGAAAAAAATATTTTTCGAACCGCCAAAAGAACTGGTAACGTTCCCATTAGAGATACCAACAAACAAATCGGTAATAAAATGAAATTTCACAGGTAGAGCATTAAATTGTCTAATGTTACTGAAGAATTAATAACATTGACTACTTACCAATTATATTATTCATTCGTTCTGCACTACACTTACAAGTACACTGGTTAACGAGAGTAACGCAACTAAATACTGCAAATTTGTCAACGGCAACACCCGCGAATCGCGAAAACTGATAACGGTGCGTTACTAATAGACATAACAAACACCATATTTGGCTTCTCGTACTTTGGGATTTTTATAGTGTACGGGTACTCCAGCCCGAACAGTATGAAGTACTTACTTAAAACCTAATGAAACCAATTTTTGTAATCCCCTTTATGTTGTAATTGCATTTCAATATAACAAATATTTTTTTAATTTGAAACGTCAGGTCAAATCGGACTTGACGTGGGTCGAGTTAGTCAACTAAAGCATATTCTGGGCTCATAGCTTCTAATAATGCATGCTTTGGCTTCTCGTTTTCAGGTATATTTTAAGTTTAAGGTTAGTCCAAACTATACAATGCGCTTAAAACTTAATAAAAGTATTTCTTCTGATTTTCATTTAAAATTGTAGGTGTATTATACAAATTGTAACAGCTATTTTCAAAATTTGTAGTGCGAGGTCAATATGAGACTTATGTGTGGAGCTAAGTCCTTATATAAAGTATTTCTCTTAGTTTGTCTTACACCCACCCCGAACTAGAAAAAATAGCCCATTAGCATGTAATGATAACACATTTGGATACTTTTCGGTTCGTTTGCTCAATTTTTTTTACGCTGGAGCGTAGTCATACAAATTTGGTAAAATCTACTTGCATTAAAAATTACATTTCAACAATGGAATATATAAAATATTTTTCAGTTTTTTACGGTGAGGTCAATATGTGTTTTATAAGTGAAGCTAACTCCTTAGCTAAAGTACCATTTGGCCTCATGGCTATATATAATGTAGCGATTGCCTTCGCGTGTTACAATTTCATTATTAATTTCTAAACATTTTGTCAATAAAACCAACGATAGTTAGCTCATGCAGAACAGGCCCTCTATCAACGTTCTCCCTGGAAAGCTAAAAGTTCGTCTCAAAACCGCCCGAAATTTAAAAAAAAGTTTATTAGTATGCAACGATAATACCTTTCGATGTTTTTCGGTATACTGCAATTTCTTAAACTTAACGTTCTAAAGAAAGTCACGCATTTAAAATTGCATTTCAACAATGAAAAATATAATATAATTACGAAATTCTTTAGTGGGAGGCCAATATGGGTTTTACGTGTGGAGCCAAGTCTCCAGCAAAAGTACTATTTGGCTTCATGGCTTCAAATAATGCAAGGATTGGCCTCGTGTGTTTAAAATTATTTCACGACACTTACACGTTTTTTTCAATATGATGCAGGCTAGTTACCGTCATTGATTATTACAATAGGTCCTATATGAACAATTTAGCTAAGAAGCTAAAAATTTCATCCTAAAGCCGCCCCGAACTCGAAAAAATTGCCCATCAACATGTTACGCAATCACCTCTGGATATTTTGGGATTTACTGAAATTTTTTAAACTTAACGACCGTTTTAGTACTAGAAAGTAATAAAAAATATGATAGTCTTTATAGCAATGTACTTTCATTTAAACGTGCAGTTCAACAATAGAGAATGTAAAATATTTAAAAAAAATTTACGGGGAGGTCAATAAGGTTTTTACGTGTGGAGACAAGTCTCCATCTAAAGTACTATTCGGCTTCATAGCTTTGCACAATGCAAGGATTGGCCTCGCGTGTTTAAAATTATTTAATGATTCTTAAACTTTTTTTTTCAATAAAATGAATGTTAGTTACGGTCATTGATTATTACAATAGGTTCTATATGAACGATTTAGCTGAAAAGCTAAAATTGTATCTTCAGCCGCCCAGAACTCGAAAAAATTTCCTATTAACATGTAAGGAAAGCAACTCTGTCTATTTTTCGATTTACTCAATTTTCTAAGGTTAACAGTGTTTTTAATACTAGAAAGTCATAAATAAGTAAATAGTTGCGCATTAACATGCAACGAAATCACCGCTGGCTATTTTCGATTTACTATTTTTTTTTAAGTTTAACAGTGTCTTTAATACTAGAAAGTCATAAATAAGTAAATAGTTGCCCATTAACATGTAACGAAATCACCGCTGGCTATTTTCGATTTACTATTTTTTTAAAGTTTAACAGTGTCTTTAATACTAGAAAGTCATAAATAAGTAAATAGTTGCTCATTAACATGTAACGAAAACACCTCTGGCTATTTTTCGATTTACTGAAATCTTTTAAACTTAACGACAGTTTTAGTACTAGAAAGTCATAAAAAATATGAAAGTCTTTATAGCAATGTACTTTCATTTAAACATGCAGTTCAACAATAGAGAATGTAAAATATTTTAAAAAATTTTACGTGGAGGTCAATAAGGGTTTTACGTGTGGAGACAAGTTTCCATCTAAAGTACTATTCGGCTTCATAGCTTTGCACAATGCAAGGATTGGCCTCGCGTGTTTAAAATTATTTAATGATTCTTAAACTTTTTTTTTTCAATAAAATGAATGTTAGTTACGGTCATTGATTATTACAATAGGTTCTATATGAACGATTTAGCTGAAAAGCTAAAATTGTACCTTCAGCCGCCCAGAACTCGAAAAAATTTCCTATTAACATGTAAGGAAAGCAACTCTGTCTATTTTTCGATTTACTCAATTTTCTAAGGTTAACAGTGTTTTTAATACTAGAAAGTCATAAATAAGTAAATAGTTGCGCATTAACATGCAACGAAATCACCGCTGGCTATTTTCGATTTACTAATTTTTTTAAGTTTAAGAGTGTTTTTAATACTAGAAATTCATAAATAAGTAAATAGTTGCCCATTAAAATGTAACGAAATCACCGCTGGCTATTTTCGATTTACTATTTTTTTAAGTTTAACAGTGTTTTTAATACTAGAAAGTCATAAATAAGTAAATAGTTGCTCATTAACATGTAACAAAATTACCTGTGGCTATTTTTAGATTTACTCGATTTTTTAAGCTTAACAGTGTTTTTAATACTAGAAAGTCATAAGTAAGTAAATAGTTGCCCATTAACATGTAACGAAATCACCGCTGGCTATTTTCGATTTACTGAAATCTTTTAAACTTAACGACAGTTTTAGTACTAGAAAGTCATAAAAAATATGAAAGTCTTTATAGCAATGTACTTTCATTTAAACATGCAGTTCAACAATAGAGAATGTAAAATATTTTAAAAAATTTTACGGGGAGGTCAATAAGGGTTTTACGTGTGGAGACAAGTTTCCATCTAAAGTATTATTCGGCTTCATAGCTTTGCACAATGCAAGGATTGGCCTCGCGTGTTTAAAATTATTTAATGATTCTTAAACGTTTTTTTTTCAATAAAATGAATGTTAGTTACGGTCATTGATTATTACAATAGGTTCTATATGAACGATTTAGCTGAAAAGCTAAAATTGTATCTTCAGCCGCCCAGAACTCGAAAAAATTTCCTATTAACATGTAAGGAAAGCAACTCTGTATATTTTTCGATTTACTCAATTTTCTAAGGTTAACAGTGTTTTTAATACTAGAAAGTCATGAATAAGTAAATAGTTGCGCATTAACATGCAACGAAATCACCGCTGGCTATTTTCGATTTACTAATTTTTTTAAGTTTAAGAGTGTTTTTAATACTAGAAAGTCATAAATAAGTAAATAGTTGCCCATTAACATGTAACGAAATCACCGCTGGCTATTTTCGATTTACTATTTTTTTTAAGTTTAACAGTGTCTTTAATACTAGAAAGTCATAAATAAGTAAATAGCAGCTCATTAACATGTAACGAAAACACCGCTGGCTATTTTCGATTTACTCTTTTTTTTAATTTAACAGTGTTTTAAATAATTACAAGAAAGTCATAAATAAGTAAATAGTTGCTCATTAACATGTAACGAAAACACCTC